>CM045905.1:14021409-14515277 GCA_025169955.1 Salix arbutifolia | reverse complement strand
ATTTAGTTCCTTTTTATGTGCTTTGCAAGTGGCCTAGATGAGCAGACTAGCAGTGTTAGAATTTAGTAGGGAATTTCATTTCATCTGATGGTATCATGTAGAGTGAAACTCTGTGGTAATGGGATTGGAGATTCTTAAATTTTGCAGTTGCTAGGCTGTGCAATTGTAACAGCTTTGTGTTCCAAGCCAAAGAAATACACAGGACTGTAGTTTCTGCTGCTGCTAATAGAGTTTGATTGAATGCTTGCTTTCATTCATGGAATAAGGATGTGGTTTTATTTTTAATTAGAAATTAGGTATTTTATTTTCTGGTAAGTGGTGCTGTTGGGTGCTGCTCCATTTCCTTCTTTGTTGTGGTATTTGGTTAGACAACAATTTGTGTGGAGAAGTATGGAAAAAATCTCTCTTTCTCTCTGCTGTTTGTTTGTGTGGAAGAAACAAGGGCTCCTTTATGATAGATGTCTGTCCTATTAATTTCCTTGATGTTTTGCCTACATATCTCTCTCTGTGAAGACTTGTTGAAGAATCATTGATTCTTGTATTCCTTTTCTTATACAAATCCAATGCTCTTTGTGCTGTTATATTCTGCTAAAGTTTAGTTTTCTGTGAATTTGCAACCAGCCAAAGCAATCTGTGCAAGAACTGCAAACGACCAGGTCATTATGCTAGAGAGTGCCCCAATGTGGCAATTTGTCACAACTGTGGCCTTCCCGGGTATGAACTTTTCATTCTAGAGACTGAATTTGAGCATTATGTTCATCATAATGCAAATCTGCATTTTTTCATGAGCAATATTGATCAGGCTTCTTAGTATAGATTTACAATTTATGACATGTACTCAACCTCACATGGCTAAATGATATTCTAAATGATAGGCTCCACTACCACATTTACTTGACCTCACATGGTAAATGATATTCTGGAATGATAGGCTCCACGACGACATCTACCTGACCTTAGATGACATTTTAGAATGATGGACTCTGTTGTTGGAATCTTGTTCTACATTCAGGGTAAATGGAATAATATATCCACTAAAGGATGTTTGGTTTTGCCCTGTTGTGTTTTGAATTTTTTCTAAGCATCACATGTAGAATTAAAATTTCTTTGAAGCTTCTTCCATGTCATATTTGGGTTACTTCTTCTCCTCTCCTATTTCTATGCAAATCTATTTATTTTTCCCTCACCTGATCCACCCATAAAAACAAACGAGATACTTGATTCAACAGCCGGCAGCTGCTACATGTGTTTTGTTATTATAGAAGTCTAGCATCCATTTCCTCACCTTTTTAGCTGTATTTTGGCATTACCAAAGTACTATTTTAGCCTTTTATCTTTCTACTGATACTGAAATCCTGGAATGTGGGGGACTTTAAAAGCAAGCTATGTGCTTGACTGGGGAAAATTTTGCCCTGAGAAATGTCAAATTTATGTCATAATACTGCAAGTACACCAGTTTTATGGTATTTCCAGTTTCAATTTTAATTTCCCTTGCAAACCAAATGGACCTTCCAGTTACTACTAAGCTGACTAAGTCCACGCATAAAAATGTATGGCAGGCATATTGCTTCAGAATGCACCACAAAATCTTTATGTTGGAACTGTCGGGAACCTGGGCACATGGCCAGCAACTGTCCAAATGAGGGAATCTGCCACACTTGTGGAAAGGCTGGACATCGAGCTAAAGAGTGCACAGCTGCACCCATGCCACCTGGGGACTTGAGGTTATGCAACAACTGCTATAAGCAGGGCCACATTGCAGCTGACTGTACAAATGACAAAGCATGCAACAACTGTAGGAAGACAGGTCACCTTGCACGCGAGTGCCCCAACGAGCCTATTTGCAACATGTGCAATGTTGCTGGGCATGTAGCTAGGCAATGCCCGAAATCAAACATGCTTGGAGACCGGGGAGGAGGTATGCGCAACAGTGGTTACCAAGACATTGTATGCAGGAACTGCCACCAGTATGGACATATGAGCAGGGATTGCATGGGCCCATTGATGATATGTCACAATTGTGGGGGCCGAGGACACCGGGCAATTGAGTGTCCTTCCGGGAGGATGATGGACCGCTATCCACAGAGGTTCTACCGTTGAATGATGACCTGAGTGTTGGCAGTATTTCTAGCTTGAGGGATGTAGCTCAATTAGTTTTTATATTTTTTTTTATCGAGTGTTGAACACTAGGCTTGCGGAGGCATTTGAAACTCTATACAATAGGCAGTGATTTGATGATGTTTCATGCGGAGCATTAATTTTATAGTAGTGCCTAATAATTGTGTTAAAGTTGCTCTGGTTTGGAATAAAGGATTCATTATGCGGTTTGTTAATTATGTTTCTCTCCAAAAAAAAAACTTGCCTGAGATCATCACTGTACCATGAGCTCATCTGAAAACCTTGAGAATGGTTATCCGGTCAGCAAATGCAGTAGTAGACGGTAAGACCAACTAAGCTTTCTTCTCATGCTAGGAGAAGATGTAATAAATTACCTTTGTCTAACACTTTGTGCCGCAGAATTTTCAAGTCAAGAAGAAACTGCAAAAACCATGAAATTCAAAATTAATGTACCCAACTTCTTCGAGCAAATCCAGTTGTGATAGGACACGCAAATAACTATTGTTAGTGCAAAATCATCAAGCACAATTAAAGGACAGAGGTATCTTAAGCTCGATTTAAGTTCTCTTTTCAAGTAATCCTGGATGGTGTTTGATTATTGGTGAATGACAGAAATACGGAAGGTGCTGAAAACAAAAGGAAGACTTAATAAATTAGGAGATTGAGATAAAATTGAGTTTGGTTAGTTAAGTAGGTGTTTGGCTTTGCGGTGATTTTTGTGGTTAAGACTTACCGTAGAACTAAACTGTCTGGTAAAGGAAGAAACCACAGTTTTGCAACTGTGGGTCCCACCTAAAACTGCGGTCGAACTATAATTTACGAAAAGTATCTATGAAATGCCTTTTGACCTCAGCCCACAATGCAAACTGCGAGCAAACCAGACACCAACGAGACTGACAAGAGCAACAACCACAATCCAAAACACAGATGACACACGTAATTGAAGTTGCTTTCTGCACGACGATCATCAAGGAGAAAAACAGAAAAAACTGAGTGGGAGGAGATGCATGAGAAGAGAGCAACAACCACAACTCCGATAACTCTCTCTCAAAAATAGACATGTCGACAACCCTCTTTCTCCTCTAGCAACATTTGTCATCGGCGACCTCCAGCAGCTGCTCCTACAGCACCAACAACCTCTCCTATTCACCGGCAGCACCTACACCTGCACCAGTTTAGTCTTCTCCCACAGCTCCAACGTGACACAAGTGCAACAACAATCTTCCAACACTTTTCTCGGTCCACACAGACCACCATTTTCGACACCACCACCATAGGAAGAACCACCTCGACCTCCTCTACCCGACAGCATCACAGGTGAGCCTCTCGTCATAGTCAACTGACCACCCTGCTACTGTTCACATGTTACGTGAACAATGTTTCATCCTGATTTTTTAAAAAAATTATTGGGCTAGACATGCTCTCGGCCCAGCCCAAGTCAAGCAGATTTGGGCCTTTTTCGGCCTAACTTGGATGGACCGACCCATTTAGTTGGGTCAAGCCTAATCTGATTTTTTTGTAAAAAAATATAAAAATCATATTTAAAAAAATGTGTAGATAGAGATCAACCCTAATGAAAGGAAAAGACGTGTGACTTCGTTTCACTCCACAACCCTGTTGCTTTTCAATTGATTATGGATCAGAAAATTGAGAAGAATAGTGGAGTCTTGGGTGAAATTCAGAATTTTGCAACTGGATTTAGCCTTGGAATTATATATTTATAACATGTAGATAAAGATCCTAAAACTCAGTATGAATCCCAGATAATGTTCCTGGTAATATTTTACAAGATGTTGTTCATCGATCAAATATCAAGAGATCACAAAGGCCTTCATGTATGAATTTAGTTTGTGATAAAATTGCAAGTAGTTTGATGAGAGAATAAATACAAGTGACTAATTTACTTGAATTATTAATTAAATTTTATTAATATGATTATTAAATCTACAATATTTTTTTAAAAACAATATACATATACATACATACATACATACATACATACATACATACATACATACATACATACATACATACATGTGTGTGTGTCTTTTAAAGTAATTTCACAAGTTGACAGCAATATGAAAAACATGATAACCAAACACATGAAATTATTTTTCATTAAACCTCGAATTCAATCACAATTTTAACTAAACACTTCAATTTATGAACCACAACTAAAATTGCTTTTCCTGAAACTGCTTTTTTTAAACCACAACAACAATCACAATACCAAACAAGACCCGTCATATGTTGTTATAAAAAAAACTTATTAAGAATATGAATTATTTTTTACGGTGATATAAAATTGGGTAAGATAATAAATCTTTATTTTTTTTATGTTTTTTGTGTGTTAGTTTTAAATAAAATATATAAAAATTAAATCTATACAAATTGATTTTTTTAACAATGTTTTTTAAAAAAATATTGAACGATAGAATAAAAAAAACATTGTGAACTTTTCAAACCATTAATTTGAGATATTAAATTAGAAATATCAAACATAAAAAGTTGTAAAGATGATTCCTAGCAAATATAACATTGAATAATAAATTGTCACATATATTATTCTTATCATTGCTAATATTCTCACTATCATTACAATTATCATCATTATCACTACTATCAATAATAGTATCCTAATTATTATTATTATTATTATTATGATCGTCATCGTTATTATTGTTACTACTACTATTATTATTTAGCAAAAACTTTGCTTTGTATGATAAAGAATTGCAAAAAGACTTGTTTATATTTTCTTTTATAGCGAATTAGGGAATTACTTGTACCACATTTCTATATTTAGTCAAATGTTATTTCAAAGTACATAGATTTTAAAGAAACCTGAAATACCATTTTTCAACGGCTCAATATTTCTTTTAATCTTGGGGAAAAAGGTATTTTAATTGTTACAAAACTCGTGGAAAGCCAATAAAATTCGTGGTCAAAAGTTTATATTTTTTGTTGACAATATGTGTGCAATGGAATATTTTCACTAAATAAACTTTTTTGGAAAAGACTTATACACCCTCAAACAATCTTTTAATGGCAATCGAGCAAAAAAAAAGAAGACCGAAAGACCTCAAATTGAATGCTTAAACTTTAGCAACTAAAAGATATAAAAATTACACTGTAACAATCCACAATAATATGTGTGGAAAGCTGTAATGATTTCCCTGCATGATTTAACTTTTCTTTTAATGGTAATGTATAAGATAAAATGATGTTTTTTATATCATGTTTGATTGATAGTTGACAAGGCATGTTAAATATGAAAACATGTATTTTACTTTTAATTTGCAATATCATCACCCTTATATGATTTAAAAAGTAATGATATATTATTATTATTTTATTTTAGTTTATGTTAAGTGTGAAATTAATAATAGTAGTAATCATAATTATAAAACCCAAACTAACTTAGTGTAGATTGGGAATCCAATTGTCTTGAGGTTTGGATTGGTCAAGTAATAAGAAAAAATAGAGGAATGATTGACCTAAAATGACCTTGTCTATCAGGTAAAAAAACTTTTTTTTTTATCTTTTTTTAAAATAAAAAATAAAAATGGTCAAAATAACTTGATCCTTTTAAAAATCTCTGGGTAAGCTCGGGTTAATTCTCTTGATTTTGTAACCGGAGTCTTACCTAAGGTCAACTCTTGAATTGGATTTTAAAATTATAATAGTAATCTCTTTTATCTTTACATGTCTTGATTAGATAATTTTAGAATCAATATTTTTTTATATAAATATTTTAGGTATACAAAATAAATAAATAAAATATTCTTTTTAGGGACATGTATACTTTATATCTTTTATCTTGAAAGCACAAAAATTAACTCCTAAATTATCCTAAAAGCATTTATATTTATACTTTTTCCCAACCAATCAAGTCTCATCACTTTTATCTCACATAAATAATCATATAGTATCTTTAAAGAAATTTCAAGATTAAGTGGTCGTTTATGATGTTATATTATTTTTGATTTTTTTTTAACCGTGAAACTGCTATGTTTTCTTAAAGTATAAATAAACATAACTCTTTAACAATATATATATATATGAAATCAATTAAATATTAAACTTTTTAATCAATTGAAACCAAATCTAAAATTTTTACAAGTTATAATTTTTAAGGATTCGACAGTGTTTTGAAAATTCTTCCGATTTTGTGCCTGTTTGGAGTATGATTGATGTTGCTTTTAAAATTATTTTTTATTTAGAAATATATCAAAATAATATTTTTTATAAGAATTATTTTTAACATCAACATATAAAAATGATATAAAAATATCAACAATTATTAATTTAAAATAAAAATAAAAGTTTTTTATTTTTTTTAAAATAATTTTTTAAATTCAATGCCAAAAAGTACCTTTATAGCGGAGCACGCCAGAAATATAGTAATTAACTATTTAAGCAACACGGTGTCCAAAAGAAGAAAGGCATGATGTCGACAACTACAGTTCTTTGTACTTGCTCATTATGGATGGGCTTCGATCCTGTAATCACGTAGCAGTATAAGGCCCATTTAAATCAGGGGTAAATCCAGTATTTTGAAGTTGCATATAATTCCAAACGCAATTATCTCCTGCGCGATATCTTCTCTCTCAAATTTGTTAGTTACTCTGTGCATACATTCTAGGAAAAAACGACACGAATTTCACCTAAATACTCAAAACCCTAAATTTTTTTCTTAGGGTTTCTCAACTTGTTTTCTTTGCAATCGCTCTCAAATGGAAACCGAAGAAGAAAATAATACAATAAATCCTCCCAGAAGCTCTACTGAACTCGAAAACGAATCTAATTTAACAACCACAATAACAACTACGACAACAACAGACACGGAGTCTGTGGCCGAGTTGAATGAGTCAAACCCGTCTCAACTCGGTATTACCGATACCGATTTACTACAACAACAATCACAACCGCCACAATCTGAAACACAAACAACAGTTGTCGATAAGAGCGATGCTCAGGATTTTGCTGTAGGTGATTCTAAATCGGTTTCTCCTCAACATTTGGTGATCGAGGTGCGTGAGGTCGTGGAGGCTACAGAGGGGAGTGGAGAGATTGAGGCACCGCAAGAGGTTGTCGAGAAAGAAGTAGAAAATAGAGATTTGGTTGCTGAGGAGAGGAATGAGGATGCGAGTGGAAATGAGAATGCTGGAAACAATGAAATGGAGACTGAAACAGAGGGCGTTGCTGACGTGGCAGCGAAATTAGAGACCGAGACATTGAATCAGGAAGTAGAGACAGTAGAGGAGGAGGTAGCTGAACTGAAAGAGGAATTGGAAGAAGCTGAGAATACTGATAGCATGGAGAAGGCGGATGTAGTGGAGGAGAAAAATGAGGGTGCGGACGTGGTAGACAAGGTGGAGATGGATAGTGTGGCGAGGGAAGCTGAAACTGTGAGGGTGAAGGAAGAAGAAGAGAGAGTGGAGAATACGGAAATACATGGTGAGGGGGATGAAATGAAGGCGGTGGATCAGAGGGAAATAACTGACGTTGAGGAGGAAGGGAAAGTGGAGAAGACAGAAGTTGTTGCTGATGTTGCAAGGGAAACGGAGGATGTGGAGCGGGTTGGAATGGCTGAGATTGTGGAGGAAGAGAAGGTGGAGAAGATAGAAGTTAACGCGGAAAAGCAGTCAGCATTGCAGATTGAAATGACAGACATTGTAGAGGAAATGGGAGAGGATGAGAAAAATGAAATGACAGACATTGCAGAGGAAATGGGAGAGGATGACAAAAATGAAATGACAGACATTGCAGAGGAAATTGAGGTGGCAGGGCAATTAGAAACAACTGGTGTTTCAGGAGGGACAGAGCAGGCTATTAACGAGGAAGAGGAAGCTATGGAAATGATTGATGTGGCAGAGGAAGGTGATAAGGAAGAGGATACAGAAATGGAAATGGAAGAGAAAGGGAATGAAGGAGAGGATATGGCAGATGAAGCTGAAGGAGTGGGGGAGGGAGTTGAGGAAGTGGGTAGAAGTGGTGGTGGGAAAAGGAAGCGGGGAAAGAATGCTAAAACTCCCTCTAGAGCAACATCAAAGAAAAAGATGGAGGAGGATGTCTGTTTCATTTGTTTTGATGGAGGTGAACTTGTGCTGTGTGATCGCAGGTAAAAATAATGAACTAAGTGATGAAGCATTGCTTTGTGTTTTGTAATTCTAGTTATTGTGCTAGGAGTTATTGTTTTTTTTTTTTTTGGTTGTGATGTATAGTTTCTTGTACAGGGGCTGCTCCAAGGCTTATCATCCTTCCTGCGTTAATCGGGATGAGGCTTTCTTTCGTGCAAAAGGTCGATGGAATTGTGGTAAGTTTGTCTTTTTTTAAACTTTTCCTTGCTGTTACCGGTCATTTTGCTAGGTTTTATTTGATGGAGCTTATTTGGATTTGGTTATTCATTATTTGTTGCCGTGTCATGTTTAATATTTGTGTTTCTGCTGACCGGGAGTATTATGATGTTGCTTTTGACTCTTTTCACTTGTGATTTGCGTTCATATATTTTTAGATGACTGCAAGAGGTGAAATTAAATTTTGTCAAGGAAAAAGTAAGAATGTGTGTGTGTACTTAGTGGGGGCGGTGTTTCTTTTTGCAAATGATAGTCCAAATTTCCTCACAGCACCTGGAAAGAAGAAAGCCACTTGTAGTGACTAGTTTAAAGGACACCAAACTACTCAAACCATAGCAATCGCAATCCTGACATTTTTTTCATCTTTCTTTTAACTGAATTTGCTTTCACTTATTTAAGTTGTTATTTTTCTTTTCTTTGCAAAAAGTTCGATGCACACAACTTGGACTTCTTCGCAGATTCTTGTTCAGTGCGATTATCAATTTCAAGAGATATTGAATGTAAAAAGCGTAGTGTTCTTGGCAGAACACCTGGATTTGATATGTGCAGAACTTACTTTTATAGACTTTAAGTTCATCTGAAAGTACTTTCTATGAAAAAGATAATTTTTAGTTCTTGTTTTAGTATCTCAAAATTGCATTCTAGATCATTTCAGATTGAAAGAATGTGAGATGGTATTATAACACGGAAACAAAAATTCCCTCTGTTAAATTGAATGATAAATCGCTTGCTTTGTAAGCATTAGTGACAATGATGGTTGACTGTTGTATGATGCTTTCATTGCATGGAAGATGTGGTAAGCAACATTGAAACGTCTTTCGTTTCTCTTGCATAAAATTTGTTGATGGCTCTTTCACATATGACATTACTGGTAATTATTGTCATTTGATGTGCAGATGTGAATACTTTTGGGAATCTATGATTTTCTTACAAGAATCATTCATTTATTTTCATTGAATTCTTGCATATGAATTTATTTTAACTTTGGTCATTTGTTCTATCTAATATGAATTTTGTTACCTTTTTGATTTAGGTTGGCATCTGTGTAGCAACTGTGTGAAGAATGCCTACTATATGTGCTACACGTGTACCTTTTCCTTGTGCAAGGGATGCATTAAAGATGCTGTCATATTATGTGTAAGAGGTAACAAGGGCTTCTGCGAGACATGCATGAAAACTATCATGTTGATTGAAAGGAATGAGCAAGGAAGCAAGGAAACGGTATGTCCAAACTTTTTTTTTTCCCCTTTCTTTTGTAGCTAGCAACTAGCCTACGCTCTACAATTTTGGTGTCATTTTGTGTTCGTGTTCGATGATCTCTTTGAATAACAACAGGTATATATAGATTAGCAAATATACTGACTGTAGAAAATAAATGCTGAATATGAAATCTTATCATTTGACAGTTGTACCCATAATGGTTAATACATATACAAAAAAATAAAGATCTAAAAGCATCACTATTTGATTCCTGCAATATCTTTGTCTGACTTGTTAAGCTCTCTTCCATCATTTTCTTTTGGGGTGAGATAGAAAAAAGAGTTTTTTATTCCTTAAAAATGTTCTTAATCTCACTCATTATATTTTGGAGGTGGTTTTGTCATTTTACATATCTTGCAGATGCATGTTATTATCTAATCAGGCTTTTGCTTTATAGGGTACTGCTCCCCAATTTTTAGGGGAGCATCCCTGTTCAGCACACACATAATTGCATAGATGTTGCTGCGATAAGTTTTCTCTTATGCCAATTGAGGAGTAATGCATCCTTTCCAGCCCCAAGTAACCATAAACAAGCTTCATTCCATCCTGAAATTGATGTTTCACCAATGTTTTTACCTTGCCTTAACACTTTTAATGTGAGGGAAAAGATCAGTAATGTATCACTTTTGTATTCAGTTAGAAGGTTCAAGGTAGAGGTGTTTTATTTTTCCTTATAAAAAGTACAAAAAAAATCTTTCATTATGTTAGGGCAAAGGAAATTTTGAATGTAATCCTTCCCTCCTTGAAACCCAATCTGGTGTTTTGGAGTTTTTTAATAGGTGGGGGACATTGGGGGTTATGGGAACTCTCAAAACTCCAATACAGTGGCTCTTCAAGAATGTATCACTTAGAGAATTCCAACAATTTGTTATTCCTTAAGCGGTTCTGAAAGCAGCTCGTCCATGGTCCAGAGGTTGGTCTCGACTGATTTTTTGTAGCAGAAAGAGGGAATATTTGATGGAAGAATGGGAGATCCTTTTGAGTAGCCTGTTATTGTAGGAAAGCCTTATATCTTGAAATTAATCCATCGAATTGCTTTTTTTTTCCCTTGGTAGTTAGCACTTTGCTTTTGAAATTTCATTTGCTGCATTTCGTTCTGTCCCCCTCAACTGCTCCTATCCAAAATTAGTGTTAGTTTCCATCAATTTTTCTTGTTTGTATTACTTGGTTGTTGAGTTTTCTTATATTTTGTTTTGTATATATATTTTTAAGCTTTTCTGTGTACCCGTGCCTTTGTATTTTTGCAGGTTCAAGTAGATTTTGATGACAAAAGCAGCTGGGAGTATCTCTTCAAGGATTATTGGACTGATTTAAAAGAGAGGCTCTCTCTAACACCAGAAGAGCTTGCTCAGGCTAAAAATCCATGGAAAGGTTCTGATTCACATACTGGAAAGCAGGAATTGGCTGATGAGCTTTATGATGTGCATAATGATGGAGGATCAGGATCAGACAGTTCTGCTGAAGCAGAAGTCACCACTTCCAGAAGAAGGAAGCCTAAAAAACGATTGAGGTCTCGTGCAAAGGAGAAGGATTCACCAGGCTCAGTATCATGGGCTGAAGGGGAATCTGCAGATGAAAGTGTTGAGTGGGCGTCGAAGGAACTTTTGGAGTTTGTTATGCACATGAGGAATGGTGATAAATCTGCTTGTTCTCAATTTGATGTGCAGGCTTTGCTGCTTGATTACATAAAAAGGAACAAACTTCGTGATCCTCGTCGCAAAAGTCAAATAATTTGTGATTCTAGGCTTGAGAATTTGTTTGGGAAACCACGTGTGGGGCATTTTGAAATGTTAAAGCTTCTTGAATCTCATTTTCTTTTGAAAGATGATTTGCAGGCAGATGATCTGCAAGGGAGTGTTGTTGACACTGAAACTAGTCAGTTGGAGGCTGATGGGAACTCTGATGCTCTTACAAAGGCAAGTAAGGATAAGCGACGAAAATCACGTAAAAAGGGTGAGGGGAGAGGACTGCAATCTAATATTGATGATTATGCAGCCATTGATATGCACAATATCAATTTGATTTATTTGCGACGTAGTCTACTGGAAGATCTAATTGAAGATACTGAAGCTTTTCATGATAAAGTTGTCGGATCTTTTGTGAGAATTAGAATATCCGGCAATGCTCAAAAGCAAGATTTATATCGGCTGGTCCAAGTTATAGGTGAATATATAGATAACTACCCGTGTTCTGCATGAATTTTTACCTGGGCCTAAAGAAATTATTTAAGATTTTAAAATCTTTATATGTTGTGTGCAGGTACAAGCAAAGCTGCTGAGGCTTATAGGGTTGGCAAAAAGATGACTAGCTTTATGCTGGAAATATTAAATTTAAACAAGACAGAGCTTGTATCAATCGATATAATCTCAAATCAAGAATTCACAGAGGTGAGTAGTGTTCACACTTTGATTTCAGGTTATTTTTGCCCTTTTCTGTTATATGGCTTCAATGCAAGGTGAGTTTTCAGTAGTCCCAGTTCAGAGTGAAAAATTGATGTGAATTTAGAGGATTTTTTTTCTTTGTACACATGCCAATAATAATTGAAGTCATAAACATGTTTCTTTAAAGTCAATATAACTGCTGAAGGTAATTTTTTATGCTTAATGTTTGTTTTTTAATCTGCAATGTTTGCTTTGAGCGGTTTTATAATGAAATTTTGTCCTGTTTACATATCAGCAGTGGTGCCTTTTTCTATATGATTATCTCCTCATTAAACTAGATATTCATATTTTTTTTAGGATGAGTGTAAGCGTCTGCGCCAGAGCATAAAATGTGGACTTATCAATCGGTTGACTGTGGTAATGTACCTTTCTTTATATCTGTCTTTTTAGGTTACTGGATTCTTTGTCCTAAAAGGCTATTTGTTGCTTGTAGGGAGACATTCAGGAAAAGGCAATGGCAATCCAGGCAGTCAGAGTTCAGGATGTAAGTTTTCTTGATGTGATCTGTTGTTGCAATGCTTAACTTTTTCACTAACGATCTTCCTTGACAGATTTGGAATATGTTCAATTTCCATCATGAGTGATGTTGAACCAAAATATAATGTGGAAAGTACAAAAAAAAATGATTGACAACCAAAAATGGATGGTGCTAAGCTTCAAAGAAATGAATGATTAATTTGCCAACATATTCTGCCTTTATATGATAAATAAATTCCATTCTAGCAGTGTTGTCAAGAGGCACTCCCCTAGGTGCTCCAGGCGAGGCCCCAATGCCTTTATTAGTCTCAGGCATTGGATTTCAGTGAATTGTCGCTTAGGCGAGCCCCTTGTGAGTGGGTGCAAGGCGATAAGGCTAGCATTTGCTTGAAGTTCTTTTTCTGTTGGTTTTTTCTTTATTTTTTAACTGATTTATGTTTTGACCGATTTGTCCTTTTTTACAAGACACAACTTAGAGGGTTTTATGTAAAAAAACAAAGAATAGGGTATTAATTTTAAAAAAAAAAAATTGAAGTGGGGAGACAAACAAACAATGAAGGACCTCTAGAGAGAAACACCAGCCACACTTTTTTTTTTCCAAGAGTGGAAATCAGAGAACAGCATGTCTGTACAAGTGCAGCAAGGTTTGAGAGATGAGGATTTGGATTTTAATCATGAAATGGAGGATATAGAGGAATTCAAGTGAAGGAGAGGAAAGCATGGATGAAGATGTTTTTGAAGATTAATGAATAATGATGATGATGTTTTATTTTGCATTTTAATTTATTTGGCTACTTACTACTTTAAATTATCTTATTTTGTTTTAAGGGTGAAAAATATAACCTTATATGATTATGTTATGGTATTTTATATTTTCTTTTGATTTTCGATTGATCTAACCTTAATTGGAAAGATATATATTTTAGATTTATTTAATATAATATTACATACGTATATATTTTTATAATTTATAGCATATTGCCTTGGTTAATTCAGGGGCCTCAGGCATTTTACATGCTTGGTGCCTTTTAGCGTCTTTTGCCTTTGGCAACACTGCTTTCTAGTTGAAAGAGAGCTGAGTTGACCGTGACTATAAGGTCCCAAATTTGACAGTAATGGTAAATATCTGGTTAGCAAAAAATTGATAGAACATTTTCTTCTTCTTTTTTCTTTTTAAAAAAACCCTGTACGATATGCATTTTTTGGCATCATGAAGCATCATCTCCTTTAAGGTAATCAGTAGGTACAATAAACAACTTGTATAGCATGTAATTTTCACCTCATTTGGTTTGCATCCCAACTTAGAGTCAACTGGCTGGGAGCAATAGAATAAGTTTTCTATGGACAGGGCCTCTCTCATCACGATCTTTGTTATGTTAACAATGAATAAGTGTGTGCAAGCCATATCAGTGATTGACTCTCACTATAAAAGTCTACCTTAAAGAACCAGATTACTTGGTATTGAGTATGTCTCCTAATCTTTGAGTCTGTTTTTGAAGCAAACTTGTAGACCTGGATTCTTTGATAGTATCTGTTTCCTTCTAAAATATGGAATCTCCCTAGGTGCTATATGATTCATTTTGTTCCAGATGGAAATGGCATAGAAGATTATATAACTGAACTCAATTAGATGGGTGTTTTGTGGAAATGCAAAATATTTTTGCCCACTTGACAGTATCCTACTTTTGCCTGTATATCTTGTTTTCCCAAATGAACACTGTTTTTTTCGAAGCAACTTTATTTTTCGAGGAGCATTTGCTCAACCCTTATAGTCGATGTTATTGGGATCTTTTTCTGTGAATTCACTTCTGATGTAGACTCAGTTGTTTCGCTAAGCATCTTGAATATGTTTCTTTTACCTTTGTTTATCGAACACTCTTTTCACTCTTTATGCTGTGGGCATTTGATAATTATGAAATGAAGTTTGTTTTCTATGATGGTTAATGATCTTGGTTCTGCTGCAGTCCTTGGAATCAGAGATTACACGTCTCAGTCATCTTCGTGATCGAGCTAGTGACATGGGACACAGAAAGGAATATCCTTTGCTAGCGAAATTTATCAGCTATTTTATCTTTTTTATACTGTTCAGTTTTTTGCAGTCATTAGCATTTTATGTCCTGTTTCATTTTTTGGACATATGATGGAAGTTGTGAGTGTTCTCTAACTTCTCCTCATTCTGGATGCCTCAATAGCTGTTGAGTGGGTAATCTAACTCCATTTGTGATTCATCTTAACAATCCTCAAGTCATGCAAGCTGGTTGAGATAAAGGTGCTGCATTGTATACTCTTGAATTCAAACTGAAAATGGAAAGTTTACACGATCAGAAAATCATCTGTATTTTCAGAGTCACAATTCGTAACCTGTGAGCTGCAATCCATTTTATTTTTCTCTTTTGTTGGGTTGCAGGATCTAAATGTTTCACTTAAAATAAACAATATGTAAATGGTCATCACACTCAACCTTTTTCACCTTGCCGCTCCCCTTTCTTTCAAGGAAAAACCTGTTGATTATGTAAACAACAATTTCCATCTGCTGGATTCAGCCCTTTTTCTCTTTTCAGTTATATTATCATGACCTTTTTCCACGAGACTAAGGTGAACATCTCAACTGTAGTATATTTCTTGAAGAAAGGAGTTTGTGTGAACTCTATTCATATGATAGTGACTAGTAGTTTTGTTAAGAACTTCTATACATGGTTGTTTTGTGGACAAAACCTATAATGGTTGGGAAGCTTGCTCTAGATGCATAATGCGTTATGAGTTCCTTTATCCACATCCTTGTGCAAAATATGCTTCCATTTGCATGGAGCAAGCAAGCATTCAAGATTTAATTATAACTATATACAAATTGCTGTTGGTGATCTGATTTGAAGGTTAAATGCTGTTTTGTGGTAGCTTATCCAGTTAAATAACTCCTCTCTAAAGCATGCTAGAATGAATGTCCTTCTTGAATCTAGGATTTGATATAAGCACATCCTAATCCATAGAAAAGAAGAGAAATTTGATCAAGTAGAAGACCAGAACACCTTCTTTGTTCTATTATGTCACAATCATTGTATTTTTGCCATAGAAAATGGTTACATTCCTTTGGATAGTTTAGTCCTTGACTTCTGTTCACGCTTAGAGAATGCGTAGAGAAATTGCAGCTTCTAAAAACACCTGAGGAGCGCCAGCGTAGATTGGAAGAAATTCCAGAAATACATGCAGACCCAAATATGGATCCAAGTCATGAATCTGATGAAGATGAAGGCGAAACAGAAGATAAGAGACAAGGTTTTCTCTCTTTTTCTTGTGCATTTCAAACTGAATCTTCCAACTTATACTGTCTGTGTTTACATCTTTAATTATTTCATATTTACAAAATACATTTTGGTGCTGCAGAGAATTCTCTCAGACCTAGAGGTAGTGGCTTTAGCAAGAAAGGGAGGGAGCCAGTTTCCCCTGGAAAAGGAGGTTTTACTTCAAATGATATCTGGGGTGGATCAAAGAGTTACTCAAGCACAAATCGGGATCTAAGCAGAAATTTGTCTGATAAAGGTTTCTCGTACAAAGGGGATGACATTGGAGGTGGTGAGTCTGTGAATGAGAATTTCTGGGGCCAAGGAAGAGAAAAACAAACACAGCAGTCCCAGAGTACTAATTCCACGGCAATATCAGAATCTGTTCCTGAGATTTCACCTTCAACTCCATCTACAGTTGTCACACAATCTGCTGCCAAAGTGAATGAAGCGGAAAAAATATGGCACTATCAGGATCCATCTGGAAAAATTCAAGGACCATTTTCAATGGTGCAGCTTCGGAAATGGAGTAATACTGGATATTTTCCTGCTGATTTGAAGATATGGAGAAATACCAGGATGAAAGATGATTCCATACTTTTGAATGATGCACTGTCTGGAAATTTCCAGAGAGATCCTCCAGCAGTGGAGGACAATAGTTTCCTGAAGACTCAATTGGTCCAGAGTCCACATCTACCATCCTCATTTACAGGGAATATAGTCCAAGCTGCTCCGGTTCCAGTTGAGGTCCCCAAGTACTCTCCAGATAGGTGGAATTCTGGGACAAACCTCCCTTCTCCTACTCCAGGCCAAACAAGCCCAAGTTTGACAAAGGGGCAAGTGTTTGAAAGCCAATGGTCGCCTACTCCTGCTCAACCAGTGGGTTCTGCTTTAGGAGCCAATCAATCCTCAGAAGGCAATGCAGAACTGCTAGGTGCTAATGTTATCCCCGGGACTCCATCAAAAATGTCTCATGGAGTGGGCCCATTGCCTAAGTTAGAACCAGGCAAGCTTTCAATTTCTTCAAATGGTCCTCAAATGCATTCTCAGTCAACATTGCCAGGTGAATCACCCAAGATACAGGTCAATTCCCATATGCATTCAGTACTTGATCCCAGTGGAACTTCAGTTAATGCAATTGTTGATATGAGAAGTCTCCAGAACCTCGTTCAGCCAGGGACTAGTGGTAACTCTCTTATTGGGACTCATAGATGGGGGGCTAGTTCAATTCCAAGGCCAGAAATGAATGCCTCTCAGGCAGTAACTGGGACTGGATCTCAAGCATGGGGAAGTACCCAATCCCAGAAACCAGAGGCAAATAATCTGGTTTCAATGCCCTCACAGCCCAGTGCTTATAATAACTGGGGCAATGCACAAACCTCTGTCAGGAATCCCTCTTCATCCTTGACCACAGGAACTCCAAGTGGGGTTTCACCTGTGCCAAGCACTGGAACCAATCCTTGGAGAGCCCCTGTTCCAGCACCATTAAACATTCAATCTTCTGTTCCATCCAGCGGACCATGGGGCATGGGTATTACAGACAACCAAGGTGCTACTCCAAGGCAAGGGCCAGAAAACCAAAACACCGGTTGGGGACCAGTTCCAGGAAATCAAAACATGGGCTGGGGAGTATCCTTACCTGCAAATTCAAATCAGGGGTGGGCTGTGCCTGGTCAGGTCCCATCAGCTGGAAATGTGAACCCTGGTTGGGGAGCTCCTGTTCAGGGACAAGCACCTGGAAATCCAAATCCTGGTTGGGGTGCTCCTGTTCAGGGGCAAGCACCTGGAAATGCATTTTCTGGCTGGGGACCATCTGGTCAGGGGCTAGCACCAACAAATGCAAGCACTGGCTGGGCATCACCCAGTCAAGGGCCACCACCTCCTGCGAGTGCAAATACAAATACAAATTGGTCAGCGCCTACTGGGAATGCAGGTGCATGGGGAAGTGATACAAATCAAGATGGAGATAGAGATAGATTTTCGAGCCAAAGGGATAGAGGATCTCACGGTGGAGATCCTGGTTACGGTGGAGGCAAGCCATGGAACAGGCAGTCATCATTTAACAGAAGCAGAGACCCCCCCAGGCCTCCATTTAAAGGGCAGAGAATCTGCAAATACCATGAACATGGGCATTGCAAAAAAGGAGCTTCATGTGATTATATGCATAATTGAGAGCTTTAGGAATTTTGGGGCAGCATAGATTAGTTAATCTCTGTACAGCTATGTTTATTGATAGAAGTTTGATGCTATAATAATCATCCTTCGATGCTTTATACTTCTAAAATTCTTCTGCATTAGCTCGTTCATGTCACTTGCTGGATTTTCGTCTGCGTCGTAGATACACGGCTATCTGCCTTTTATGTCAACGGTTAATTGAATTGTCGAGGCAGATGCTTGGGATCAACTGACCCGTTTCCATAGAAGGCTAGGGGCCTGGGACACTTCTGATTTGATGCGTTTAGGTAGCTGATCGCGTGACAATTTTTGTTTCTTTTTCGTTGTGATTGATTAGGGTTATAATAATTTATGTAACAGCCTTTGTTCAGGTTATGACTGACGATTGAATAAATTCCCTGAGATTTTTACCTCTTCCTTTTTCTTTATCTCAGCAACTGATTATACGAGTCTGTTAACGGAATTCGCCTATCGAATTACGCAAATAGTGTATCGCTAATGTGGTAGATCGTATGACATGGGAAGCCAATGGATGTTTAACTGTTTTATTAATATTATTATTAAAAAATTATATTAATTTGAGTTTTTTTAGATTGTTTTGATGTATTTATAAAAAAAATATTCTTTTAATGTTTTTTCAAAAATTTATTTATATTTTAAAACACCCACCCTTCAACGTCACTTAGAGTGAGCAAGCAAGTATTTATCTCTGGCTTAACCTCATATTAAGCTCGTCGGGCTTTCTTTCCACGTCCAAATTAATTCATTCGCCTCTCTTTAGATTGGCAACGACACAAACAAAATCTCAACGAAAATATACAAATTTAAAATACAAAGCAGGAAAATGAGCACGTGGTAATAAAAGGGAATCCGTTAAAGCATAGGTAACATTCTGCAAGCGAGCAACACGTGAATAAATAAATAAATAAAACGTCGTCGATGCAGAGTCCTCTTTTCTTCCTCGCTTTTATCCCATGATAATTACCCCAAATCCTCGCCTCTCTCCCCCCCTCCAATTTTTCATCTAACTCTCCTTAGATCCAAACAAACAAAAAAAATGAACAAACTCTAATTCTTTGCCATTTTTTTGTAAACAGATTTGAACAGAAAATTTAATGGCTCTTTGCAATCGAGTGGTTAAATCTGGCGTTAAGTCCGTGATTCTCTTTGCAAAATGTCGAGCGATTAACACGTCTTGTTCTTCGTCGAACAGATTTGATTACCGCCAGATTTCGCAGCTCGTTAAACCTAACAATAACTGCGCATTTCTCGTTGATACGTTAGCACTGGTAAAAACATGACTTAAATGTTTGAAGTTTCATTACGTGGAAAAATAATGGCTGACTTTTTGCTGTCTTGAAGGTGAGAGGATTGGAAGCTCAAGGCATGCCGTCGAAGCAAGCGGAGGCGATAACGGCTGCGATTACTGAAGTGTTGAATGATAATTTGGAGAATGTGGCTCATTCTTTTGTTTCCAAGGCTGAAATGCAGAAGGTAGCGGTTCTTTTCGAGTTTGATTTTTCCTGCGGGCCAAGTGTTTGATATTCTTCTTTTTACTGTTAATTTTGATGCGTATTTTAATTTTTGGAATTTTGGTAGAGCGAAATGATTCAGGAATCGAACCTGTCGAAATTTAAATCTGAAGTACAGAGTTCTCAGGTACTGTGATTTTCTTCGATTACTATTAGATATAATGTCCGTTTATGTGTTTATTTCCAGGGTTTTCTATCGCTGTATTATTAGGTTTAGGATAATCCTAGTGTTTTAGTTCTTGCACTTATCAAAGGCTGGGAGTTTGCGTTCAGGATTCTTGTTCAAACAATATCTTATTGTTTGTTTTCTCCTTTTATGCTTATAATATTTTTTGATAGATTCATGGATGTAATTATGTGATCTTGAACAATACTTAATGGCAAGTAGCATGTGGATGTTTTCCTTTGATGGTTGATCAAAGAGATTTTAACAATATTAAAAATATGTAGGATATCTTTTTCACACATATATTCGGATGCAGTTGCAGGAGCACTTTCTATGAGTTGAGGTTGGAAGAACACAATTTTATCTGGAAAAAATGGCTGTTCTTAAAAACAATTTGGATGCTGTTGGAAATAGAATTGACTGTTTAGATCGTTCAGTGATTACTGTGGAAGAACTTTTCAAGCCTTTCTGAAGCCATGTTTAGATCTAGGTTAGTCACTCTATGAAGGAGGAGAGAGAGATGCGGCATGTTATAGAGTAAGCAAGTGTTCAAGTGCTATTTTATATGAGCTACTCCATAAGTAGCATCAAATGTTTCAATAAGAGTGTTGATGGTGTATACTCTCAGTTATGCATCAACTTAATGAATTTGTCTGTCAAGTGGATTTTTTTTTTCACTCTTGAAGCATTCTACATGTTAGCTGTATGAATTTCTAGTTTTAGTGCTTCATGAGCTTTTTTGTGGTTTGGGATTTCTTTTGCAGAGAATACAAGTGATGGACTTTTATGTATGTATTCTTGCATCAGTTTTATATAAATCTTGGGCTTATCAAAGTAATCAGGAGCATAAAATACAATTTTTATAGATCTCTTTAGTAAATCCTTGACTTAGGAGAACTAGATGTTCTTAGTGCAGTTATCCCTGGTGTTTGTTGTGCTGATTATTTATGAAGAATTTTGCATAATGCAGGGGCATCATTTTTCTATGTTGCAACGTGATTGAAAAATTACGAGGTGACATAGAGAAAATGCGCAGTGAACTGAGGTCCGTGTTAACGGTTTTCTGCCAGATGCATGATTGGTTTTTTTTTTTAATGCTGACGCTCACTGATGAATATTTTTATATCTACAGGTATGAAATCGATAAGGTCACTGCTGGACAGCGTTTGGATTTGAATCTCGAAAGAGGGTAAGGAAAATTGACTTTGTTACTAATCTACCGAACCAGCAATTAATTCTAAATATTCAGTCTGTGGATTAGTAATGAGAATCCTCGAATTAAAATTTTCTGTACTTAATTCTTTCCTCCATTTTGAACTGCAAGTACCCAAATATGGAGGTTATTTGGTTAGGCTATTTTAATAGGGCCTTGCTGCTTTGATTTGTAAGACTTTAGTTACATACATACAACAGAAGAGAGAGTAAGAGACCTAAAACTGGTGACTGAATTTTAATTTTAATTTTTTTTATCATACAAAATGAAATTAGAAAAACTGTTGTAAAACATTATTTATAACAAGCTGACCCAAGGGATTTTCTTTTGCTCTGACCTGGATATCCATGCCGTTCTCATTGCTACCCCAGATTTGTCACTTTTCATCTGCTTCATATTGTATGCTTTAACTAAGTGCAGGCGCATCCGTGACGAGCTAGCTAATCAGAATGCAGAAACCAACAATCTCACAAACAAGCTTGACCGGGTGAGGAGTAGTGATTTCAAGTGAAATAATATTTGTTTTCTAGCATTTTATGTAATGGCATGAAAACTTGGTTCAATTTGGCTGGCTTTGTTTGCAGGAGATTCATGCATTGAGAGCCCACTTGGAAGCAGCAAAATACGACGTGATTAAATACTGCATAGGTACCCTCGTCTCCATATGTGCAGTTGGAATTGCAACAGTCCGAATCTTGTTGTAGTGATTTGGCAATTCATTGCAAAATATTTACAAGATTATAAATTTCTATTTTTTCATAGAAACTGTCAGCACAGCAAAATCTAACACAACAAGCATTGTTTGCTAGTCATAGGGATTACCTAGTTGGTTGGTTATAACATATATATTGGTTGACAAACCATGAATAACTTGACAAACCTATTATCTAGAATATGATATGAAAAAACTCAACATAGAAGAAAGTGCAACAAACAATGAAGTTGCAAGCTTAATAATCAAATGTCAAAAATGAATTTTTTAAAAATAATTAATTTCAATAAAGAATTGTCATGCTGGAAGATATCATGAGGTTAATCACAATATAAAAATCAAACGTGAAAATAAAACAATGTGGAATTCTCAACAACCCAAATTAATTAGGGATAAACTTGAAAAAAAAAATTAAAAAAATTTGAAAAGAAAGAGAACAAAATTTGAGTCGAAAAGAAAATAAAACCAAATCATGAGGGATGAATTTGAAAACCAATTTCAATAAAGAAAAGGATAAAACAACTAAAAATAACTATTAAAAAAGTAAAAATCACATCTGATATTAAAAAAAAATGTCAAGGAATAAAATTGAAAGACAAATTAATTCAATAAAGGATTCGAGACCAAATACATCATAATTAAGAGAACGAGAACCAAATCTAATATAAATATCAGGTATAAAGAGAGAAAATTAAAAAAAAAACAATTAAATCAATGATTGAAGATAAAATACATTGCAATTAAAAGATTGAGGATCAAATTTTATATAAAAATCAAATGTCAAGGAATGAAATTGAAGATTAAATTCAATGAATGATTCAAAACAAAATACATTTTAATAAAAAAAAAATCTAATTTAACATGAGAAATAAATAACCAACTTTTTTCTCTCCAATGGTTATCATGTCTTTTATAGGAGGAGAGAAGAAAAGGAAAGAGAGCAGATAAATTTGTGGTGAGAGCTACACTATGTGTCAGATGCAAACATGTTTTTGACCACTGTAAGGGGACAATGATGCATATTGAATGTCTTCCTAAAATGCAATGTTCAGTGCTTTTTTTATACTGCACGCATCTCGACTACTTGCTGGCGGGTGCCAATCATTTTTGAATTAAAATAATCTTTTTTATTTATTAAAAGATTCAATTATCTTGAACCCCATATGAGAATTATAGCTATATATATATATATATATATATAAAACTATATTAAAATATCTAAAGTGTCCTCGTATTCATAGATAGATAAGAAAAATTATTTTTTTAGGAGCATTTAAATAATTAACTTGTACAAAAAAATTGAAAAACTTGAAAAGCTCCAGAAACTAGGAATTTCTTTAAAGGGCTGTTCAATAATTACATTGTAGATAAAAATATGAAAATACCGATTAACACCTTTCTTTTTTTAATGTAATTATTAATTACTTCAATTAAAAAGATTTTCCTCTAATAAATTCAAGCTTGCCCAGCAGGAATAAAATTAGGCCTTCTCTAGGAAATGTGTGATTAGTGTAGGGTATACTATAATGCGTGGACCCATCTTTCTTGATCACTGAGCCGTTTAGCGACAGACGACTTCAGGCCGAGACTGGCTTTGGTTGGACTCGTGTAACTTATGTTTTTCAGGGCTACTAAAGCATTTTGAACTGATTATTTATTTTAGAATTTATAAAATTAATTAAAGCATATCGATAAATTTTGTCGGCGACTGATCTGAATTTTTAATACATGAATGATTGTCGTTCCATTCTCTTCGTCGTCTAATAGCAATAGAATTAGCTTATCACAGGTGTGCCCGCCCCTTACACGATGGGCACGTCATGTGTGCGATTTTTTTATGGGGTTTTCATGGAATATCTATTTGAACCAATACAGAGCTGAGAGTAGGGCCTGGGCCTGTGAATTTTCGACTGTGACGTTGGTGGATTAGTTGAAGCCAGAGAATAATAATAATAAAAAATTAAATAAAAACAAGAAAACGAAAAGGACAAAGTGACAAACAGATTATACCCAGAATAAAGTAATTAAATTATATTAAAAAAACTGAAAGAGGTAATCATTTGCTTACCTTCCAACAAAAAATAATAATTTATAAGTTACTCTTGGGGTTGAGGTGATAAATTGGTAGTTTCGTCCCAAGAAAGCGTGGTGTGACAAAAGTTTGCAATTTGCATGGTAGATTTGTAAGAGCCTATGGGGTTTGTAGCAGTCCAACAAGCTAAGGCTCCTCGAGGAGCTGAGGTGAAATGATCTTCATCAACAAGATTGCCTGCAAAGTAATAAAAAAAGAGTGTTAGCATGTAGGGTGAGGATTAGATAGGTACAACTTATATGGACAAATGAAGATGCAAGGCGTAGGGTGCTGATAGTTAGCAATGAATAAAAAAGGAAGAAAACGATGATGTTGTTTTGGAGAAGACTAACTGACAATAAATCAGGATTAGCATGGACAAACACATCTCAAAATCTACAATACCATGAAGGATTAATAAAAGGGGAAGAGGGTTCTGAACGAGGAGGGGGAGAGAAATTGATTTAGAGCAAATCACTTGTTCCAGGAAAGTCCAGATTATCTTGAATCTGCCCAGAGATTTAATTAGATTTTAATTTTGGTTTTTGAGTTTTATATAAAAGAAAACATTGTTATTTCCAATATTTTTTTATTGTATAAAATCCCAAGAGAGAAGATTCTCTCATCAAAAAGAGTTGTTTAATTTTTGAATTGTTACAGAATTTTAGTCGTTACTTAGATCTACAAAATATACATTTCAAGAAGTGATAGTTCCAAAGGATCCATGGTTATTGGTCAAGATAATTCGGCATTTTCACTTTGCATTAGCACATTATAAAAAATTATATCATCATTAAAAGTAAAGTTTGTTTAAAAGCAAATCTTAGAATTTTTTTTTATAACACTCGCACCACCTTAGTGCTTTTTTTATTTGTAGGTCAGCAGCATAGCAAGAGCTGCATATCTATTCTCGGGCAATGTCAGAATACCTTCGAAGATCCCAGGAGACACCAACTCGTAGACATCTCGTGTGGTAGTTTTATACTTACACCCAAAATATCGAAAAGACCGAACAAGTCAGAGCTATCATTTTTCAGGCTTTTATTTAGTTGTAGTCGTAGATTCCAACATCCATTACGAAGAAAATATTACACAAACCCGGCTCACTATGAATTCCGGCACGGGTAGTAGTGGGTTCTATATGGGGCCGAGTCGAACCGGAACAAAGAACTGAACCCTAGATTTATTTCCCTCTTTTTACTTCAAAAGGGGCAATTCAACCTGTAAGTCGGCACAGCAACAAGTCGAACAGCCCTTGGTGCAGTGAGTCCAAACACGTCATTCATATCAAGGTCGTCGGATTTCATTCCATGAGGCAACTCCCACGTAAAACAATGAAGCAGGTGTGCCACGGCCATCTCCAAGGCGTACAACCCGAGTTGCATGCCCGGGCAAGACCTCCGGCCCGACCCAAATGCAAGAAACTCAAAATCCATCCCTTTAAAATCTGGTGCCTTACCATCTAAGAACCTACCGGGATTAAACTTATCCGGGTCTTCCCATGCATTGGGGTCACGCCCGATAGCCCATGCATTGATCATGACACGCGATCTCGCCGGGACTCTGTACCCATTAAGGACACTATCTTCAGCTGCTTCATGGAGGAGGAGAGGAATTGGAGGGTGAAGACGTAAGACTTCTTTCATTGCACATTTGAGATAGGTAAGTTTCTCGAGGTCCGATTCATGGACTTTCCGATTCAAGCCGACCACGTCTACAAGTTCTTGCTGGACTTTCTTGAGGTCTTCTGGGCTCATTATTAACTCTGCAATTGCCCATTCTATTGCTGATGCCACGGTTTCAGTTCCACCAAACATCACATCCTGTAGAGGCAAAGTACAAGTGTATACGTTTAAAACTAGCTTTCTTGCACTCCATATTCTGAATGCTTTTACCAATTAACTTATTTTACATGGAATGAGTTTATATAATATCAAATCTGCCAATAACTCAAATTCATTGGACTAGGGTTAGGCGCAAAGCGTATGGGAACGTAAACACCAACATATTTCACCTGCATGCTATTTTTCGAAATTTTTTATTTATTTTAATCTTAAATTGTGAGAGTTTCATGAAAGAATCACAAGATAAGTATCACTAAGAAATAGCCATTTGTTCACACCAAAACATGTATTACCTTTCCAAGAATTTTTGAGGGACAAGATCGAAAGATAAAAATGATGCCATGAACTAGAGAACGTACTTCTTATGAGGGAATAAAGACAAAAAAAGGAAGCAAAAGAGAGAGAAATATTAAGAAAAACGTATTGATTTTAGCCTTTAAATTTATGCCACTATAATAAATAATAAATAAATGAGGGAATATCATGGAGTAAATGTTCTTGACCATGATGAGAGCTTTGATATTATCTTTGCTGAGCTTGATGGTGCCGGGCTTTGATTCATCAAAATTATTTTTTGAAGCATCTTCACTGTAAAAGGCAAGCAATTCGTCCACCATGTCTGTGTCTACCTCTTCATTTTCATCTTTGGAATCGAGACTTTCTCTGGTCTTTTTCTTGTTTATATGTTCGTCGATGATTGTGTCAATGAACCCATCTAAAGAATTTCTTGCCCTAGCCAGCCTTTTTTTGAAATCCTGTGCATGAATCCAACCCAACCAAGGAAAAAAGTCAGCAACATTAAAGGCTCCAAAAAACTTTGAAAATTCTTGCAGAATCGCCATGAACTCTTCTTGCCCTTCGTTTGAAGATGAGCCAAAAGCAGCCTTATACGTTATACTCCTCGTTAATGCAAACACCAGCTCGCCAATATTAACCGGTTCACCGGTTTTTTCCAGCACCTGTTTACTTGTAGATTCCACTTCATCTCTCACGGAGGCCCAGGATTCAGCTCTTTTTCGACTAAATAGCTTCATGACACAGATTTTTCTCGTTTGACGCCAGAATGGACCGTAGTTGGCGAAGGCCATGTCTGCTCTATCATAGGTCAAGTAGACAATTGCAAGATTTGCAGGTCTGTTGGCAAAGACAATATCTTGGACGTGGAGGACTTCACGAGCTGTTTCTGGTGTCGACACGGCCACAACATGAAGCCCTCCCATTTGAAGGTGGAGGAGCCCGCCGTACTGTTTAGAGAGCCTCGCTAAACCACGGTGGGTCAGCTGGTCCATCATGCCCATGTTGCCGATAATCGGGTACCCTTTTGGTCCAGGAGGGTACGGGAGCTTCTTACGAAACGGAAACAGTAAGATTATGGAGACGAATAGAGAGACTAAGATGAAAAGCACGGGAGAAAATTGAAGAGAATCCATGGGGTTGTGTCTGGCACAATGTGACTTCTGGGGTAACAGCAGGCTGCATTTATATAATTAATTTGGAGATTCCAGATTTGATGTGCTCTTGTCATCTGTCATTGGCCACCGCTTGCCTACCTTCTTCCTATTTTATGTTTTTTTCATAGTTGTTAATTTCGTTCCGTTTTGTTCTGGTCGAAACGGCTGGAATATTCTATTTCGTTCAAAAATCTGAGACAAAACAGCGTTGTTTTCATCTCGATTTTAATTCCGGTTCGTTCCGGAAATTCCAGCCGGAACATCTCGGTTCCGTTCCGGGTGTGCCATTTCGGCTACATAAAAAAATCATTTTACTTTTATTTAACTCTTAAACCAGTATATATCCTAAATACATCTGATGTCACTGACCTCATATCATTTCAGATAAGCTAATTTTGCATGTCTTCTTAATTTAATTTTATAGACACAATTCTTTGTCTTGAACTTTATTTATTCGATTAGGATAGGATAACCCTTAGTCCTTCATCATTTAAAGCCACATCATTTAAAGCCACAAGAAGTTAGTAAACTTCTTATTTCAGTGATGTGGGAGGCTGGACAAACATGCAGCCGGACAAATATGGCTGCATGTTTTTGTCCAGCTGGACAAACATTTATATATATATATTAAAATTAAAAATATATATATTATAAAAAAATACAACACATACTTTATGAAATTACTTCCTAAAATATTTCAACAACTGCATTTATTTGACTTTATTGTAAAATCCACTTTTTTCAGGCGTGAAATGTCCATTTAGAATGTTACTTTTCGAGAAGATAGCAAGATTAATTAACATTACCGTGGGATGAATTTACGAGATTTTGTTATTGGGCAGTGAGATTTTTTAATTGTTTTAATATACTATTTTAAATAAATAAATAAATATATTTCTAAATTAAAAATAACTCGAATTTCAAATCAGTGCACCGAAATTATCATCGTTTTGTAAGAAAATCCAATCAGGTGAATTGAAATCGGCCAGGCTCATTTTGTGAGAAAACTTCTAGCACTAGGAGTAGTGATCTAAAGTGGGTTTTAGGATATCTATAGTGGCCCAACATCCCAGCCCAGCCCAGCCCATGGACATGCATGATTAAATTCTCGAAGCCTCGCAATTGATTAAAAGGAAATTTCAACAGAAAAAAAAAAAGAGAAATTACGAGCAGAAATAAAAAATAGTTCCAGCCCCGAAAAAATGCATGTCTAGTTAAATTGATGGCCATGCAATCAAAGCCTCTAGCTTGTCCTTTTTGAACATGAATGTGATAAAACATATTGATCGTGGCGTTTGATTTATTTGTTTGTAATTGTTACATAAAAATATATTTTAAGTGTATATCATGTTATATAGCAGTTCTAGCCAGCAGCGGCGGCGCCTGAGGCTGAACCAGGCCAGGAGCAGTTGTGCCGCTATCTATCTTTTGGCTGGCTCTGTGGTGGAATAATCGAGCATTCCTCCGGGAAGAGATCTCAGGAGATCCTTCAAGAAGCATTAGTTATGTGTTGGAGTTCATTCCCAGTCACAGCAGAACCAGAGGTATTTATTTCCCGGCCGTAACAGTAGAGCTCATTCCAAAATGGAAGCAGTAAAGGTGCTTCTCCTCCGCACCAACCACCGTCAGCCATGAACAGTAGCACCACCGCTTCATTTTTCCCATTTGTTGTGGTGAACAATTTTTGCATGATTTGTTTAGTGCCACTTTGACTGTGAGTTTTCGGCATAGTTGATAAGCTAGCGAGTTCAAATAAGAAACGGAATCGTAATAACAAATAGCATGACTTTAGATTATTAGTGTTTTGTGGTTCATGAAATTTTGATTTGATTAATGACGTTAAATGTCTTGATTTAAGCTTGAGATCTTGAGAATGATTTTGCAATTAATTAATTTTGAATTATGCATTTTTGTTTTTTGTTTTCTATATATTTAATATTTAAAATTGTAACCTATACGAGTACATTTTCAATATTAAATGAATTGTTTTTCTTTTCACAAAAACAATTAAAAAAACACAATTTTATTTTAAAATTTCATACGGTCAGGTTTCTTGAAAATAAAAAATATCTTGCTGAAAGAAAATAATATACATGGTGTTTTAGCATTTCATACAAAATCCTAAATCCTAAGTATTTTCGGATTTAATAACTAGTTTACTAAATGCATGAGGATTTGCCAATATTTCCAAAAAATCCAATCTTTTCTTAATATATGAGAATTAATGGTAAATATTTTTATATAAATATTAGACCTACAAGTAGATTAATAATTAAAATATCAATAATTGATCAAAAAATTCTTAGAGTTATTCTACATATTCAGCAATTTTAATTGAAAATATTTTATCACGATAGATAAAAAATATTCATCATTCAGAATAAGTGAACCTTGTTAGAGCACGTACATGAATTTTTCTATATCAGAATTCATTTGTATGTACGAGCCTATAACATATTTAAATAGTCAAATTTATTTATATAAATAAATTCTAAGCCGTAGACAATTTACTAAGAAGGTGTTTGGGAGTAAGGTGTGACCGGAGATTGTAAAAAAATTCTCTGTTGGATGTTTGGTTAATATAGAAAAATTAAAAATTTTGTGTGAATCTTATCTTAAAAAATAATCTAAACTCCGTTTCAGGAAAAACAACAATTTACTGATTTTCATGCATCTCGTCCTGCTGCTTTTCTCAGGGCCACTGGTACCTGCACGTTAACCTTCATGTTACTCTTCACTGTTAATTTTTTTTTTAATACCTACTCTTGTTTCCTTAGATGCATTTAGTTCAAGAAAGATGAAAATGTCTAATGATTCATAGGCTCAGGAAAGTCTAACCTTCCATACTCGTTCGAAGAAAGATTGTTGCAATCATATAAATAATTATTAATATTTTTATTTAATAAAATAAATTAAGAAATGTTTAAATTGATAAATTAAAAATAATTATTAATGCTAATTTGACTCAACAAAGTGTTCAATTTACTTGAATAATTAATTATATTATGTTATTATGATTATTCAATCTACAATATTTAAAAAATAATATGTGTGTGTATTTATAATCTTTAAAGTAATATCACAAGTTGAAAGCAATATAAAAAGTCTGGTAACCAAATACATGAAACTGTTTTTTATTAACCTCAAACTCAACCACAGTTTTAACCAAACACTTCAAAACTTATTTTGAACCGTAGCTATAAGTGCTTTTCATGAAATTGTTTTTTTTAAAACCTCAACCACAAAATCAAAAGCAATACCAAACACACCCTAACTAAGGAATCCACCAAATCCTTTTTAACCATATTAAAACTGCACAAAACAACTTATCTTGGGTAGAGATGTGTTAGGGATATTAACACTTTTCTTAATCACAACCAATCTTTTACCCTTTCAACCTCTAATAAGACCAATATATGCAAGTTTCTAGCAATTCTAAATAGAATAACTAAGTAACGAGTCCTTAACCCCGTCATCTCACGCTAGAGTGCGACAATTATGATAGAAAATAAATAAATATCACATTTCTTTTAAATCTTGAACTTGTTTTCATAATGTTTTTGTTTTTATATAGTATAGGTTTTCTTTCTATGTTTTGTTTTCTAACCATGTAATTTTAAATTTTAACTTTCTAAATAACATGTTTTAAACTTATGAGATATTGATAATGTTCTAAAAAATCTATAAGTAGTTTAGGAATACAATGTATATGTTGCATTAAGTTCTTGTAATCTTATTCACTCCCTCTAACCAAGATGACCAGTAGCTTGGTGTAGAAAGTGAAGGTAACTGATATCATGACATAGAAAATCATGTATCTGCAATTTTTTTTTTTTTTAATAGATGTGAAGGTTTTCAAATGCTTAAGCAAATAACTTTATAGAGAGAGAAAGTGCGATGATATTTAGAGAGATATACTCTAAAAATATATATGCTAAAAATATTGAGAATAAAAAGATTATGAACCTTAAACTTAGAGGATTCATGAGGTATTTATAATTCACGAGTCTTTTTTTTAAAAAAAGTATAAAGAGTAATTTTACCTCTATAATTTAATAAGATATTTTGAGTTGTAATTCACTCAAAATAATACATTTTAGATCAATATAAAATATTAGAAAACTCACATGGAGATCCTAAGAAAATATTAAAGAATTTAAGTTAGTTGAGCCCGATAAAGACTGAGAATGATCTCAGACACGCTGCCTAAACCAATGATATTGATTCTTTGAGAGTATGGATGAGATTGATTTTGAAAATATTTTTCGTTCAAAAATATATTAAAATAATATTTTTAAAAAATTATTTTTGATCCAAGACATGAAAATAATATAAAAATACTAATTTTTTTTAATTTCGAGTAAAAAATATTTAAATTTTTTAAAAACATTTGTAAAATGTATTGTGAAACACCCGATAACCGGACTCGAGCGTGTGCCTGATATCATGAGAGCTGTTGGCCTTGCACTCGACACCCCAACATGGACACGACACGACACGACACGACACACTCACATGGGTGTACGCCCACAATTGGCGTAGGTGATAGCTTGGATCTATTTCTCTTGGCCTGATCAACATGAACCCAAGCTATTGATCTAGCTATCTATTTATGAGTGTTTTTTTCCTAGTATTTTGAAGGTTTTTCTAAACCAATCAAATTTTGATTTATCATATGTATACACGCTCTTAGACACATAAACAAATTATTGTTATTTTATTTTATTTTATTTTATTTTGCAATACAATAGACAAATTAATTGTAATAATAATTGAGAACCCATCAAATATGATACTTTGCTAAAAGAACATTCCTGTCTTACTGTAGAAGATGAAGACCATGAATTTTACTGTATTCGAAGGAGGGGAAGGAAAACTTGGAAGATTTCGTGGAGTAGCATTCCTGTCTTATTTTATTCTACTGCTCAAATGATTTGCCAGTCTCTTTTAACGGCTAAGGGAGCACTACAACTACTGTTGATATTAAAATTCTTTTTCGTTAGAAATATATTAAAATAATATATATTTTTTATTTTAAAAAAATTAATTTAAAATAAAAATAAAATATTTTAAATATTTTGAAATTGAAGGATTGGGTACCCTCCCCGTCCATCCAGCCAGCCCTACTAAAAAGAAAGAAAAGAACACGAATCATGATTCCATTTTGAGGGCCACTTCGCTGCAAAAGTAAACAAAGAACTCTCTTGAAAACAATTTTCAGCATGGTTCTCAAAAAAAAAAAAGAGAAAAAAAGAAGAAGAAATTACCAAAAACAAGCCACGATACGAAGACAAATATCCATGCGTTAAAAGGAAAATGATTTTTTTTAGTCTATCATGTTCATGCTCGTGCCTAAAATGAATAACCATCACTCCTTTAAAACATGATGCCCCTATAAGAGAAGATGAGAATTATAAGTGCAATTCCAACGAGAGAGCTGTCGTATCAGCCACAGTCAAATTTTTGAGTTTTTGGCTAGTTTTGTTATTTTTGACGTCTCCAACGGGAATATCATCCGGGGTAGTTAAAATGGTTTTTTTTTTATCTCCGAAGTCATTCCTATATATTTTGAGATAGAAACCAAAAATTAAAAAAATATTAAAAAGTACACATTTGTAGATAAGGAAAAAAAACCTGACCTTGGTCTGGGAGGGGGGGGAGAAGGGAGTTTAGTCTATCTGTGGGTGGGAAGGGGGGGCGGGCTAGGGGGTGTCTCTCTGTGTGCGGACTAGGGGAGAAGGTAGTGCTTGGGGCTGAGGTAGAAGGGGAGGGGACAGCAGGCTATCTGTGTGCGCGCGCGCGCGGGCGGGGGGGGTTCTATGTTTTTGTGTGGGATTGACATGATCTGGACATATATATTAGAAAATAATGTAACTATATAAAAAATATTTATTTTTTTATTCAAAAATACATCAACAAGAGAGTAAAAAATTATATACAAAATTAATAATTATATTGTTAGAGGATTTTTTAAAAGAAATTATTTAATCATATAACTTACTCTTATTGATTGTATAATTAATTGCATAATTAAACTACATACAAAATAATTGCACTATATTTAAAATAATATAAAAAAATAGTTTTCCAAAATAGCTTTTACCATTGGAGTACACATCAATAAAAAAACCATATATACACTATTCAAAAAGCCATTTTAGAGATTTGACTCTCCAAAATGGCTTTTGCCATTGAATTTGCTCTAATGTCGTCCCTGTATCAATATGATGCATTTTTTTGGACACAAGTAAAATGAGGACCCTCAGTTGGTGGGATGAACTACAGGCAATTAATGTAGTGCGATCTAATTGGTGGGATGAACTACAACAAGCCTACAATGAGGACCCTCAGTCGCAACAACTTATCGATCATAGCAAACAAGGTGATCTGGATTCCTAGAAATATCGACTCAATGGTAATTTTTTATTTTATAAGGTTGCACTTGGGAACTTTGAAAAATTATCATAACATGGTGTTACAGCAGTATCATGGCAGTTCTATTGGAGAACACACAGGTATCCAAAAAACACATGCAAGGATAAAAAAAGAATTCTTTTGGCATGACATGAGCATAAATATAAGGAAGTTCATACGGGAATGTGATTTTTGTCAACGCAACAAAACTGAAAATCTCAAACCAGCAGGGCTATTGCAGCCTTTACCTATTCCACATGCAGCATCGGTTGACATTAATATGGATTTCATAGAGGGTTACCAAGGTTAGAGGGTTACAATGTTATTATGGTGGTCATTGACAGACTTAGTAGGTACAACCATTTCATCTCACTCTCACATCCATACACAGCGGTAACTATAGCGCAACAGTTCATGAATCACATATTTAAATTGCATGGCATAGCACAAAGCATTGTAAGTGACAGGGATGCAGTTTTTACAAGTGTATTTTGGAATGAGTTATTTTGTCTAGGTGGCACACAGCTCATGATGAACTCGGCATACCACCCACAAACCGAAGTCATGAATAAATGGCTAGAGGGTTACCTGCGGTATTTCACTGGAGATTGACCCAAGGATTAGGTGAGGTGGTTGACAGTCATTGAATGGTCCTACAACACATCTGTTCACTCCTATACTTGATTAAGCCCTTTTGAGGTTGTATATGGACAAGCTCCTTCGCGGCTTCAACCATATGAACATGGTTCGACTGCTGTCCAAGCTGTAGAAGATGAAATGGAGAGTTGGGACTTCATCCTTGCCTTAGTGCGTGAAAACCTACAAGATTCACAAGCTCGTATGAAACACTTTGCAGATAAAAATAGATCAGACCAAGAATACATGGTAGGTGACTGGGTTTATTTGAGACTGCATCCTTACCGTCAAATGTCAGTGGTTGTGCGTAGGAACTTGAAGCTCTCAGCCATGTACTTTGGGCCAGCGAGTGGGAAAGGTCACTTACAAGCTTGATCTACCTCTTATCTCAAAGATTTACTTGATCTTCCATATTTTGTGCCTCAAAAAGCAGATCGATGCTCGAGTTCACCCAAGCCCTAACCTACCCACACTGATGGCAGATGACACTCTCTCTCCTAAAATACAAAAGATATTAGCTCGAAGAATGGTAAAGAAGGGGAACCAACTAGTGACTGAACTTTTAGTCCAGTGGGAAGGTTCCAGTGAAGAAGACACAATTTGGGTGGAGGTGGAACATTTACGCAGACAACAACCCGAACTTGTGGGCGAGTTCTTTTGATGGGGAAGGCTGTGTTATGAGCCTGATCATGGACACATGGCAGCTAAGAGTTTATCACGAGGAAGGCATCGCGCGACACATGGCTTGCTGGGTGCAGTGTTGTTAAAATCGCGAGTTGACTCGCAAAATCGGACGATTTTGAGAGTCAACTCATCAAATCGTGTCAACTCGGGGAGAAAAATCGAATTCGGTCAAACTCGTACGGAATCGTAAAATCGGACCGGATCGGTCCAATTTTACAATTCCAGCCTCTTCTAATTTCTACATTCTTATTTCTGAGTTCTGACGCAGCCCTCTTTCTCGAAATATTGAGACAGAAACAACCCAAAAAATCAAAGGGAGAGAAAAATGAAAGACAGAGAAATCATGAAATCACACAAACCCATATAGGAGCTTGAAGGAAAAAACAAGAAAAGACTTCAACTTTGAGACAGAATCAAGCAAAACACTAAATTGAAGAGAAAAAATAATCATTGATAAGTTATACAAACCTTAATAAGCTTTCAAATGGCATGGTATTGAACTAATTGAAGAGCATAAAGTGGAAGAAAGAAAGAGAAAAAAATACGTTTTTTCAAGTTTCTTTACAAGAGAGAAGGGAAAGGAGAGAAAATGAGAAATAGAACAAGTGCTCCTGGAGAAGAAGAGAGAGAGAGAGAGAGTAAATGAGAGAGAATAGCACCACCAAAAATTATTATCATGTGATGTGAGTAAATTATTATTATTATTATTATTATTATTATTATTAATTTATCTGCAAAATACAGAACAGAAAACATAAAATGATAAAACAAACCAGCAAAATAAGGGTGTGATTAATATTGTGGTGGTTTTTATAACTATAATCAAAATAAAATTTAAAGAAAATTATAGATTATAGTTTTTTAATTAATGCTATTAGTGAAATACATACAAAACTGTTAAGTATTTTGATTAGCCAAATATTTTTAAATATATTTAAGCAAAACCCCACAAAAACAATAGATACTTGACGAGGATTTGAAAATATATTTTATTTAAGATTACACTAAACTAATTTATTCTAGTTTGACATGAGCATATTAAAAGTTAAAACCATAAAAAACATTACAAAAGTATTAATTTAATAATTTAAAACATGTAAATATATAAATATAGTGAGGAAGATGAAAGTAATGACTAATGAGACTGATTTTAGTTTACATAACACGCCGGTAGAATATTTATTTTAAATTTGTTAGTTTTTAGCTAATAAAATTTTATGGACATAATTGTTTTGTAATCTATTTTTAAGTTAATTTAAATTATGTATGAACTTTAACTAATAAAATTTTATGGTCATAATTATGATATATTGTATTCGGAAATATTCCACTTATGATTTTATGATTTTGTACGGAAAAATTCAGGTACGATTTTACGATTCGATCTTACGATCCGAGTTTTAGAAGCCTCTTCCGTGTCGTGTCAAAATCACGATTTTGACAACCATGGCTGGGTGTTAATAACGAGGACGGGATCAAGTGACACATGGCTGTTGAATGCGTGACATAATGATCAACACGTGGCAGTTGCAGTTGTGTATTTAATTCAATATTTTATGCATTTGTTTTATTTGTTTAATTAGGACCATTAAGAGTAATTGGTAGTTTAAAAAGGGAGGTTATGGTCATGACCCCAGGGCAGTTAAATTTCCAGTATGTATTTAAAGGACTGTTTAATTAATGAAAAGACATCTTAAAACCCAAAATATTGCCGAGTCCAAAGGAGACCCCGTAGCCTAAATAATCCAGAATTATTCCTCAACAATTGCTACTAAAGTTCATTGCAAGTAAGTTCATAACATCTCGAGATTCAATCTCGGAAACTGCCGTGAAGATCACATAACTGCCGTGCAGATCAGGGGACATACTAGAATGATGCGTGCTGCTTCGTTAGTTCACTTTCATGGAAACATCGCCACCCCAACCAGCCTGAGGAGGGCCAACCTGTACACGTAGTTGCACCGATGGATCATGCTTATCCATCACCATAAAATCAAGGTTGTTTTGTTAAAAATATTAATATTGAAAGTGGCATGACTCTTGACTTGTTCGTTCCGGGTCATGTCACTAGGGGCATGCTCGTAGTCAGCAAGCAGACCACTAAACAATTTATATTGCTCACCCACTCGGGAAAGCACCATTTGTCAAATTTATATAGTCTTGGTGGCCTGAAATCTAACACCACCGTATTTTATTGCCTAAATTGTCTCGATCCATTCAATTTGTTTTTTTTATTATATATTGTCAAAAGTGATGGCTGGATTGTTTTGAACTTTTCAAAGGGCATTGACAAAATAAAATGTGTATTTTACTGAAAATTCTAGAGAGAAGAATAGGCAGAGACTGAATCCACCCCCATTTCAGACTCATTATATCTAATAAAAAATAAAAGATAGAGAAACTAAAAGGAACACTAGCAAAAAAGAGAGAGAGGATAAGACTAGAGATAGGAATCTCCCTATAAGCTATGGTAAGAACTAAGCAATGCCCTTCCTATTATACATTCGATGCTGCAACCTAAAAATAAAACCGGGACTAACTGAAACAGGTTTTTTCGTTTAAAAAACCGGACTAACTAAACCGGGTTTGACTCTGGTTCAGAAAAAACTACATGTTACCGATACACCTTCAAAAACTAGGAACCAAATGGCTCAACCTGGATTCGGGTCCGCCCGTATCCTTCTTCTTTCTCATCTCTAACACCTTTCGATGGCTATTCGAGTGAACCTCACTCGAAAAGGTAGGGCTGCAGGCTGGTCTATACTCCGGAAAAAGTCGACCGGATTTGTAACGAACACCACATGCATTACATAGCGTTTTGGCACCAAGCGGCCCGGTTCGCCACTGTGGGGTCTTCTGAACCTGGCAATGACTGCACCGACGCTGAAATTGGGGCAACGCCAGTAGCCCACTGGTTTGAGCCGCCTGTCTTTTCTTTGGTTTTTTCATCGGCGGTTCACTCAGCCACGATAATGAGTCAATTGTTTGAACCGAGTTGGCTGAAACAAGACATGGCATTGACGAGGTTGAGGATACTGAGGATGACGGTGTCTCGGTTTGGTTCGAGCTACCCGACCAGGTGCGGCCAGTGGGTCTGGACCGTTTGGTTCTTGCCTTGGAGGGAACCCGTGAAGAGAAAAAAACAGGAGTTTTTGAGAGAGAAGGTTTGGGTTCTGGCTCAACCCGGCTCTTTGCATGGTTCTCTAGTTTTCCTTTACAGGCAGGAACCAAAAGAGAGACATCAGACAGAGAATCATCGACAAAGTGAGATACCCATTCAAGCTCTGCTATGTCATCAGTCTGTCAAAACACAAAACATGGTTTTCATTAAGAACACAAAAAACATCAGAAGAAGGAACAATAGTTGACAAAAATTTCAACCATCTTCACTTACAGGGACAGCAAGTTCACTCGTGAGAAAGGAATCAGAGAAGCTGCTGGAGATAATATCATCATTAACAGGGTCTTGAGAGGAAACAGAAAGAGAGTCCTTCTCCTCCTCCTCCTCCTCCTCTTCTTGTGCATAACCATCTTTGAATTCACCATTAGAGAAGTCCAAGAAACAATCAACAGAGAAATCTTGATCACTTGAAACAACAGCAGGTGTATTAAGAGCCAGGAAATCTTCAAAAAAGGCTTGCTGGGTTGATTTTGTAGCTAGTTCTCTGAGTAAACTTGACTTCAAGGCTTTTGTCTCCATGCAGAACTCCATTTTCTATATTAAAAATTCAAGAACCAAACAGACTTTAACCAAATTCCCTATATATAACAAGTTTTTTGTTTATAAACTAATTGCCTGCTTCTGTGCTATAAATGGATAAATTACCTGACAAAGACAAAGATGAGGAGGGAAGAAACTGAAAGGATAGATGGTGTTACTAACTGGGCGCTGAAATGAAGGTTTTCTCACTGGGCGAAACTGGTGCGGAGTTAATGGCTTATCTCTGTCTGCCTCCTCTCCTTCTCTCTAAGATATCTCTCTCTCTTATTATTAGGATTTTTAATTTTAAAAAAATGTTTTTATATAAAATTTAATAGTGGCGAATTATTTCTGTGCCTGATACATGGTCAATTTAGGAGATGACTATTCTGGGTCTTTATAGGCTGGCCATGCGAATCCACAGTTTCCGTATAGATTTTATGACCTTTCGCCACCATGCCATGTTCATACGAATCCACCAAAGCCAGACAAAATAAATAAATAAATTTCAACGCACTTTCGTGGCTAGTAAGGCCCGATACTTTTATAGTGTCTATGATTACAGAAGATGTATTTATTAAATATATTAAAATAATATATTTTTGAAATTATTTTTAAAAATATAATACTTTTAGCTGGCAACATTTGTTTTTGTGTGAAATCATGGTTTTCAAATGCAGGCAGTTTGTTAATATTGTTTTTTAAAATGTTTTTGTTTATAAATATATTAAAATATTTTTAAAAAATTATTTTTAAAATCATTAAATTTTTTTAATTTAAAATAAAAAAAATAAAAAAATAATTTTTTAAAATATTTTTAAAACACAGTCAAATATCTCTAAAAAAACAAGAGGTTATATTTCTCTCGTGACAACTCCATTGAAGATTTATTTTAACAAAAGCAGAACTTGATAAAGATTACAAGGAAAAAACTCCATGGAAGGATAAAGAACACGGGAATTCATTGTATATGAGTTGGGGTTACGGAGATCATCTCCATCAATTAATAAAATGATTCGGCAGGGCAAACTATCATGTCTTCTCCACACACACAAAGATATATATTATAATATATAATACATAAATAAAAATAAATTTATAAGGTATTTTTGTACTCCTTGTCTCAAATAAAATGAAAAATATCGATAATTATTAGAGTGAAATTCATTTTTATGAGCGAGAAAGCAATGCAAGAAGATTAGACGTCCTCTTTCTCTGATATTGTAAGAAGTATTTGATAAACAACAACAAAAGCAAACAGCTGCAATTGTCTATACCATGTAGGGTGCATGGCATGAGTTTGTTTGTCTCACAAATACGTACACCCTCCACATTGCACGCGTGCATACGTGGCCACCCAAGTTTTGGTCACAAGATTATGCATCTCAATCGCATAAAAATATCCACACATTTTTTCGTACCTCTTCCCCGTTCTTTCTTCCTACATAGCCACGTCAGCTCAATTTTGAATACTAAGATTTAGTTGATTCTTCCCTTCATGCCTCTAAGAAAATGGCGGTATATAAGGAAGTGTTTGGCTGCTGTATTGAGATGTAAAATATAAAAATAGTTCGCAATTAAAAAATCATTAAAAGAAATGTACAATGTGAAATGTTGCACAAAATCAAGTGGTCATGATAGCACATGGCGCCATTTACATTCAAAAATAAAGGGAAAAACAATCACGAATTATCTAAATCATCATAAATTTGTCCTTCCAGATTCAAACTATTCACCAAATTAGCTTCCTTCGCCGTTAACCGCGCCACCATCTCTGGCTGAATTTTCAAGCCCTCTTCGGCTTCAGAAACCATTCGCATCTTCAACGCGTACAAGTCTGACGGCCACTAATGTTTGACAGCTTGCATCTAGCGGTGTTTTTTCTGGAGAAATCATTTACACGCTGCAAGAGCGAGTGGAGTGAGATTTCCCGTGAGACAATCCGGTGATGTGGTTGATGTTATTTTTAAATTATTTTTTATTTTTTAAAAATTATTTTTAATATTAACATATTAAAATGATAAAAAAAACACTAAAATAATTTAATTTAAAATACAAAATTTTATTTTTTTATGCAGTGTCAATTTCAAGCAAAGTGTAAGCGCGTTGCATTATGGTCTCTAATCTGGCTGTTGGGGACCCACATGCTTTTCTGTTTTGTTTCATGATTATTATTTAGCTCCCACTAGTTTACACTTTGGCCGGTGGAGATTTAATTACTGTTTGAAATCGTGGAATAGATTTTATTTTTATTCGAAGATATATTAAAATAATATATTTTTTAATTTATTTTAAATATAATTATATTATAAAATAATTAAAAATAAAAATAAAATAAAAAACACAATGTTTTTTAAAGCATAATTTCAATGTAAAAACAAATATTACCTGGTGTATGTTTGAGTTTGTTATATATTGCTTTTTGAAATAATTTTTATTTAAAAATATATTAAAATAATATTTATTTTTTTATAAAAAATATTTGACATCAAAATATTTCAAAAACACAAGAAAAAAATAATTAAATGATAGTTCAACAACAATGATAAACATGTCCTAAATCAATAAAATTGTTAAGTCTAGCTTACCATATTAATCTTCAAATTTCTTAAGTTTTTATCTAACAAATTAAAATTAAACAGTGAAAATTACTTTAACTTCATTCATTTGACCTAGTAAATTAAAAAATAACTCATACAACTAATAAGAAAACATGATTTGCTTTTTTTCTTAAAAAAAAGATAATATTTTTAATAAAAAAATATATTAAATCAACTTGAATTTCACGACTTAACCCGCTAAATTTACAGTTTAGATGATGACCTTTGCTGAATTTAAAAACTATGTTTTTTCAACATATTTTGTTCTTGATTGCATGACAATAAAAATATACACTCGAGCTCAAATAAATTTTTAAGATATTTGCTTAAGACCAAATAACCTTAATAAAAACAAATAAAATAATTTATAACATATATTCAAAATTAAATAAATATTAAAAATTAAAATTAAAAAATCATTTTATCTCTTTCGTTGTTCATATAAACATGGAAGAAAATGTGTAGCATCTAAGTATTTTAAAGTGAATTAATTTCAATTCAGTTTTTAAGTGAAATTTTAAAATAAATTTCTTATAATCACTTGCCTAGAAAATGAGTTGATTTGTTTAAAAAAACAACTTGTTCTCATATTTAAAATAGAAAAAAGATTATACATTATAATAATAAAAAAAACAACTCAAATAAAGAAGATATGTTCTTTGTAATTGTTATTTTAAAGTATATAAAAAAATAGTACGAAACAATCATAAAACAATTTTATTTTATGTGGTTGTTTCTTAAATAAAACATATTTTTATTGTATATATATACTCACTGTTTTACAAGACAATTTCGCTGATTTGATACAAAAGTACATTAATTTTTAGAATAATAAAGAATTTCAATAAGAAACAAAGGATCAGTCCAATAGATGCTGCGTCATCATGATATGGGTTGCTGTCGCTGTTCTTCGTTCTTCTTTCTTCCTCCAATAATTGGGCTTGTTTTACCGATATTGACCTTGTATTAATCTTCTTTTTTTCCCTGTTCCTTTACCCCATTTTAAGATTTTTAACACCACCAGATTTTTTTTTTTACCTTAACTGATATTTTTTCTTTGTATGGTATGCAGAACAGCAGTTATCTCGCTAGAAACATAAACCAAAAGTTAGGTGTAAAATCATCCGTGAAACTTGGTAATTGTGTGGAAATGTGATCAAGATTATTTTTTAAAATATTTTATTTTTAGAAATATATCAAAATGATATTTTTTTTAGAAATTATTTTTGACATTAACATATGAAAATGATCTGAAAACATCAAAAATATTTAATTTAAAAAAAATATTTTTTTTTAAAAAAAAATATTTTTAAAATGTAATGTCAAAATAACCTAAACTATACAGTACACACGAAGTCCATAAATTATGGATTCATAAGACTAAGGTGCAAAATTATGTCTACATAATTCAAAGATTGAAATTAATGAAACATCGATTAAACCATTGGATTTTTTAATTTTATCAAAATCAAATATAATGGTCTAAAATATCGATATCCAGGATGTCACCACTAACCCTTAATTTCAGTAGGTCCGATGGCCTCTTGGGAAATTGAACTCTGGTCGCCATTCCCGGTCCTCGCCTATGTGGCAATAATAAAAGAAAATGAAAAAAATATGAAGTGGTCCCCCGTTTTTGTAAGAATGCTTGATAGAGTCCCCGTTTATAAAAATGTTTCGCTATACATGCCTTGTAATTTATAAGCCAACATCACACTCTTTCTTTCAACGAAATCAGTCCTTCACCAAATCCAAATCATGATGAACTAGAGTCATGTTTAAGATCTTAGCAATATTAAGCAATGTTAAAATATTTTGATGTTCCAGCATAATAAAAAAATCAAACCTTCATTTTGTAGTTTATGATTTTTGACTTCCCAATGAATTTCAAAATAGTTTTATAATTTCACCATACACCTTTTTCATTGGTTATGGGAGGAAGTCTCTCTTTTTTAAAAAAAAATGGAGAGTAAAAGTCTATTTTTTTTAAAATAAGATATTATTTTTCACACATGAAAAATGAGTTCTCTAAAATAAATTTATATTCACAATTGACGAAGATAATTTTTCAAAAAAAAAAAACTTGTTTGGGTTTCGATCCAACCGAGTCCCAAAATTCTTGTTCATTTCCTATGCTAGTCTTTCTCATTTACCTAATTCTAAAGTTTTCATGGTGGATAACACACTGGATCGATATATTAATGGATGATGAAAAAAGTTTTCAAGAACCAAATAGAAAAGAATATGGAAGCCTATGTTAATGATAAATTGTTTTAAAAAAAAAAGACTTTTAAACAACATCTCCAAGATCCTCAAGTTATCTTCTTTATTGTGCCTTTGCTATAAAAAGAAGAAGAAGAAAGTTTCTAGGATTATTAGTTAGAAACAAAGGTATGAAACCTAAATTTTAGAAAACAAAACCAATATTAAATATCCCTAAATAGAGAATGATGTACAGAGATTGAAAGGAAAAGTTGTCGCCCTCAATAAGTTAATCTCTTGTTTAGGTAAGCATTGTTTGGGATTCTTTGAAACTCTAATTTTGAGTTGACTTAAAAGTGATAATAATCTTAGGAAGAGGTGGAGTTTCACCTCTTCTCTTATAGAGTGTTTTCATAAATTAAAGAATATGAAAAGCTTTATCTTTACTTGGAAACTATTGATAGTGCTTCTATGAGAAAGAAAAAAAGAATTCAAAAGCCAAATATATTATGCCATCAAGGTTCTAAATGATATAGAGATGAAGTATACAAGGATTAAAGATCATATATATTATCTCCTCCACTTAAATTTATATCACTAGGGATATTGATGGCCCGATCACTTCTCCAATAATAATGATTTGCCTTAGAAAAATATATTTTAAGAGATTTTATGTTTTTCTTTTATAGAAATATAAAGCCATTCCATATATTCTGTAGCTTTAGGATAACTAGACATACTAAAACAATATTTAACAAGTTAACAATAGGAGACTCTCGAGTCTCAGGTTGTCATAAACTACTCTAATTATCCATTTATTTGGGTGCAACTAACTCACAAACAAGTTATAATAGAAAAATATATCTCTTATAAAACAAAAAGAAAAGAAATACCTAAACTTAAACATGTACATAAAAGTTATGATCTTAAGATTTCTAATTACTATCTTCGATATTCTATGTGTTTTTCCACAAAGAAGTAGAGTTCTAGTGTTGCACCTCGCTCTTATAGTAAGTGTTAGCTAAGTAATAACAATATTAGCTGTAATGATCTTATATGAATCATGATTGTGGGGTTGGTTAAACAAAGGTGTGGAGGATAAATGTACCCCATGAGAAGATCTAGCGCCTCTACTTCCACTAATATGATGAGAAGGATTATCTCTTCCACTCCCATCAGTAGAAGTACTAGCTTTAGAATCTCCTTTACCAAAGGTTTTTTTTCCCATCCATCTAGATATACTTAAAAGTAAACAGAGAAAACCAAGAAAATATGAATGAGGTTCCTCACCCCTGTCTCTACATACTAGAAGTTCATCACAAGCAATTTGAAAAAAAAAAAATAATGTTGAAGTAAATGAGAAGTAATCGCTATTTATAGTGGTGATTCTGTAGACACATGAAACAATGAAGAGATGTGCCATGATTATTTAGATAATTGTTATCAAATGGTGGACTAAGATTATCTATTATTATCATGCACACAACCATATGAAATGTGTCTTGTGATTCCTAACACAGCTATAAGCTTTAATTCTGATAAATGATAACTATGATATTACTGACCTTCGTAACCAGTTCATATTTTTTCCGGTAGATATCATCATTAATTTTTTTTATTATATATGATTTTTTTGATAAAGTAGGTTTTTAACAACATTATGAAAAAATCTACTTAGAAGATAATCAACAAAGATGGAAAAAAATATGAACTTGATTTGACGTGAGTCCAACAAAGTCCTAGCACTTTGTTGGGTTTGGCCTAGCCCACTATAATTCTTTCTCTTAATCTCTTTTTATATAAAGGAATAGACGTCTCATTTTGAGAAACTGATTTTTAATTTTTTTTTTTGTAGATTTCTTCATTTTTTTTCTTAGCCGAAAATGTTAGGTTTCAGCGACAGAGAAAAAGAATATTCTCTCAAACAATATTATTAATAAAAATAAATAAATAAATATATAATTTACAAAGATTTCATCTGTGAACATTTTTCAAGCCTCAAGAACAATCCATGCTAACATTCATAAAAATAAATAAATAAATAAATATAATTTACAAAACTGAGTTGACCCGTTGTCTGGTGCTCTGACGTTTGGGTTTTTGCGAAGCAGGATAACAACGCCGAGGAGCAGCAGCCATAATGAAGCAGCCCTTTTTTTCAATTTTATTTCCTTCTTATCGTTCTCTCTCTCTCTCTCTCATCATGACATTCATGCTTTGTCTGTGTGCGGCTCCTTGAATTTTCCAGCTGTCGCCTGAGACCCACTTGTAATCCAACAGTGGTCAAATAATGTCGTTGTTGTCCCCATAGTTTGTAGTTTCGTGTTCCAGCAAGTAAAATCCAGCAAGAAACAGTAATAAACGGCGAGTGAGAATTGGTCTCTTACTATAAATAAATAAATAAATGGCTTGCAGCGACGCCACCATTGACAAACCCACAATTCCCCGTTCCGACGGTGCCACCACATGCATCTCTATTCTCTGTATCCAGCCTTTTTCCAAACGCACAATTCCATCCCCACCCCCTTTATTTTGGCTCATTGAATTGTTTTTTCTCATGTATTTTTTCGACACCATTTTTTATCAGTGTTTTTCATATTTTAATACCTTCATTCCAGAATTTTATTAAAAAAATAAATCCAAAAACAATAAATCTAATGTATTTTTAACCATGAACAAAATAGAATGTAATTAGATCATGTATGATAAATCCGGGCAATTAAAGAAAAAATTATAACCTGTGGGATAAATATTGTAGTATTAGACACATATTACTGTGGATTATAATAATATAATTATCATTTTACCTTTCAGTGTGTCAAGAATAACTCTTGGTATCGAGGGTATTTTAGATTTTTCCATGGAAACAATTGACATTATCTGATTCTTTAGGGGTATTTCAGTCTTTTTCAGGGTTTTTTGCATAGTAAAACTATATTTTTATCCCTGCTAGCAGACAACAAATAATAAACTATCCAGAGATATTTTTGATATGTTACACTCTTGTTAACAGTAAAATAACAATATTACCCGCAAATAAGATAAAAAACAAGAGTTATCGGTGGGATGACTCTGGTGCTTCAAAATTTTCTAAACAACACAAATATGGATATGCCATTAGAAAAAAAAATCCAATTGTTGATATTACGAGTGTTTAGGTAATTTTATATTTTTTTTATTTCTACAGAAAACTATTTGCCCATCTGCCTAACGCACCGATGGTTTTTTTTCTCCTTACACTCTCTTCAGGAGGCGTGTGCGGCATCGTGCAATGGTGAAAAATATTCATCCAACATCTCACCGAATGCATCACTATTTTCTCTTCCATATGGTGGTGCGTGTGTTGTCTAAAGCTGGCTGGAAACGTGACGGTAGTCAGTTGATCTTTTTCTTTTTTCTCTCTCCTGCAACCTAAATTACACAGAAATCCCCTTGGTTTATGGTTTTTTCATTTCCGTGATTGTTTTTTTTAACTCGACTTCTCTTATAGAAGTTTTGATTTGTTTTGATTTTAAATTGATCATATATTTTGCTTTCATTTCGGTCCTTATTCCTTAAAATTTAGGTTTGGTTTTAAACCCCTAATTTTTCTAGTATAGAAGTTTTTTTTTTTAATTTTGTCCTTTGATTGAAATTGATAGAAGAACAAATGAAAATAGTTAAAGGACAAAGTTAAATGACACAAGCAAAATTTGTATTATTACCAATATGAATATAATTATTATAATCATTTGGATTATAATAAAATTTGTTGTTTAATATTTTTTGTTTAATACTAATGTTAAGACATACAATTTTAAAGAAATAAGATAAAAAAAAAAACAATATTGAGCCACAAAAGTTCTTCATATCATTAATTCGAGATATTAGATTTAAAACATTATATGTAGAGAAGCTGCAAAATTTAATTCTTAATAAATATAACACCGAATGATAAATTGTTATTATTATGATTGAAAGTAAAATCAAAAACAAATATTAGTAGCATTGAAAAAAAAATGATATAGAGAACAAATGAAAATATTGGAACAACAAAATTAAAGGACAAAGCAAAATCAATATTATTATCATTATGAGACATTGCAAGATTATTGAATACAATCTAAGTTCATGTGTTATTTTCTTTCATGTTTGCCTAAAAACCTTCAATTATTTAGTTTTTTATATTTATTTTATTATGGATAAGGTGTTGAAAATAATAATAATGATTTTTAAGTATTTTTTCTTAAGAATATATTAGACTAATTATACATTTTCATATTTGTTTAATATTAACACATTTAAATATATATAAAAATAAACTAAGATTTTTTTTTTATCTCAAATTAATTTAATCTCAGTGTTTTAAAATATTTTTAATATAATAATATCAAGAATAAATCTTAAAAAAAAGAATATTTTAATTTCTTTTAAAATAAAAATTACCTTAAATTAAAAATATATTAAGTCATACATAGACAAAACAGATAAAAAAAATACAGGAATAACAAATCACTAACAACAAAACATTCAATATACATAAGGGAGAATTTCACTCTCATTTCATGTCACTATAGCTAAACTTATTCTATCTTTTAGCACAAGCTGCATTTTAATATAGAGCTGAATAACAATAAATTTTTTTTCTTATGGAACAACTTTGTGTTTTATTAATTATTTCATAAAAAATATTTATTGTATTTGGTCAAAAGATTGAAACATTTAGTGATGAATCATAAATAATTGATCTCATATCTAAATATTCAAACCATTCACTACTTAGTTATATTCAAATGCAATTATTATTATTATTATTATTATTATTATTATTATTATATTTTCACTTTCAACTCTTTTAATATCACAATCAAACCAATAATTTCAACCTCTCTCCACGGGCATGGTTATACTCAAGCAAAAAAAAAAAAATTCTAATTCAACAAGATTATTATGTGAGTGATTTCTTTGCTATATTTTATTCCAAATTATTAACCAATAATTTCCCCCTTATCTATCTATATTAGAATCAAGGACTCGAATTGAATCGCTAATAATCACAGTTTTGTTTAATTTCAATAGTTTTCATTGAAGCAGCCGAAAACAAAATTTCAATTCAACAAAATTTATTAGTGAAAATTGTTTTTTTTATAAAAAAATAGCATAGAAAATTAAAATTTTTGATAGTATAAAAGTACTTGATTTTTTTTAAAATAATATGTTCACACTTTTAAAGTGAATTTTCTACTAAATATCACACTTCAAAGAGATTTAAACACATTTCCAAATCAAAGAGCACAAAATAAAAAATCAGCTCCCTCTATCTCTACAAACCGACACTCTCAACTTATATCTCCCCATAAAACCCTCTAACACTTGTTCTATCTCCCTTAAAACACACACACAACATATCGAACTCATCATAGTCTCTACGCATCATTAATTATTTTTTTAAAAAAAATCATTGTTGTCATCGTTATTGTTGTTGCCACTGTTATTATTATCGCTGCTAGTAGATCCCTAACTATTTTCCTAGTTCTAGAAGCAAAGTAAATATACTACATTGGAATGCATTTGTGTTTGGTTTGGTTGAAATGAAATGATTGTTTAGGTTTAGTTTTAGTTTTAAGGTTTATGGTTTATGGTGTATTTAGGATTTGTTAAATTAATAATAAATTAGTTTAGAACACCATTAATAAGGATTGATTTGATATAATTGAAAATAAAAATAAGTTAAATTAATTATGTATTGTATTTAACAAATTGTTAAAATCAACAAATAATGTTATTAGTCATGCTTGACGACTTCATATGATAGAGCATGGATATGACAAAATTATGATGAATAAATGTTGCATTGAATTATTGATAAGTTGATGAATTTGGTATTTTTTTTAAATTGCTTTAACTTTCTAAATATGGATTGATTTATTGCAATTGATCATGAAAATATCCATAGATTTCACATCATGAATTATGTTTAATTTTGGTGAGATTTGATTGAATTCGCTAATAGTTTGTCAATTAGGGTTTAGGTAATGATATTCAGTTAAAATTATATCCAATTGACCAAAATCTGATTTTTTTTATAGAATGTCTTATAACTTATTTATGTCATGTCATTACAGTGGTACTATTATTCATAATATGAATGATAGTATCACATATAATAATAAAAGCAATTTGTTGTTGTTAACTAGTATTTAAACATGTCATATACAAAAACAAAAATAATTATTGTAATGCAATTAGGTGAGCAGTGGTATTATTTTCATACTATGAATGATAGCATTGCGACAAAATTTTTTTCGCTTTGTGTGCTGCTATTCTTGTAGACAGGAGGAGATGTGTGAAAAAGAGTTTTTTATAATTATAAAATTATTATCATATTTTTTTAGAGTCACCACCTGGTATTAAGGTCACTAGAAATCTAATGGTCTATCAGAGGTCACTAGGAAACCTAATGGTCTATAAGGGGACATGTTGTGCAAGACAAAAATGATTCATCCCCAGTACACCCTATCTAAGGTAAGCTGCATTGTTATCATTCTTTTCTCTCTAAGTCAGATTTTTATTTGTCGGTCTTTTCTAAGTCTCAAAATAGATCTCTCTTAGTGAGAGAGTCTCTACCTCATCAGGTCAAAAAACCTAACCGTTCTAAGGTTCCAATTTTAACACTTCATTCATTGTACTTTAATATCTAATGGTATATTTTACAATGTAATTTTACACCTTGATAGTTAAAGTTTACAACTAAAAAATGATTATCGAAAGATTTTTATATTTTGACCAAAATCTAACGGATAATCATAAACTAGTTACGATATTTCAACTGAAAACAAAACATTTTTTAAATGCATTTTTTTTATATTTTAAAAAATATATTCGGACTAGGTCTAGAACAACTAAATAGGTCAACCCAACAACCTTCTCAAAATGGGTTGGGTACAACATTCATCCTTGCCTACTATTCATATACAAGTGAACAGTAAGGGCTGGAGGAGAAGAAGAAGGTCACCTGACATTATTGTCGAGAAGAGGATGTTTGACCGGTGACGCTAGTGGTGGTGGCAATGAAAATGGTGGCCGATAGTGGCTGTAGAAAGAAGAGGAAGTCTACTACAATGAATAGAAGAGGTGACATTGTTGCCATTGCTATTGCTAGAGGAGAGGACGGAGTTATTACAACTATTACTAGGGAAGTGTAGCTACTGTTGTGGCCGGAGAAGAAGGAAGAATTACAAGTGTTGTAGTTGCCACTAGAGAAGAAGAAAATATTGTTGTTGATGTTGCCAAAAAGAGAAGTGCATTTACTGCTGAAAGGGAAGAAAAAATTCTTGTCAATATAGAAATCTAGTTGTTGTCGTTAGAGAAAAAAAGTTGTTGTCGGTGGCTGCTACCGGGGAGAAGAGGCTATTATCGCTGGTTATTGTTGTTGCTACCACTAGAAGGTGAAGAAAAAGAAGTTTGTCTACCATCGTAGCAGAAGAAGCTACTATTGTCGTCGATGATAAGCTAGAGGTTGTTGCAGGTGGCACCAACGATGAAGAGATAGAGAGGTTTTTGTTGCCAATGGTAGAGTGGGAGATGCTAAGGTGTACGATTAACTCATATTTATTGTTTTCAATATATGCATTTCATGTTTTCTTTGTTGGCCCCCCCTATGCTCTCTTTCTTCTTCTTCTTCTTGTCTGCTGATTGTGGGTATTTATAGGAATACAAAGACTCTTCAACTAATATTGTGTGTGTTTGCAGGTCGCCTCTTTCGCTTCTATAGTGATAAACATGATGACATGCCCTCACTGTTCTTACCAGAACCTGTATTGGCTGCCTGTAAATTTTATAGAATGACACAAATACAATTTGGTCTCTCAATTTATAATTGTTCTAATTACACTCTTAATTGGCCTTAAACTTTTAATATTATGCAATTTTATCAAAATTTCAATAGCAACCTTAAGTTTATGCACCTTTTTTTCTTCGATCCATGGCCTCAGATTTATACAATTTGACCCTCAATTGACCATTAAACTTTCATTTTTCTTCAATTTTGCCCCTCATTTCACCCAATTGACTTGGTAAAAATAAAATTTCTTCTTCAAAAATTTCAATCTTCTTAATTAAACCCGAATTATGCTCCCCAACTAATTTGTTTTACCAATTAAACCTTTAATAAAATTAATCTGACCAATTTAAAGTATAATTAAGTCCTTACACTTAATTGAATCCTCAAATTCGACCTTAAATTAATCCATAAACATAATTATACTTTAAATTGATCTACGAATAAATCAAATTGTCCTATAAAAAATATAATACACCTCCGACTTAATTTTTTTACGCGAATTTATCTAATAGTAAATTTATTTAGCCTTGAATCTGTTTTTATTTTTATTTTTTTGCACAATAGAAGTACAATCAGGCTCTTAAATCCGTTCAAAATATCCAACTTGATTTTTTTCACAACATCAACCTCTTTTATTTTATTTTTCTAAGAAATAACTTAGAAAGAGGTTATGATAGATAGTATCACATACAATAATATGAGCAATTTGTTGTTAAATAGTTATCTAGACATGTCATATACAAAAACAAAAGCAATTATTGTCATGAACTTGGGTGAAATTATCATGATATCGATGTTGAAATAAATTGGAGGTGTCAAATTAATAAACATCAATATTATCTTTTACCAATTATATGTGATGACAATTTTAAGATAATGATTGATTCTTTCATCTAAAATGATTTAAACATAACGATATTGTATATGAGTAGTCAACCAAGATTTATGTTTGTCTAAACTTCTGATGGTATTTCAAAGTCAATTGGTAGAAGAAAAAAATTATTATTATATGATTTGCTACAAATGATCGATGATATTATGCTTGACAATTCATTTGCTTATTAACATAGATTTGACAATTTTGAGCATAATGATAATGAAGATGATGATATGTTAGACCCGAATATCATAATAAATATTTATGATGAAATCATATCTCATGTTCTTGAATTTGGAGATATTTTTTGGTTTGGTTTTGTTATTTCTCATGATTGGATACTTAATCATAGATGTATGCTCGAAGGGTATGACTTGGTGGTTGAACAAATATTTGGTAGTAAAAATGAATTGGCTAATGCAGTTGAATTATATCATATAATATATTTAGTTGAATAATAAGTTCATCAATTTAACTCTACATTTGTTTAATTACAATGTGTATAAGCACTTCAATATAAGTGGTATTCATGTGATAAATATCATAAAAATTTAGATTCATTTGAGATAACAAAGTTAAAAAAAAATTGACACAAATGTGTTTTGACCTTTGCCCCAAAGGCCACCATTAATTTGATATAAATTTTATTGCTTATGTTATATCAACCCTTGTTATGAATAATTTTCAATGATGGTTACATGCATATAAGATTAAATACAATTACATTACAAGTATAAAATATCATATGACAAAGCATGAGTTACAAAACAAAATGTGTTTGAACATTTTTTCATATAATGAGTCTTTTAAAAAACTATATAGGTTGTTTTTGGCAATAAAGAAATCAAATTGTAGAATCGTTGTTGATTGGACACGTAAAAATACCATGATTATAATGTAATGGGTATAAAAAAATATGTAAAATGGACTCAACATATAAAGAATAGGTTGTATGTTATAATGACGGTCACTAGTATGGTAATATGATAACTAATCTTTCAAAATCATCTAGTCAAGTTCTTAAAAATGCTCGTGCAATGCTTATTTCAGCTCAAAAAGAGACATCAAACTAATAATTTTATTGAACATGGAATAATATGCCCCTTATTAATTTAAATTGAATTGCCAAAAAACAAGGATAGATCAAGAGATCACATTGCAATGTTGTTTGACTATGATCAATAGGTACTCCAAGTCAACACGTATTGAATCAAGTGTTAAAGAATTTAGACAAACAATCAAATTAAATGGCAAAACATGAACATGTGGAAACTCCCAGACATTTCAAAGTTCATGTTCACATGTTCTTATATGTTATGCCAATAATCATTTAGACTTTATATATTTTGGTGAAGAGACCACTATTTATTGTTGTACATATAAATGGATATGACTACATGGGTGGGTTCACTCATATATGCTTTAGGCAAAACAGTTTATACATTAGTGGTCTAAATCACATCAAGCTTGACCACAACTTGATTTATGCACTAATTAAACGATAAATACATGGGCCACATATGTTCCATCTTAAACATGAAGAGATGACATTGACATTACAGATGTGGCGGTTTTGCTTGGACAACCTATTGATGGATATAAAGTAACATTTATTAGCTTTCATAATCAAATTGCGCTATGCAAAAGTTTATTTGGATTAATACCCTTTTCTTCTGAATTGAGTGGAGTAACATATGTCTTAAATGGATTGAGTATATATTAAAGTATCACTAGATGTTGTTGATGATGAGGTCTTGTAGAGATATCTCATATAGAGTTATGTGCCATTAATTTATCTGATGCTTCTAGATTATTTTGATGTCATCCCCGTATATAACTAAGGAGATGATGTTTTCGCATGCTTGTATAAATATGTCTTGCATGCATGAAGGGGGGAAACAAGTTAAAGGATGTTTGTTTCTTCTTCTAGTCTGAATTGAAATATTTAAAATAATTATTTATATTTAAAATATTTGTTGTTAACATATATAAATAACTTGTTTTGATTTAATGACCATTATGGTCCTAAAGGCATCTTTATATGGGACAACCTTAGATACTTAGATTGTCATCTATAATTGTACATACTATGGGGTTACACTACTGCTTCCACTAGGATGCATATATTGCTAAGTTATCTTTCAAATTTATGCATTTATATTCTACAACTGTAACTTTTAAAAAATATAATTATACTAACATTTGTAATGCTAGATGGTGTCCTAGTATAGTAGTTGGAAATAATCTAACATATGTGTTGACATTTAATCGGAGCTAGCTACATAGGTAAGATGTTATCCAAGTAATTGTTTTGAGCCATTTTTTAAATTAAAAAACTTGACCTCACATAATTGTATATCTTTAGTTAAAAATTTCTTTTTTAAGGTCATGTGGATGCCTTGAATGAAATATTGGTGGTTGCTCTAGTTATTTGTATTATCGAGATGAATATATGGACATCAATGGTCTCGTTGATATTTTTTAGATCGAGCTTTATTTCCTAGATTGGCTAATATGTCAATTCGTCTACATACAACACATTCAAGTTGATATTAACATGAGTGATATTTTGCATACTATAACTAGTTGGGATAAAAATAATGATTACAACTAGTTAAGTCATAGTGGAGCTTATGTATCATGGTGGGATACATATAAAAATGAGATATTTATATAAATGAATCTTGTGATTGCAAAATAGGAGTATTTGATATGGTAACCCACTCTTGGAATACCAAATAGTAAGAAAAGTGAAAAAAATGGCAATGCCAAGGAAAATAACTTAATATAAAATCATGAAACTGGAAAAAATAAAATCATAAAAAAATCAAGGGAAAAGTTTTTTAGTCAACTTAGGTTAACTCGACTAACCTGCCACACATGTGGTAAGACTGAGAAAAAAATAGACCTCTAAAAAAAGCCTATCAAAAAAAGCCCCAGTTGAAAAAAATACATTGTGAATGGAAATACAAACTAACTCGGGTTAGCTTGACTAATTGGCTCTCAAAATAACAAAATAGAAAGAGAAGCAGAAAAAATAACAAAGCTCAAGGGAAAATAATATCAAGCATAATTATAACATTAAAAAAAAATCATGAAAAAATGGAGGACAGGAAATTGATTCAATCAGGTTAATTCAACTAACTTATGAATCACAACATGAGATCAAGAAAACTTTCAAAAGAAGGATCTAGCAAAAACAATTGAAGTTATATAAAACAATATTGAGTGTGTAAATACAAGCTAACTCAAGTTAACTAGATTAACCTATATTTGGATATCTCAACACAAAAGTAATAAAATCACAAATAGAAAAAAAATATATTGAGGCAACCATAGTTAACTTGACTAACTTATTATCCGAGATATGAGATCATGGTATCTCAACAAAAATGAAAGCGTAAAAAACAATGAAGCTAAGATCTAGATAACTAAATATCAAATAATAAATTTGAAACAAATCAAAATAGGATTGTCTTATTGGAAAGCAACAACGAAAAAATAACAAGGTAAAATATTCAACTGTAAATAATCTAAAACTCAAACAATACAGATCAAATATGATATAAAAAATAATAATATCTAGGGGTTAAATTCAAAATAAATAAATAAACTATGAAAATGATGGAATTTTTTTTATTGAAATAACAATAACGAAAAGTGGATATAAAATCAAATGAAATTAATGTCGAGGGATAAAATTGAAAGAAAAAAAAAGATAAATCAAGAAAAGGATAATAATATAGTAATCAAATGAATGAAGATAAAAAAAAAACAAATGCAATAAAATTAAAAGGGATGAAATTGCAAGGAAAAATCAAGAAAAGTATAAAGAAAAAAAATATAGTTAAAATTAGAGGGACCAAATCAAATGTAAAAAAATGTCCTGGGATAAAACTAAAAGAATCAGAACTTCAAAAAGTATAAAAAACCTAATGAACATTAATTAAAAAAAGGACCACAACTGATAAGATTACAAATTAGATGACATGGTTGTTTTTTAGAAACTCATACACGTTTGTCTATTGTACATTAGAGAGAGAAAGAGAATTAAAAAAAACAATCATCACAGCCCAACCAGACCTCTTCTGTAAGCACATGTCACACCTCTAGAAAGAGGATGATGTGTTGCTCCCATAGTTGTGATAAATGCAAGACTTTGGCCACTTCATGGTCTCTCGTGCGCCATTTAAATAGGATAGAGTTTATGATGTATTAATACATGCATTAATATTATTAATAATATTTAAAATTATCAAGACAACCTAAAAAGAACAACAAAATCAGTTAAAAAAAATATAAAAACACTCTCACAAATAGTTTTTTTTCCAAATTGCAAGACTAATTCCACTATTTTATCTTTTTTTTTTTAAAAAAAGAAAAAGACAAGGAAGTCTCTTCATGCATGTGTATTTTTTTCTCTCTTCCAAGGACATGACCGTAATGCAACTCCTTACCTAGAAATTATTTTTTATTTTATTTTAAAAGCAAAATAATCATTATACTATAACATTAATAACATGTCTTGACTATTTTGTTTCCAGCAATTTTGCAATGGCAAATATTGCATACAGAGAACAAATCTCTACCCAAAATTATAGGTTTAGTCGATTGTTTTTGCAAGGAAAAAAAATCATATTTAAACAACTACTACTATCCTTACTTTTTTGCAAGGTTGTCAATACCGTTCCGGTCGTCGTTCTGGTTTTTCTATTAAAACGGAACATTCTGGTTTTGGAGCGTTTTGACATACCGTTTCGAGGTTGTACTGTTCATATATAATTAATTATATATATATATATATAATTAAAATATTAATTTAACAAGCATAATTAAAATTCAAGATAAATTAACTTTAAATTATACAATATAAACACAAAGTCAAACAAACATAATCTCAAAATTAGAAAAAAAAATCACAAGTTAATCAAAATAAAGAGGATTTTAAGGCTAGAACGGCACACCCAGAACGGTACCGAGATGTTCCGGCCAGAATTTCCGGAACGGGCCGGAATTAAAACCGAGATAAAAACGACACTGTTTCGTCTTGGTTTTTTTAACGGTATGGAATGTTCCGTCCGGAACGGAACGGAATTGACGAGCATTCTTTTTTGTATCTAGATCTATAGTAAAATACTTAGCCCCTTTATTTTTATTTCTTTAATGTTTTATAGCCTTGGCAGCTGATTTTTGTCCTTCAATACAGACCCCCTTTCAAGGAAATATAAGAAATTTAGCCTCGATGTCTATTCTGATGATGAGTCATTATGAAACTCACTTGTCTATTTCATGAACAAAATTAAATTCAAATAACTTGGGAGTCATTTTTAAAACACCAAAAAAATAAAATTGTATACTGTTTTACATTAATACAAGGGAACACATCAGCTTGATTAGCTAAGGTTGTTCACTCATCACAGTCATGTCTGCTTAGAACTCGCCGGAAAATACTTCCCGTGTACAGACTCATATCGCGGTGGTCATGGAGATAGCTAAATCTTTAACCACCAATATCAGATGCAAATTAATATTGTAACAGTAGTAAGAGCTGGAAGTTATAAAAAATAAACAACTTCCAAAAAAACAACAATTCCAGCAATGTGTTGTTGCATTTCTGGTTATCGTAATAAATTAACCTCCATTTATTTATAGAGGAAACATTGAAGGTTGAGGCTGTTGGCACATTAGAATTTAAAGCTAAATGAACTCTTCCCGTGTCAATCAGCTTTTTGTTGCAAGGAATTATCAACAAATTACTCATTAAATCTGATAATCCCTTTTGGATCATATTTCTGCATAGAAATCGTCAATTACAGTTCTGACTATCAAAGGAATCCTTACTACATGAAAGCCATCTTCCCAAAACAGATTTCCGAATGAGTATCTTCCCTGAATCCTCAACAGGGAGCAAAAGGTTACCTTAAACTTGATCTCCTTTCTTGTCGAATCAAAAGACAGAACTGATGGCTCAACTGTCACTTGTGTGCCGGCTGGAGCTAGAACACGAGCAACGTAGATAGATGTAATAGGACCAACATTTGTGACCGTTCTTGACACAGTTAAGTTCTGCTTCAGCTCAGGAATGGTGATAGAAGGCAAGTTCAGATTTACAAGAAAGTTGGCTGATTTCTTGCATCGGGTGCGAGTCCTGGTCATCAAGCTGATTGCGGAATTATTGTAGCCAAGGGCGCAAAGAAAGCGGATATAATCTGAGGTGCCCATGTCAAATACGAGACCAGGATACATGGCTCTGTCAGGATCAACATGACCACCGCCATAATCAAATGGATCAGCCTGCTTGTATGGAGCTCCTTCAGCGACTGTCTTTTGACCATATTCGTCCTCTATAGATGCTGTGCAGGATAGAGACACGTTTATATAATCAGTTCCGAGGGAAAACTGGCAGAAAAAAAAAATGGTTTCCTACCTGTTGTGATTAGTGCAGACTTGATTGCAGCAGGACTCCATTTTGGATGTGCAGCTTTAAGTAGAGCAACCACACCGGATACATGGGGGCAAGACATGGATGTTCCTGATTCAATTTTGAAGTCCAATGGCCGCACTTCATTGTCGATTATGGCAGGTGAAGCGGCAGGAGACCAGGAGGCCAAGATGTTAACCCCTGGAGCAGCAATGTCAGGCTGCAGAAGATATCGATCGATGTTAGAAAATAATATAAATCATATTATACGGTCTCATTTAATACCTTAAAGTTTTTAGGTGAGATGGTTCCTTAACATAGTATTAGAGCTTTCTTGACCCAACGGTCACGAGTTCAAATCTCACCATCCTTATTCTATTTGATAAAAATCAAGCACAAGGTAATGTGGACATGTACAAGTTTCAAGTCTAAAAGATTTTCATTTTAAGGGAGTGTTGGAGAACAATATAAATCATATTTTAGAACCTCACATAACAACTTGAGCTTTTAAATAAGATAGTTACTTTACAATCAAAACACATTGATCACTCAACGGAAAAAACGATGACTTTCTCTAGAAAAGGTCCATCACCTTCAACACAGTCGCGGAGATTGAACTGGGTCCTCGAGAAGAGAAGAATGCAACTTCCGGGGATATCTGTTTTCCAATAACTGTTTTCGTGAAGCTGAACTTTACTACAGGATTTCTGTCGCATAAATATACTTGTTTAGGTGAAAATCAATTTTGATAATCTCAGATCAAATGGTGCAATAGATCAAGAACTCTCCGTGAATGCAGTGAGTTGACTTTACCTGCTTGACTCCATGTATGTCAGTAGATAAGTTCCTATTGCGTAGTCCACCTGGATACAGGGAATGTCCAAGGACAAAACAACATCCTTGGTGGGAAACTGTGCAAATACAAGGCCAACACCCTTAACATCTAGCACTGTTCTTCTAGCAATGATATTTGACCTCTGTGACCGTGACCCAAAACACAGAATCACTTTTCCTCTTGCTGAAGTAGCATTCAGGCTTCCTGAATCACAACTTCTGTTAAAAGTGCGAACGATTAGAATCAGGCTTTTCTCAGAATAATTGGGATTTTGATCTGCCAATAAAAAAAAGGTATTTTATACCTTGCTCTATCTTCATCTGAGTCATCAGCTGCGATATCTTCTCCATAAACAATAGGGTGAAAGGTGTCCACATCCTTCCCGGTATACAAAGCCTGACCCTGTTTGAGACAATAAAATTTATTTCTAGTCTGTAAGGCCTGCTGCCATTTAGCAGTGACAGCTCTGTACATATCATTTAGCTTCAATAGGCATCTTAAAATGAAAAATATTCCTTCTGTGTAACTAATAAAAAAACTGTGAAGAATGCAGCCAAGCATAAAGAAAGTTGGCATCTGTGTTCTTCATCTAGTAAACTATTATATATGTGCAAGTGCAACTACATTCTAGTAGGAAATTATAGAAATTTTGGAAGTACCACTATGGTTTGATTGTTCCCCAGGGTAATTATAGTAGGAAAAGCTCGATCAATGGTGCTTGCTGCAACAGTTAAAACCCATGGAGCTGTATTTGTAATTGTTTGAGGATAAGGACCAGAATTCCCAGCAGAGCATATCACAGAAATTCCCTTAGCTACGGCATAAAAGGAGCCAATAGCCACTGCATCCTCAACATAGGTGGCAAGAGGAGGTGGTGATCCAAGAGATACTGATAGCACATCCACGCCATCAAAGATTGCATCATCAAATGCAGCGAGAAGATCTGCCTCAGCGCAGCCACCTGTAGCCCAGCAAACTTTGTACACAGCCAGCCAGGCTGATGGGGCACCCCCTCTTGCCAATCCTTGAGCTAGTCCCATAAAACTTGCATTTTCCACTGGACCACCAGTTGCAGTAGATGATGTGTGGGTGCCATGGCCGCCAGCGTCTCGGGGAGATAGGAACTCATCCCCATCACTCGTATTTAGCTTTCCAAATTCAGCTTCATAACCTTTAACATACCAGCGAGCACCAATGATTTTCCTGCCCAAAGTATTCAAGCAGTAAGCATCAAGTAAATTCCTGCTGAAACCTTGTTAAGCAGAAGCCATTTACTAGTGTTTAATTCCTCTTCAACTTGAGTTAACTATCTTCTTGCAGCAGAGTCATCATGAATCCTTATGACAAAATTTAAGATCACACAAGAGAATGTACTTACAATTGACATGTTTTTAAAAGTCTCAAATCAGATTAGAAGTATAGAAACCCGGATAGAAAGTGAAAATGAATAGACTATAATTGGCTAACCTATTACAATGCGAGCGATTAAACCCTTCTCCTTCTTGGCATATCCCTCTCCAACGAGATGGCACCTCTGCCATACCCTCATCTCTGAAGCTTTTCGACTCTGGCCATATACCTATGCAACAAGAAAGTAAGACCAAGAATACGTGAATTGTCTAAGAAACAACGATGCCTTCGTCTTGCCACTGACCTGTGTCCATGACACCAATGATGGAACCAGCCCCGGAATGTCCCTTGGAAATTCGACCCGCAAGTTGAGGCTTGACTTGTAGAAAATCCCAACTCCTAGTTGTGTGGGAGCTAATAATTCTGTTTCGAAAAACACCAGCAACTCCAGGGAAATCTGTATAGGTGCATCAACAAAGAAAAAAATAACTTCAGGGACCTGTAAAAAATTAGACTATGAAAACTTATTTCAAATTTCACCAACATTGTAACACCTGCAATAAGCTTCTCCTGGGACTTAGTTAACACAGCAGCGAATCCTGAAAATCCATGCTTGTAGCTATACAGAATTGATTCCTTCGCAGCGTCTTTGCTGTCAAAACCATGCCACAAGATGCTAATTTCTCTTTACTGCTTAATCAAACCTCACAAATAAATGCATCCAAAGCTAAGAACAGTGAAAACACATTTCATGCATCTGAAATTGCATAAAGCAAAATCAAAGAAGCCTAAGGGATATAAAATCATTCGATATCCCTATGAACATATATACCAAGAAAGATACAAACTGAACGTGTTTAAGGTAAAAGTAATAGCAAAACTGGGCGTTTTTAAGGTGAAATCAACAAATTAAGAAAGACGGAAATGAAGATTATAAAGATCCAGAAATAAAACCTTCCAACAATATCAGCAAGAAGCTCATGATGGGACTCTTGAACCAGCTCAGGCTCGTCATGGAGCTTGTCTCCCATATACACAATGTAAACCTGCCAAGATAAAGATTAAACACAGAAATCCATGAAAGAGACAAATTGATACACATAGCTGAACTCAAGTAGTGAAACTAACATTGGTTTCAGCAAGAGTCACAAGGGGCAAAGTCTTCAACGGTAGAGCAAGAACAAGAACAAGGAAAATGCCAGGACTCCATAAAGAAGCCATTAGATACCTGAAACATAAAAACGAAGATCAAACAGTGTAATTTATATGTAAAGATCATGGGGTCATATCATTTGATTGAGTATATGCTTGAGGACCCCACAGTAAAGATTACACACCTGCTTCACTACTCCTACTACTAGCATTATTGGCTGTTGAGTGTGTTTTCTCTGTTTGGCGCTAACTCGCTGTGCTGTTGAAGTCTGATGCGATGTGGATTTATCTGTGTAAATGTCTTTTCATGGGGGAAGCATATGGGGAAGTGGGGTTGGCTTCATTTTCTTTAAATGTCAAGACGACAGTGTATCCTGAGGAGTACCTTTCCACCGGCCTGGAACAATTGACACTCATACTCCTACGTCATCAATGCACTTCGTAGGTACACACACATGGATGTGCAAATCTTGTCTTCCATTAAATTTGACAATGGTTTGAGTGATTCTTTAGCATGGAGCCCGTATGAGGATATTATACTATACATGTACTTAAAAGTAAATAGTGTTATATATATATATATATATATATGAAAACGGTGTAATAAATTTTGTTAAATTTCACTGTGGCAATGCTATAGCGATGACAAATTTATGATAACAAGCTCTGGAGTAATTATATATACCCAATATATGGATGGCTTGATTTGAGTTTGACAATTGTTGCTGAAAGTTTTAGTTTGTAGAAATACCATCGTAACAATCAAAACGTATTTCGTGATTATTTGAAAATATCATTAAACTTGTTTTCAACTTTCCAAATTCATTTACAAACACCCCTTCCTCCATTATCATTCTCTAGAAGAAGTTTGTAGATGTTGAAAATTGGAAGTCTCTTGCCGATAAATGATAGTTATCTTGACCTCCAGCCATCTTCAAAGTTTGACTAACTGAGCATAAAAATTAAGCATGGCGTGTAAGAGCATCCCAACGTACGGAGCATGCATATGAAGAGTCAAAGATATTTACAAATATCTGTACTTTCTAACAGCTATCAAGAGGCAAAATAGTGTCTAGATGCTAAATATAGCTGATCGATCAAATAGGAAAAGCTATAGTACCGTTGAGATATTTCTTTCTGCGTAATTAACCACCGGCCACTCCCTTTTCTCACCCGCCAGCCCCAACAAACCATCTCCCCTTAACCATCAGCTCCTCCACAGTAGCTCCCCACCCTTTCCTTCTTCTTTCTTGACCCATCTTCAACCGCCCACTCTGCTCCCAAGCCACTGGCCATAGCCAGTAACACCAGCTCTATGAGCATTGAAAGCACGGGCAAATGCAGAATTGCAAAGTAAAAGAATCATAATGTATGATTTTATTGCTTTGAGATTTCTTTAACATATAGAAAATATCTCCAAAAAATTATGCAAGTTTAAGGTTAATTTTGAAAAAATCTCCAAACTTTTAGGGCTAGGGCTACCCCTTGACACCCTAAGATTCATCTGTATTTTTTTATATTTAATTTTTTACTTTTTGGGCAAACTAGCACAAAAGCTTTGTACACATTATTGTTAATAACATCATGAATTGTGATCCTTGTATAATAAAACATTCATCTAAAATATGAGAAAGTATAATAATATCATATGTAATATATAAATAAAAAATTTATTACTTGTTAAAAAAATTGATCCACATATACCATTTTATTATATCTTGGTGCACAATCTTATAATTACTCAAATTACATAATAGCTAATATAGAATCTCACATGGACATCTCATAACATGTTTTCGTGATGATATTATGAATCGTCTTGTTATGTTTATGTACCAAAACATTTAGAGATCTAGCTCAATAGGTGAACATCACTCTGTAAATATGTGATCTCTCATTGCATGCCATAGATTGACATATTGTACATGAACCATCGACCAATCATCATCCATGTTACCTCAACAATTACAATATGCAAGTCATCAAGCGTGTTAACATCATCATGTATATATTGATGTGATCCAACATAAATTATTATTTCGATCGAGAAAATGCATCTCAACTATGACAAAATAATACATGGGGATCATTGATAATCATAAACCACTTCCTTCCATGCAAAATGGAGATGCTCTTTCAGATAAATTATCAGACATATGAAATGAATGTTAATGATAAGTGAACATAAAAGTTGAGATAAATATATTAAGAAGAAAAGACTTAGAAAGGTCTACCACATTAGAGAAAAATGGGAATTGGTGGGAACAAAAATGATTTTTGTCTATTTAGTATATGTTGATGGGTTTTTGGTGAATTAAAATAGATTTAGTTACTCCACCTAATTGCGGTTAAATATTCAATAAACTTTTAAATCGAGTTTGATAAGACATTGATGGGATAATTGATTGTGGTTATATAATTAATTTGTTAAATAAATTGTAGATTAATGAATTGAGATGGAATAATGAATGCTAGTATTAATATGATCACATGGCGAAAATAAAAAAAAAATTGAGGTATGTATGAATTAATGGTCAGCCGAAGTGAGAACTTTAGAGGGGGGAAATTTATTTAAAGGAGAGGGAAAAAATCATTTGAAACAGGTGTTTGATGATTGGATATTTATTAGTGTAGGAGAGGCTACAAGATTTATCTAGCTATAAAGCACACGAGTCACTTGCCATGCGTTTTGCAGCAGATATTTTATTTAAAATATAAAAAAATGTTAATGGTGTGAGATTTTATTATGATGCTATACATTTAGTCAAAACAATCAACCTGAATAGAATTTTTGTTAAGCAATGTTCAAAAAAATAATTATAAAACATTTTTTTTGTGTTTAATATTAATGTGAAGTAGTAAAATTTTACAGAAATAAGATGAAAAATTATTGACAACTTCACTAGCAAATTTATGTGCAGACAATTGATAAAATCCATTACATATGAGTTATATGTTTTCTGCAGCAAACTGATTGATTGTTGGGTCCATTTTAACTATGTAGTTAAATATTCAATCGGTAGATAATAAAACTATAGTTGATAAAATTAATTAAAGATGAGTTATTTGCTTTTTACAACAAATTGATTGATTGTTGGACCTGTTTTAACTATTTGACTTATCATTCAATTGGTATTATGTTTACTTTTGCAGACAACGCAAAGAATGTGCATGAAATATATTGCGACAGTAAAACTGCAATTGATAAAAATCATTAAAGATGAGCCATTTGTTTTCTGTAACAAACTGATTGATTGTTGGGTATGTTTTAACTGTTTGGATAATTATGCAATCAATATATAGTAAAATTGCAATTAATAGAATCCATTAAAAATGAGTTATTATCATTATAAAGATAATTATTATAATCGGTTGGATTATAATAAAATTTGTTATCGTTGATATTTTTTATATTATTTTATGAGTTATTGTTACTAATAGAACCATAGCCATAATTATTAATATTCTAAATTTACTATCATTGCAATAAATTATTATTGTTACATCATTATCATTACTATTATTGTTTAAACAATGAAAATTATTAAATTGTCTTGAAGAATAAAAAAAACTATAATAGAAGATTAAGTAAAAAAAATTATAAAAAAACAATCAGTAAGATTATTATTATTATCATTGTGTAAACAACGAAAACCATAAAATTTTCTTGAACAATAAAAAAATAACCAAAAACCCTTAACAAAAGAGCAAATAAAAACAATCAAAATAAATGCAGCTAGAACCACATTTTTTTCAATGCAAAAAAATATTAAAAGTATGAGATTTTTTATAACACTATAAATTTTGACAAAATAATAAATATGTGTAGAATTTTTATGAAACGCGAGTTTTCAATAAAATATATGAATTTTAAATCGATATAAATTTATTTGTTTAATAGATTTCAACAAAATAACTAGCATAAAATTATCATTGTCATTAAAAAAACAAAAAGATTCAGATATTTGAATCATTAAATTCATTGTATTAGGATTAGCTCATTTCATAATTTAACTTAAATTAAACATAATAATAGAATATAAATTGTGTAAACATCTGTAATAACTAAACAACAAAAATAAGTTGTTGATTTTCTAACTATAAAAAGAAGATAACATAATTGAAAATCTATTGGTATGTCACTATTATTATCATGATTATAACAATTAAAATTATCATCACCATTTTGTCCAAATAATGAAAATTATAAAATTGACCAAAAAAACAACTTTGGAAGAAAGCTAAATTATAGTGCACATATCATTGTGACAACTTCCTAATAGTGCACAACTTTTCAAAGTCGAGGAGGCTGCCAATTAATTACCATGATTAATGCACATATCATTGTGCAAACTTTGGAATTAAGTCAACATCACAGCCAACTTTTCAAGCTATAATTCATGCAAAACAAAAAGCAAGCATAATTGTTTGAATGAAATTTTAGCAACATGGTTTAGCTTTTTCTTTAATGTATTAGGTAGGTGTCCATCACCTTTGTTATTTATATAAAATATTTAGAGTTATATAATTGCAGTTTTTTTAAATGCATGATGTTTATCCATTAAATGTGGTATAAATATAAAAAATGATGAAATTAAATCAGGTAACTAAAATGAGATAGTGAAATTTATGTTTAAATGATCGATTTAATTTATTAGACTAACTAACACGAGAAACTGATGGCATTTATGTTTAAATGATTGAGATAGTTTATTAGACTAACCAACTAAAAAGAGTTGCAGATATAAAAAAATCTAATTGTCGGGATATTGAACATGTTTTAAGGTTAAAATATATGTATGAACTATATATGGATTTAGAAATGATGACATTAAAAATTATTGTTAGTGTTGATCTAATGGGTGGAGCATATATGTGTGTATGTTATTTATAAAATTATCACATTGCATTCTAATATCATGAAATGATTTAATATTTTGGTTCCTTACACATCAGATCTAACCAGCAGATTTCTATAGCACCACACCCTTTTGATATATATATAATAACATTGATATTCTATTTTGGACTAGTACTTAGGTTTTTAGTTGTATGACAATCATTATATTCTTTTTTTAATTTTATGTTTTGGAATTGAAATCTTTATTATTTAAGATAAAAATATTTATGATTCTAAGTTTTTATGTTACTTTAATTATTATTATTTTTTACTAAGCATGCTATGTAAATTTTGAGTTAATAATTTCTTGCATATTCTATTTATATTTCATGGAAAATAAATGTAGGTCATTCTTGAGTTATGTTGATATAGGACAAAGTCCAAGATGGTGACCATGATTGTGGCATTAATTTATGATATTTATAAAGAAGTTGATAACTTGATAAGATCTGGGAGAAACTCTTATAGAATTTTGGTAAAGATAGCACGTGTAAAAGTATCATGGTTTCTTTATTATCCTAAAAATACAATTATTGTAGAATTGTATTTCCAAAAGTTAAGGAGAGAACTTTTTTTATGGTGGAGAAAAAGATCAAGTTGCCTGAGTAAAGAGTGAAGTGGGGAGAAATAAAAAGTAAAGGGAAAATAAGAGGGAGATAAAAAAAAATATATATATATATATCCTCCAAATTATTAATTAGGTATTCTTTTAAAGACACATGTGTAGAAATACATGTAAATGTCACGCATATACTAGATGCATGACTTTTGTTTTTGTGCTAGAGTAGGAATAATCTCCCTAATTGTGCTAGTTTGGAAATAATTTTGCTTGTTGTGCTAATGTGGGGGAAAAAACCTCCCATCAACTATAAATCTAAAACACATGGAGAATACATTGTGCAAAAAATACATTATGGATCATTTCACATGACACTGTAGATGGACGATTCACAATGCCTTTTCTATCTCTTTTTTTCAATTTGACCCTTGTTGGACTAGATTACAGGTCAATTTGTTGGGGGAAAATAAGATTAAAAGACAGGAGACCAAAATGAAAAACACATGGGGAATATGTAGATTTAACTAATTTAGACAAAATATTTATTGTAATTTCTATACTTTCCAAATTAAAAATATTGGTTCCCTTCAGTTTCTTAAATTTATGGGGGAAATTAATTTTATTCTCAAACATTTTTTTTGTCCTTGGTTTGAGAGAGGTGAGAGAAACTCATTAGAATATAGTGTTAGAGAGAGAAAGTTTATGTTGGCACTAATTTTGGCCACAATAATGGTCAATTTTGACAATGAGTGAGTTTACCACGTTGCTTAAAATGTCTTCTAAGTGTTTTGGCTCAAAGATGAGTTAAAAAAATCAATTTTGGGGTCCAAAAAAAACATATTAATGCATTTTTATATGTATTTTTTCAAAATATTTTTTAAATTTATATTAAAATTAATACCTCTTCTCTTTTTATTTTGTTTGCCTAGCCTCTTTTAAATAGAGGTTATTTTATTTATTTAGTTTGCATGCACTTAATTTTTAAAATATTATTCTAATTCATTTTTGTTTTTTTAATGTTTTATATAAATGAAATTTATTTTAAGAAATCAAAAATATTTAGATTTAGCTAAAAAAATTAATATGTGTAACCTTATATATATATATTACCTTTTATTTTATTCAATAATTTCATGTATATTTATTATTCTTATTATTATTATATAATTAAATATAAAAAAGCCAGTTTTTTTATATATAAATACAGTTGTTAAACATAGCTGTTTTAAAAAAATCTATAACTCAGACAGAGTAAGCTAAAAAGAGCTAGTTTTTTTATCAAATAAAAAATGCAAAAACCAGCCACCACATCTCCATGACCACTCGTGGTTATGTCTGCCTTGGATCATGTGATTCTGTGCCCGTTAACTCAGCTCCCATTTGGTGACTGAAAGAGGGATAAAAGTGGGAACATTGATGGGTAATGATGCCACGTAACCAACACTAATTGATTCCTTGTAAACAATCTTCATATGGTCGATAAAGAAAAGGGTGTGGTGCAAGCTTTCAGCAATTCAATGCATCAATCCACGATCCATTGATGACATTCTTTCTTGCAAATTACAGAGAAAATATTTAATTTTTTTAAGAAAAATATACCAAGAATTTATGAAAAATTTATTAATTTCTTACAATGAACTATATCTACATAGGATATGGGATAATCGATGTGAGTGTTGGAGTGGATTGTAATAAAAATGATATGATAGTAATAAAACTTAATGTCACATGAATCTTTTGCTCAAATGTTCGATTAAATTATTCTCTTAATATGTTTTAGATCTTGTTTGGTATTATGTGTTTAAAAATATTTTTGAAAAAAACTAATTTAGTTTTTACTTTAAATTAATTTTTTTAGGTGTTTTTAGATCATTTTCATGTGTTGATGTCAAAAATATTTTTTTTTAAATAAACTTTATTTTAATGTATTTCTAAATGAAAAACATTTCAAAAATATCTTAATTACATTCTAAAACAGACACTTAGTCTAAACAATCAACTTTAATATTTACTTTTTAAAACTTTTTTTTCAAATGACTGACTTTAATCTTCAATTAATTAAAGTTATTATTTGAATAATTAATTTTAATAACTAAATAAAAATTATGAAGTCTAATTCTTATCAAATTATATATTGAAGAATAAAAAAAACAAAAAAAAAACTATAAAATTGTAATTGAAAAAGAATAACTTTGAGAAAAGATATAGGAGAGGAAAAAGAGAGAGAGAGAGAGAGCTTAGCAATGGTTAATTGAGAACTGCCGCAGGCATACATAATTTATTTTTTTGGTTGTTATGGAAAGACACAAATGTCTGCTGTTGGGAGCTCCTAAAGGGGTCTCCCAAAGACCCAAAGTGGCCAGCAACATAAGCGACACCACCCCTGTTTTCTTTCTTTTCAAAAGCCCCTCCCTCTCTTAATACCGCGTTTGGTTTCACCTCTCAAAAATCGATCAAATTCCCAAAATTCTTAAAGCCCTCTTCTTTGAATGGAAGCAATAAGAAAACAGGCCACAAAACTTAGAGAACAGGTCGCTAAGCAACAACAGGTGCCCCTCTTAATCAAACCCTAAACTGTTAGATCCAAGTTTAAGTTTATATTCTTTACAGCTCGATATCATTTTTTTTTGTATGCGATTAACATTTCTGATTGTTTTATGGGTAACCCAAGTTGTCTTTTAGGTTTAGGAATTAGAAAGATCGCGTCTTTGGTAGAAATGTTTTGCAAATTTGATTGATTTGGTCAAATTTGTGGAGTAGTATTAAGCCTTGGAGATGGAAATTGTTGTCTTGGATTATTATCTTTTGTGGAGGTTTGGGATTTAAATTTTATGTTTTTAGAATAAAGTGATTGCATTTGTGATCGGAGAGTGGAATTACTTCATGTTTACAACGTATGATTTGCCAAGGCAATGCTCTACACCGCTTCCAATGGTGCTTGCAACCGATTTTTTACAATCATAAAACGCTACGTTTAGTGTGTAAAACTGTAATTTGATATGGAGACATCAAGTTGAAGCTTCATTTTGCTAACCTTTTGAAGAGATTCGTGATGCAGTTCTCTTTATGTGTCTTAAAATAAGATCTATGCCTGTAACTGATTTTTTCAATTCCAATACAAGTTTCAATTTCTATGTGATTTGTTATTGGAACATCAATTCGAAGCTCCATTTGGTTTTATCCATTTGATTGTCATTCCTCATGATGCTTGACTTTATTAGGGTGCATCTCTGGCTTCATGAAGCACTGCATCTTATTTTTCCCACATTGTAGTGGTTTGCTCCACAAAACCAGTCATCTAATTGTGCGGGGTGTTACTTCAGGCTGTTCTCAAGCAGTTTGGTGCTGGTGGATATGGAGGTTCAGACACTGTTATTACTGATGAAGCAGAACTCCATCAGCATCAGAAACTTGAGAAGCTTTACATATCAACACGTTCTGGCAAGGTTGTCTAATCCTCCTGTGGCATATTGTTCTCTATTTGTTTAGCCATTGACTTATGAATGTCAAATGCTGTTTTTCAGCATTTTCAAAGGGATATTGTCCGTGGTGTTGAAGGATATATTGTCACGGGATCTAAACAACTTGAAATAGGTGGGCTAGTCTTGATGCTATTTTGTTGTATTCTATTTTGAGTTTCAAGAAGGAAGTGTTGTGCTCTATACAAATTTATTATGTTCAACAGGAACCAGGTTCTCAGAAGACAGCAGGAAATATGGTGCTGAAAATACATGTACTAGTGGTAATACATTGTCAAAGGCTGCTTTGAATTATGCTCATGCCCGTGCTCAGATGGAGAAGGAACGTGGGAATCTGCTGAAAGCTTTTGGTACACAGGTGTGATCTGTAACAAAACTTTCCATTTTTCTACTTATAAATGTGTTTATTTAGATAAATATTATTAATGAACTTATACTCATCTCATGATTCCTATGTGGAATGCTCTGTGCTCCATTGTCTTGCAAGCGGCAAGTGGTTTTAGTTAATTTGCGTACTAGACTTTGAGTAATCATACAAACAAGTGTCAAGAAAGCTCCAAAATGGGAAAGATTATGCCTGAGAACAAAAATATTTGAAGAATAAACAGTAAAGCTGATCCAAAATACTCATTACTTGGTGGAAAAAACGAATTGTCTCAAGACTTCCCTTTACTCTATGGTTAATATTTTTCATCATAATTATCATCATTCTTGTTATTCTAGGGCATTTTATCATGCACTTAGTATGGCGTTGACTGTTTTGATTATTAGGTAGCTGAGCCATTAAGAGCAATGGTAATGGGAGCTCCTTTGGAGGATGCACGACATCTTGCTCAACGTTATGACAGAATGCGACAAGAAGCAGAAGCTCAGGTATACTGAAATATTGCTCTTTTACCAAGTTTTTGCAACGTATTATTCAATGAACATCTTGTATGAATTGTTCCTGAGATTGACTTGCTAGATTTTATTTTCCTTCCGATTGCATAATATTCAATTAATTTCCTTTGGTTGTTGCATTCCCTAGAGAATCCCCAGTCATATTTATTATGTGATCTAAACACGAATGATCATGGATCAATTCAATTGCATTTCACAACATAATTATCATGCTGTAGGGTTATTTTTTTCCCAAAATTGTTTAGTTACCCGTCATTTGAACTTAGACAGGCTATTGAAGTTGCCAAGCGCCAGGCAAAAGTGAGAGAAATGCCAGGTAACTCTGAGCTTGCGATGAAGTTAGAATCTGCAGAGACAAAGCTGCAAGATCTAAAGTCAAACATGGCCATATTGGGGAAGGAAGCAGCTGCAGCAATGGCTGCTGTTGAAGCCCAACAACAGAGGCTAACTCTCCAGAGACTTATTGCTATGGTAATGTGAACGATCCCTTATTTCTTCTGTGGATTCAACTAAGTTATGAATTATGTGTCAGGAAGAAATCATTCTGAAGCTTTATCCTCCTGTGATTCACCATCTAATTTTAAGGTTGAAGCAGAACGTGCTTATCATCAGAGAGTCCTTCAGGTGCTTGATCAGCTTGAAGGCGAGGTATGTTATCCTGCCTTGAAGTCCTTTTACCCAGCCTGAATTGGGGTTGAAATGATCTCAATTTTTAATAATTATTTTTTGGCCTTTATTTGGATCATAATCCATGTTTTTTACTGTTACTAGATGGCATCAGAACGACAACGAATTGAAGCGCCTCCCATTCCAAGTGTGGAGAACAACATGCCTCCACCTCCATCATATGAAGAAATTAACGGTGTGTATGCTTCTCAAGCACAAAACGGAAGAACAGACAGCATGGGTTACTTTTTAGGGGAGGTGAGGAGCCAAATTTATCTCATGTTACCTTGTATCCTTACAAATCACACCTTGATGGTGGCTTATTGATTTTATTTATCTGGATTCCATCATTTGCTTTTTATTGCAGGTCATGCATTCATACCATGGTCAATCTGATGTAGAGCTGACTTTGTCAATTGGTGACTATGTTGTCGTTCGAAAGGTTTAAAGCATTCTGAAACCAATTCTTTTTAAGTGTCGTGTCTGCTAAAAACTATGCAAGCTATAATGTTATGCCATGCATTCTTGATAGGTGACAAATAATGGCTGGGCTGAAGGAGAATGCAAGGGTAAAGCAGGCTGGTTCCCATATGGGTACATCGAAAGAAGGGACCGCGTTCTCGCAAGCAAAATAGCTGAAGTGTTCTAGAGTTTTCTTGTGGGCTGGCTTTGGGCAGAGGATTTTGCTCTGAGTGCATGATTTGCACTGCATGTTGTCAAATGCAGAGAATGATTGCCGCAGGTCGAGGATCGAGGGAAAAAATAGTTGCACATCAGAGGCTGTGGCTTTCCTTTCTTGTGATATAGATACTGGTATTACGTTGTGATCTTATTGATATATGAGTGCCTTCACGTGTATTATTTGTTGATTATTTTGTTCTAGGAATATGGCTGAGATTTTGACCTGAGTCAACATATTGTGAGTTTCTTGTGAAGAAACTTTTCCCCAGTTCTATGTTTTAATGGAGCAATACATATATAGTCTTTGAGCTCAGAGATGATCACTACCAAAAGATTTAGCGACCTCTTCATTTGCTTCCTTAAAGTGCACGTTTAAATTCTGCTGGGCAGGATGACAACATAAGAAGAAGAAAAATCCTTTCAACAATCATTTCAAAATAATAAAAAGAAATTATACATACAGCTAAACCATATCGCGGAATCGCTGTTCATGCACACTACTTTTACTGTGGATATAAATAGTGATTTCACATCGTTCATTTCCTGCGTTGTTCATGCACACTACTTTTATTGTGGATATAAATAGTGATTTCACATTGTTCATTTCCTGCTGTATGTGCATGCTAATTAATTTGCATGAAAAGTACATTGAACTGTTAATGCCAATGCCAGTTCACGTCACTTATCCAAGAAGGGTGGCTACGTCTACCGCCACATTTTTCATAATAATGGCAGCTTCTTAAATGGAAACGCTAACGTCCCCAGTTCAAAAGTTGTCGAAACCTTAATGGCAGCTTAACCATCTCCCTGACTTCACAAACTTATTCATCAGAATATTGGGCTCATCGCAACGATCATCAGCTATGTCCATGCAAACTGTATCCCTCCTCTTCTTTCCTTTCACCAACAATCTATCCCCGCGTCAAATATCTTTCTCCTCCATTGTAGCTGGATTGAGCGTGTATAATTGTTAGTGGCCTCATCAACAAGAAAGCCTGTTGGGTGCGCGCCTTCTTATTGATCTACATGCTGATCTCTCATAATCCCAAACAAAGTGCCAGATCTTTTGAGTGTCAAAAAATATGTCAATACCACCACTGCTGTAAGCAGTTCTACTCACAGACATGGGAACTTCGCTTGCAATTGTAGCTGGAAACCATGTTCTTCACGTGGGCCTTTCAAATGCAAGTGTGGGGAAAAATTTAGAGTTCCTGGTTTAAGAATTAAGGGATTGCAAAATGACGAGTATGATAATCGGTTGGTTGGCAACTGTGGGAAGGATATGGAGTCTCCTACGACTGGGAGAGAAAATAATCAAGTACATAAGTCAATTACTTATAAGTTGAAGGATGATTTAGAGGGGGATGATGCGCCATTGTTGGAAAGCGATCAAAGGACTGTAAAATCGAGGGGCTTTGAAGATCGAGTGAAAGTTTCCAAATTCATGGAAAGTGATGAGTTTGCCAGCAATGCTAATGGACCCAGTGGTGAGGAAGATGTAGTTAACGCCTAACTTCATTACAGAGGAGGGAGAATTAGAGAGTTCAATCATAAGGTGGATGGTGGCCAAGAAAATCGTGCGCATGCTAATGTAACAAGGAAGACGAGAGGAGCTACAAGTGATGAGCGATGGTTGACAAATAGCAGGGGAATAGCGATTCCTTCATTAATATCCGAAAGAGGTTGGCAATAAGTTCTTTCAGAATTGAATATTTGTCCCTCTGTTAGAGGTGTTCCAGAGACGTCTGCGATAGAATACATAGCTCTACGAACGAATGGATCGGGTGGAATTGGAAAATGGAAAGATTTGACCTTTACTCCCCAGTGCAAAATGGGAATGAAGAGGTACAGAAGGGATTATAACCAGTGTTGTCCCAAGTTGCATTGTTCGGTCCATGCAAAATATTTCCAGTGGTGTGCCACGCGTAGCTCACTTCACTGTCATGCCGATTCTCAATTGCTAATTATTTATCGCGGGGCCTACTCTTAAATAAACCAAACCAACAAAGTTCAATTTAACAGAGATAAGAATTGGACAAAATAAAAAAAGCACGCCACCAAGGCTGACCTCACGTCTTTGCCGCCGCCTTCAAGAAAATTTAACAAAGTTCAATCTCTGCTCTTTGCCGCCTTCAAGAAAACTTTTATCGTTGCGTGTCTGTTTCATTTATCAGGTAATTAATGTAGTCTTACATTTGATTAATGCATTTTGTCCTCAAGTACGGGGTTTGACAAAAAGAATGAGTTAATCTATTGCTTATTTGTCTCTTCGTCTGTATATAATTAATGCATCGTACGATTTCATTTATGGTTTCTGTCATCAAGTGGACACAAATTCTGCTGAGTTGGAAATATTGCTTCCGGAGCATGGAGCTGCCAGTTTCGATGCTTACTGTCATAAAAATGACAGTGAAATGCTTTTTCTAAAAATATCCATGTCGTTCATATTTCTTCTCATATTATAAATATTGACGCAGTTAACAGAATATTTTTCATTTCTCTACAATTCAGTTCATGCGCTCTCTTTCAGGTATGTTTCTCCTGCTCTCTCTTTATTTCTCTGCTCTCTGCTCTCTATCACAGAGTACCATGATATGTCTTAAGAAATCAGCATGCCATAGAGTTTACTATGATGATGGATTATATATCAATGCATGAGAAAAAAGCTGGAGATCAAACACAAAAAACATGAAACAAGCTGAATATAAAGTTTAATAACCCTGTACATGGTAGAAGTGAAGTATCATGTGTAGTAGAGAAGAACATGTTGTCACGCCACTTTAAAAAATCTGCTAAACCTGATTTTCCTGGCATATAGACATCATACAGTTAGAAGAATCAACTACAAAAACCAAAAACATGATTCAACCAGTTCATGTGCAGATTGCTTGATTGGAGTTTCTTCCTTTACCTGCGTTATTGTTGTTCACAGTTTTGTTGCTGATAAGATCATTGTTTTGTTGGTGCTGCCCTTGCTATGTCTCCAGATTTATTGTTGAGTGTATATATATATGACACATTAAATAGCAACTTTCACTGTAATATTTTTACAATGAAATGCTGATATATTAACTCATCTAAAAAAAAGGTTGCAGTGGTTTATTGACAGTATAATTTTGTGCTGAAAAAAATTATAATACCTATTATATATATATATATATATATATATATTTATATATACATTTATTTAAAAAAATTTCAAGTCACGATAAAAATGTTTGTGATTTGGATTTGCCAGGATTTATATTCCAGCTACAAATAAAAAAAAAGCATATATTCGATTAAAATCATTATCATGACATATTAAATTATAATGGCATCAACACACGAAGCAAAAATTTTCATTTGGAAAAAAATAGATGTAAAAGAACATAAAAGTGTGAGGTGACGGGTTACCCCCACCAAAAGCTCACATATAACCCATTACACGTAATCAATGAACGAAACAATGTAATGGGTCACTCTTAATTCTCATAACTGGTGTGAAAAAATTTACAAATAAAAGGAATTAACTATGCCATGAAAAATATGTTACTTAACTATCAAATCTATTATTCAAGTTTATAAAAAAAAAAGTTGAATGGTTCTATGCTTCATTTCAAACTAGGAGCTATTTAAGATATTCTTTCATCTTCCAGTTGTTCATATGGATTAGTATATTATGGTTGTGAAATTAATACGTTACTTTCGTCTCACTTAGTACTGCTACTGCTGCTGTTTGTTTTTTGTTGCTCAAATTTTTAAATTGATTATTTCTTTGGTTTTTCTTTGTCTTCATATAACAAAGCAACAACATTGATTGGTTCAATATAGTTTCTTGCTCTGTTTTCATTAGTTGTCTATATTGTTTTTTTCCATCGGTATAATATGTATTCCATTTATTGGTGCTGCTACAATTGCTAGATTTTTATTAATGCCTCTTCCTAAGTTTTGCATGGCTTTCTTATGACAGATCACTTAATCATCGTCGATTTCTGCTTGATGTTAGTTATTTGTCGTCTACTTCGGTTCAGTTGCTTCTTCGATAACATTAAGGTTTGCTTGATTTCATTTGCTACTATTTTGACAATTTCTTTAAAACTAACATGAGTGCCTTTTATTTGTTTTGCTTTGCTACTTAATTGTCACCTGCTGTTGGTTTTTTAATGGTTAGGTTGCTGCTTAGGATAAAAAGAAATTCCAATTGCTTTGGTGGTATGTGCAAACTTTAATTACATTGGATATTGTTATTTGTGTTTCACTTGCTTTATTATGTTCTATTATTGCCTTCACAAATTTCTCGATACTTCTTTTGTTTCCTACCATCAAACATGTTAATTCTTTTTACTTAGTTATGTTTTATTTAACTTTTCATTTGTTTTGTTCAGTTACTACCCATTTGTTTTCATTTATTCGTGTTAAATTATGTTCAATTATTTTAAAACTTAACAAAAAAAATTAAAATATTTTTTACAAACTTAAACATTCCCAAATTGCCATGATCAATTAAATTTTCACTTTAGACCCCCTTAAAATTTTTCCTGACCATTGCATATTTCTTTTATGTTTCTTTTTCAAACAATAATATTTTTTTCCCTCCTACTAACAGTTATTTACGCTTTCACTTCATTTAATAATTATATCGTTAAGAGTGTTTTTGTTCTTAGAGTATTTTTTAAACCATAGACATTCTTCCGATAGTTATATACGTTGACAAAACATGCGAGCCATATTGCGATTACAACCCAGCATAAACTTCGACGTTAATTACGTTCACAAGTTTTTTAATTTCAAAAATTAATAGCAATACTCAATAAAAATAAAATAAAATAAAGATACATATATCAAGCAATGCTTTAATTTGATGAAATCAAGTTAAAGATATAATGTTGTTGGATTTTTTCACTTACACGTCATATTTAACTTATGTTGCAATCCACCAACATTTTTTTTAAAGCTGGTCTAGCCTTTCAATTAGCAAATGTATTATAAAAAAAAGCGTTTAACCATTATGTCATGGTTACAAGAAAGTTACAAGTATTTTTAGTTATCCAAACTTCAAATTATCATTATAAAACATGCTTCATAAATTCATTTAACTCTCCTTGAATAATTTATTGTTTCATTACAACATCCACTAACTTTCTTATTAGCATTTTCATCTTTTCAATTATGTTTTCTTCTGCCACTAAAAATACTTCTTGCGCTAATTTAAAATGCAATTTCCTGTTGTTGTTACTGGTTTATCAGTTGCTGGTTTATCAAGTGCTCCTGCCTCCTTGCTAATTAGGTTGGCACTTCGGGTGCAAACTTGCTCCAATTGCTTTATTGGTATGTCTTTGTTTTTCTTGCTTTATTATAGGTTGTTATTTTCTTCATGTTTTCGTCAATTCCATTTTCCGTTGGAATCAAAACCGTTGATTACCTACACTTTAAGAAACAGTTTTAACAGTTGATGCGATTTCCATACATGTTTTTTTGTGTCCTACTTACTCCATTCATTCACTTGATATAGCGTTAAAATACAAGTAACTACCTATCCAAATTTTAAATCATCGCTATAAAAAGAGTCTAAAAAAAAATGCCTCCTCAAAAAATTGCTTTTTTCATCACGAGATCCAAAAAGATTGCAAAAAAAAAAATGCTAGGTACAAAAAAAATATTAGGTCTATCGTATGAAATAACTCATATTCTATGAATTTCGTCAATTGCAAAGAAACTATATGCTACATAAAACCATTTGTTTTTGTATTTGCAAGATGTGAACAAATATCTTTAGTTAACTCAAATTTATATCACCATGATAAACCAAATCTCAATAATATATTAGGCTCACACCTCGAATAATTTATTGCATTATTGTGACATAAACAAATATCTTTGTTACACCGTTGTATTATTTATTACTATTCGCATCTTCCTTAAGTGTATTCGTTTCTTAAAAAAACTTTTAATTATTTACTTCGTGTCATCTTAAATGTTCTTGCAATGTTTTGTTCCTCCAGTTTCAATATATACACCCATGACTAGCCGACAACAACGCTTGAAAGGATCACATATATTTACTAATGAACAAGATTGTTCATACAACACACCACACCTAGAGAATGAAGATCCTTCATGCTCAGTTGGTGTATTAACACAACCGTCAGGGTTAAACACGAGTTATAATTCTTACCCCGCAAATACTCAATAATTTCCATTATATGATGGCGAGACTTCATCTTTTCAGATATCAATGTTCTCTCAAAATCATCATGATCATTGCCCATCACATTCAACATCTCAATTATTTGTGCAAGATCTTGGTGCAACTGACTCAAGCTCCATCAATCATGATCTTATGTCTTTTGTCAATGATCAACAAACAATTGGACAAGCTTCATATCAAAGAAAAAGACAACGTTTGTTCTAGAATTTTTTTTATTGCTTTTTATTTATGTACATATATTTTTTCCATATATTTATTGCCACATTTCACACAATTTTCATACCCAGGAACTTTGCTTGAGTACATTGACTTTGGAGACAAAACATTCAAGTGTTGTCATTGCAAGGCACTTTTTTGGCTTCACGAGCGTCTCACACATTCAACTCAATCCAACCCAAGATTTTCTCTATGCTGTCTTAGTGGGAAAATAAAGCTTCCGCGACCACTGCCAACACCTCAACTTCTTGATGATTTGCTTAACAATATATTTGGTCAGAAGTCTAAAAAGTTTCGCGCAAATATTCGTGCCTACAACTCTATGTTTGCTTTTACATCTATGGGAGCAACTGTTGACCAGTCAGTTAATCGTCAATCTGGCCCATATGTCTTCAAGATAAATGGTCATTGTCATCATCTTATGGGGTCTCTATTACCTTCTAATGAAAGTGCTCCAAAGTTTGCCCAACTTTATATCTATGATATTGCAAATGAGGTTTCGAATCGAATGTCCCAATTCCCACATTCAACCTCTACTTCGTCATTAGATGAGACTATAGTTGGTGATCTTATTCAGATGCTTGCCTCAACTAATTGTTTAGTTGGCTTATTTCGCCATGCTTCACAAAAACTCTCAGAACCTACCAATCCTGGCTATAAACTGCAATTGCTTTGTCAAAGAACTAATGACACAAGACAATACAATGATCCAACTTCAAATGATATTGGTGGTTTAATTGTTGGGGATATTGGTGATTATCGGTCAGAACGAGATATAATTATTGAAACTTTGTCAAACACTCTACAAAGAATCTCTAAGCTGCATCCAAAATTCATGGCATTACAATATCCTCTTCTATTTCCGTTTGGTGAAGATGGTTATCGAACTAACATTAGTTTCGCAAATCATGATGATCATATCTCTAGAAAACGTCAAAGAGTACCAATGAGAGCTTTTTATGCTTATCTTATTCAAGAGAGAGAATATGGAGAAGACACACTTATAAAAGGTGGTCGCCTTTACCAACAATTTTTAGTTGATGCTTTTGCCAACATTGAAGAAGACAGACTTGACTACATTAGAATGAACCAAAATGATCTTCGGTCTGATCTTTATCATAACATCAGTGAAGTTGTGCTTAAAGGGGATGTCCAGGGATCATCAACTGGAAAAATTATTCTTCCATCTTCTGTGACTGGTAGCCCGCGGTGTATGATCAATAATTACCAAGATGCCATGGCAATTTGCAGAGCATATGGAAATCCTGATCTTTTCATTACATTCACATGCAACACAAACTGGCCTGAAATCCAGAGAGAACTCAATAAAAGGAGGACTTACAAACATGAAGACAAGCCTGATATTATTACACGAATTTTCAGATCAAAGCTTCTTGATATGTTAAAGTTTATCAAATCTGGTGTCCCTTTTGGCAAGACAATTGCAGGTAACACAATCATCATCATCTGGTATCTCAGCTGAGACAATTGAGTCAATATAATAATAATTGTATTTGCCAATTTTGTAGATGTTTATGCAATTGAGTTCCAAAAAAGAGGGCTTCCACATACACATATCTTAATTTGGCTTGCCTCTGAATTTAAATTCAAAACTTCTGATGATATTGACTCAATTGTCTCAGCTGAGATACCAGATAAAAACATTGATCCTTTATGTCATGAGATTGTTTCTAAATTCATGATACATGGTCCATGCGGTGTTGCAAGACCAAATGCACAATGCATGTCAGCAAATGTTTGTACAAAGTCTTTTCCAAAGAAATTCAGGAGTTCAACTACTTTGGGAGAGAATGGGTTTGTCTATTATAGACGGCGTGAATTCCGTGATAATTTTGTTCTTAAGAATGGAATTATGCTATTCAATGACTATGTTGTTCCATACAATAAAGAACTTTTGGTGCGTTATAATGCACATATAAATGTTGAGATATGCTACCAGTCAATGCTCATCAAGTATTTGTTCAAATATGTTAGCAAAGGCCCCGACAGGTGTCGTGCCATACTACAAAATGACACAGATGATGAAATACAAGCTTATCTTCATTGTCGTTTCATTTGCCCTTATGAAGCTGTTTGGAGGATTTTTCAATTCCCTATTCATTCAAGATATCCTCCAGTTGAAAGGCTTCAAATTCATTTGCCATTTCAGCAAAATATAGTTTTTTCAGGCAACGAGTCTCTTCAATCTGTTCTTAAAAAGCCAGGTATCAGAAAAACAATGCTTACTGAATGGTTTGAATGCAACAAAAGAAATTCTGATGCACGAGAGCTTTATTACTCAGAATTTCCAAGCAAATATGTTTGGGATTGTGGACAGAAGGAGTGGATTCTGAGATCAAAAGGGTTAAGCCTTGGACGTATAGCATATGTACATCCTGCTGCTGGAGAACTTTATTTCTTAAGACTGCTTTTAAACCATGTTAAAGGGTCAACTGGATTTGCAGATCTAAGAAATATCCGGGGAATTGTTTATCCAACTTTTCAGCTTGCTTGCAAAGCTTACAGGCTTTTAGGAGATGATAAAGAATGGTCTGAAGCTTTTTGTAAAGCGATTGCAACTGCATCATCGCCGCAACTGAGACAGCTTTTTGTTAGTATTATTTTATTCTGTCAAGTTGCCGATCCTTTGATTTTATTCAATCAGTTTTGGCACTCAATGCATGACGACATCCTTTATAAGTTGAGAACATCTTTTAGAATGCCACAACTAAATGTATCCGATGATCAACTTAAAAATTATGTGTTATATGAGCTTGAGCAGCTTTTCAATGCTTCTGCAGCAACACTTCAAGATCATAACTTGCCAATGCCTGATGGGCAATTAATGAAAGAAATTACAAACAAGCTTCTAAGAGAGGAGCTTAATTATGATTTGATTGAACTCAAGAATCAGCATTCCTTGGATTTCGCCTCGCTCAACCATGGGCAAAGAGTTATATATGATTCAGTTATTGCAGCCATCTTCGATAAAAAACAGGCTTTAATCTTTGTACATGGCCACGGGGGAACTGGCAAGACTTTTTTATGGCACACAATCATAAATCGTCTAAGATCTGAGGGCTTAATTGTCCTTGCAGTAGCATCATCTGGTATTGCATCTCTTTTGCTCCCAAATGGTCGTACAGCGCATTCAAGATTCAAAATCCCACTTGCTATTGATGAGTCATCAACATGTGCCCTTAAGAAAAATACTCATCTTTCCAGCCTTCTTCAAAAAACCTCTCTTATAGTTTGGGATGAGGCACCAATGATTAACAGATTTTGCTTTGAAGCCCTTAATCGTTCAATGCAAGATGTTATTTCGGAGGGAGACAACTGTGACAAGAATCTCCCATTTGGTGGAAAAACAATATTGCTTGGTGGTGATTTTCGTCAAATATTACCAGTTATTCCCGGTGGAACAAAAGAGCAAATAATCAATGCTTCTTTAACCAGCTCAACTTTGTGGTCTAGATTTATTGTATTGACACTTACTGAAAACATGCGTCTCTCTACAAATGGCCTAACTTCTCAAGAAAAGGCTGATATTAGTGACTTCTCCAAATGGATTTTAAATGTTGGAAATGGTGACATGTCTGATTTGCCTTCGCTCAATGAATCCGATGATTATGTCGTTGTTGTTCCCTCAGATCTTCTGCTTCAACCTTCATGTGATCCAATTTCAGCAATTGTCTCGACAATTTATCCAAATATTTCTGACACTCAACTTGACCCCTGCTATTTCAGAGAGAGAGCTATTGTGACAACAAAAAACACAACTGTTGTTGAAATCAATGATTTTGTGCTTCGCATCACACCTGGAGAAAGGCATGTCTATCTTAGCATTGATTCTATTTGCACATCATCAACAGAGAGTGACAATGCGAGCTCATTATATCCAATAGAATACATAAACCAGCTTGAATTCAATGGTGTCCCATCTCACACACTTGCTCTCAAAATTGGAACACCTGTTATGTTACTTAGAAATATTAGCCCATCCATTGGTCTATGCAATGGGACTAGGCTTATAGTTACACAGCTTTCATCAAAGGTCATACAGGCACAGATAATAACTGGATCTAACATTGGTAACAAAGTTTTCATACCAAGAATTATCTTCCCAGTCAATGAAATTAGATGTCCCTTTACAATTAAAAGACGTCAGTTTCCGTTAAAACCATGTTATGCCATGACAATAAATAAAAGTCAAGGCCAATCTTTAAGAACTGTTGGTGTTTTTCTTAAAGAACAAGTTTTCACCCACGGCCAACTTTATGTCGCTCTCTCAAGGGTCACTTCAAGAAAAGGATTAAAAATTATTTCATGTGACAATGAAGGGCGGCCTTCTGCTTATGCAAAAAATATTGTCTACAAGGACATTATCAGCGCTGTTCCTAAAGGTGTTTGTTTTTTTTCCTTTATACTCTATTTCTTCAACTGAATGCTTTAAATCTCATTAATAATTTTTTATTCTTTATCTTACAGGGTAATGCTAATCAAGCCTCTGCTAAAGAAAAAACATCAAGTCATTTGCTACTTCTATTATTAAAGGTGATTATTATCAGATTAGTGGGTTCTATACCTTTGAACATCACCTTTACTCTTTTGGCATGCCTCTATACAATGTTTCAAGGTCACTATCCTCTCTTGAAAAGCAATAATACTTTATGACATTGTTGCGGCATCATTTTGTTTAAATTAATTAATATGTTTCGTTTGTTAGGCTTTCAACACTTGAATGAACACGCTAATCTATTTCCTAATTTGTATGTAAGATATGATCAATGGAAGTATAGTTTAGCAACTATACTCATATAACTATTTTCTTGCATAACAGTTATACGCTTTCAATGTGTTTGTTATTTAAAAAAAAATCCAATAGATTCTTTATTTTGACACACTTTTATTGGAGTGCTGACAATTCACTTCAAAAAAAAGAGATTACATATTAGTTTATTATACAAGAGCTTTTGTTACTACTAAGTTCTCAAACTTTTTGAAAAAATGGCAATAACAAATATCTCATAGGTAAAACAATAAGTTGTTAAATCATTATCATAATAGGTTAAACAATATCAGTTAACCGTTTTAATCAATAATCATTTCACTATTTAAATATTCAACTTATCAATTAAAAAAAAATACTAAACAGTTTGCTTTGTCAAAAACGCCCAGCGCAACGCGCGGGCAAGGTAACTCGTGATATGACTATAACACCGTTATTATACAACGCTAACGACCATTTCTTACTATTATGTGCCTGGTTGGAGTGTTGTTGAAGTGGTTTTTTAAAGTATTTTTTATTTACAACTGTATTAAAATGATATTTTTTATTTTTAAAAAATTATTTATAAGATTATTAAATGAAAATAATTTAAAAATATTAATTTAAAACAAAAAATAAATATAAAATTCAATTTTTTCAAGTGTTTTTAAAACATATTTCTAAACAGGTCTATATTACAAAAAAAAAAAGGTTTAGTAACAACCCCATAACAATTTATTTACAAAATTGAGTTTTTCATATATATTTTTTTTTAAAATTTATGTTTCATATTTTCCCTATTTTTCATAGTTATAATATATTGTTGTTTGTATGTTATGATCCATTGAAAATGACCAAATTGTAAGGTCAATGGACATCAAGAAGAAACAGACAGCTCGTCCCTCGTCATTCAACAATCATCATATCTCTCTACAACCATTACGACAATGTTGAGCTTATTAATATCAAACTTGCAAGTTAACTCATAAAATTATATAATTTTATAAACTAACATGTATTTACATATAGAATTGAATTAAAAATTTGAAAATCAGTAAAATTAAACTTAATTAGTGCAAAATTGATAAAATTAGTAAAATTGACTTGATTTTACGACTTTACTTGGTCTTTAATATGAACAAGTCGAAATTAAATTTGATCTTAAAATATTTATTGACTAGTTTTATAAGATTGGTCATATCTCTCAAACTATATATTGGATCTAGCTTAAATTTTACAGGAAAATATTAAATATATAATAATATATTGTGGTAAAGTTTCAAGTCAAACGGAGTTAAAAAAACATATTGTTTCAGAGAGTCAAAGTTACTAGATAAATCTTGTCAAATCTGTCAAACTAGACCTTTGTATATTATTTTGGACATATTTAGAGTTACAAGTGGAACTTTGTTGCAATTCTAGTTGGGAGGAAAACTAGACATCTCAATATTTCCAGATGTATATAGTAAGTTCAGTAATTCTTCCATACGAGAGATACCAATGTGTTTGAAATCACAACTAAAATCTACCAAGAATTTATGAAAAATAAAGATTCGGTCTTCGTAGAAAACTTTTAGCAAATTTATTAATTGATTATAACATTGTTGATTCTATATCAAATTTAAATGTAATTTAATATTTTAACTAAAATTATCAATATATAATTAATTAAAAAATTACTTGTAATTTTACATTATATTTTTTTATATCGTGTCAAAAAAGCAATTTGACAACTTGCCCGAGCTAAATACAAAATAAATAAATTACTATCTGCTTCTTACTGGCTACACGTGGCGACGTATTAAGAAACTAAGAGGACAAGATTAAGGAAAAACACGGCGTGTAACTAAATGCATAGACAAAACGCAACGTGTAGTTAACTAAGTGGGTGTTTGGCGCTGCGGTGTGACCTGCATTGCGGTTCACCGCAGCGCCGAAAGCTCATTTTACCAAACATCAAATGATTTTAAGTGGTGGGTCCCACCAAAAAAACAACATTTGTGGCGCAATTTGAGAAGCACTTGTAAGATGCTTCTCAGAACGCGTTTTGCGTTACAAAATGAAAACGAAATAACAAAGAAAAATAATAAATGAAAAATAACATGCAGACAGGGAGCAACCCATCGTCTTCCCCAACTCCGGCGACAGCAACACCAGCCACCAAGGTTGACAGCGCCAGCTCATCCTTGTCTCTCCCCTAACAGCAACCTCTCTCTCTCTCTTCCTTCGCCATTGCAGCACAGTAAGCTCTCTCTCTCCTCTATCTCTCTCTCCTCGCCAACTCCTACAACAGCTCCCGGCCAGAAGCAGCACCAGCTCAACCGTGAGCCCACGCCACCACCCAAGCCTTCTTCTCCAGCTCCGGGAAGCAGCAACGAAGCAGCAGAGGCGAACGACAACTATGCCTGACAACTTCAACGCCCTGTCCAGCCACTACAGGTCGCCATTTTTTACGCCACCATGATAGGGAGAACCACCTCGGCCTCCTCTACCCGTCGGTACCGGCCGTTCACCCTCTAGTCACAGTCGGCCATTTCATGAACAATAACATGACCCTGATTAATTCATGCAAAAACGAAGGCAAAAACGCACCGTTTTGTGCGTTTTTGCCTGCGCCTGTTGTTAACTCTTGGGCTGGGCTGCTCTCGGCTCAACCCAAGTCCAGCATAGTTGGGCCCTTTTGGCCCAACTTGGTTGTATCGGCCCATTTAGTTTGGGACAAGCCCAGTCCAATGTTTAAAAAATATATATAAAAATCATGTTTTTAAAAAATTAAAAATTGTTTACATAGAGATCAACTCTGATGAAAGTGATGTAAAACAAGTGGCAAAGACGTACATGCTCAAGAGAGAGTATCCAAAATTCAAAGGCAACTGAATTTCCGCAGTTCGGGCGCTGAAGTCAGAATGACGCAAAAACTCACCCAGTTGATGTGTCTCGGTGTTTCTGGAGGAAATCAATAGCTTTGCTGCTGTTGCATGCCTTTTTTTGGCCGAATTCCATCGTTTAGGCCCCGAAATCATCATTTTTGCCATTTTAAGAAATTTGATGGGAGAATAAAAATGAGTGTCTAATTTACTTTAATTATTAATTACATTTCATTATTATGATAATTAAATCTACAATATTTAAAAAATATATGTGTGTATTTTTAATTAATTTCATAAGTTGACAGCAATATGAAAATCATGGTAACCAAACACACAAAACTGCTTTTCATTAAACTCAATCTCAACCACAATTTTAACCAAACACAAATTTCAGTTATGAACCGCAGCTAAAAACGCTTTTCATAAACCTGTTTTTTTTCAACCTCGACCACAACAGCAACAGTTGTGCCAAACAGGCCCTAAAACGAAATAAATACTGTAAATGAAACGAGTCGTTTCATAATGGCCACTTCACATTCAAATATTCCGACGGTCAGATCCTCCGCTTGCAATCTCTTTTCCATCCTTGGCAGGACCAGATTGTGACAGAAAATGTTATTATTATATATATTTAGCAAATCTACCAGAAAATGATGTATTTTTTAAATCCTATAAGAATTGCTAATGCATTCACAGTGGCTGCGACCATAATTTTATATCTCTGATAATGATTGCGACCACTTTTACAATTATTTAACTTCATTATTTTCATCTTCCATTTGTAAGATAAATTGGAGAATTTGAAGCTTGTGCAATCTGATGACTAACATAAATAGTTGTTGATCCCTGGTGTTCTTGCTGTATGTTGTCCATATTGCGAAGCTTTAAAAATTCTTCTGATGGCGGCTCTAATTAGCGGGTGTTTGGTATTGTGGTATAAAGAGGGGTTGAAAAAAAGTTCTCAACTTTAATGTTTGGTTAAAGTTAAAAAGCAGAAATAATATATGGGACCACGGATTAAAATCAACAAAATGTTGGTGGACGAAAAACAGCTAATAACTGCTTTTCGAAATGGGGTTGAAAAAAAGCTCTCAACTTTAATGTTTGGTTAAAGTTAAAAAGCAGAAATAATATAGGGGACCACAGATTAAAATCAACAAAATATTGGTGGACGAAAAGCAGCTAATAACTGTTTTTCGAAAGGATTTGTAAACTTCTATGAGTCCCGTAGGCTGTTTTTTCACCATTTCTTCTTCTCAAGCAGACTATCGTTTATTTTAGAATTTCTCCTCAATTTCCATTAATATCTATACTATCTAATGCATTTTCAAATCCTGCAATCTCAACTCTCTCTAAATAGTTAATTAGGGGGTTTTGGCAAGATAAATTATGAGTTATTTTCTTAATTTTATAAAACAAATTACATATTTTTTTAGTTTCAAAATTTACATAATTAATTACTCTTTTGATTATGATTAATTTAATATTATTTTATTTAAATATATTTTATTTTCTCATCGAACTTTTTATATTATCTACCTTTTCTATTTTTTAAAAGAAAAAAATCCTAACTATTTTTTTAGTTTAGAGATTTTATTATTTTTATTTTTCATATTATATTTTTAATTTCTTATTTAAAGAGATTTTTTTTTATTTTCTTATTCTATATTAAACTTTAAACTCACCACAGTTTTAACCAAACACTTTAATTTCAGTTATAAACCGCAGCTAAAAATATTTTTCATGAAACTACTTTTTTTAAACAACAACCGAAATACCATACCATAGCCTCTCTATATGCGTTCTCTGTTTCAGAATGCCAAATCATTAATATCCAAAACACCAACGATATGGTTGGGAATTATTTGGTTTGTTGATGGGCTAGCTCAAGCCATAGCTCTTTTTGGGAATTTCTGTTTCTGTCCCTTTCCATGGCTGTATCTGTGGCAAGACTCGAGAGGAAACTCTGAAAATTATACTCTATAATCATTCAAGTCCCGTTGTCTTTGTTGAAATTCTTGCAGCAACTAATGGAAACTTCAGAAAAACTAGGACAGCAACTTGTCCCATTATAATTTCAGACCATGCTGTAGGTTGCTTTACAGTTAACTTGCTCTCGATGGCCATGTTAATCACTAATCTTACTTGTACGCTCGTGAGTACGGAGTGGCTGATAAAAACTACAGTTAAATTATAAGTTGAAACTAAAAGACATTGGAAGCTATTGGAACTGTAATAAAATTATTATGATATTGGATGCACTGAGTTAAGCTTTAGCCATTATAATGTTGTACACAAATATAAGAAAAGCATCTTCCATGGAATAGAGCAGTCACTTGTGTATCCAGTCATCGTCCATATGCACACGGTAACTCAAGAAATGGACCATCCTGTTGCATCAACAAAAGAAACTTTTTAAAAAACTCATTCTCGTGATAACAAATCCAATCAATAACCTTTTGGTGCAACAACTTACCCTAGTAACTCGGTCTGTTGGCAGAGAGATACGCGAAAATAATAGACAGTAGAATGAAAAATAGGACGATCTGCATTAGATGATAAAAGAAATCAGATGATATTCCCAGTTGGTTTTCTTGAACCCGAAAAGCATGCAAGACAGGTATAGGAACCCGAGTGTAGATTAACCACTAAGATCAGAAAGGAGGGGGGGATGGTAATCTCATTCATTCTTTCTCTATATGATTCATATCAAATAAAGTCCATATTTCACAGAAAAATTAGGAATAAAAAAATATACAATCCAGCAAGTTCTATAGTCAATGCTGAAATTGATATGCTTAGCATGTAATTAGAAATAAAAAATTGCCTGGAACAAGAAACTTGCAACTAGGCATACACGAGAGGAAATCAGGTTGACAATTCAGCAGAAACTCACCAGAACAGGAATATATCTTGGCTCGTTCCTAATTATGTAAGATTTCCTGGTAGAAGAAAGACAAAATGTCAGCCAAAAAAAAGAAAGAAAAGAAATTACCCATTCAATGCACAGTGGATAAGTTGACTAGCCTTTTGTTTAGAGCCCCAGATTCCCTGCAAGATTTTTGTGCTGCTTCCAGCCTGCTCAATGTCTTTTTTGCATTAGGATCACTGTTGTCAACCTGCAGTAGCCAATTGCACATTTTCTCAATATAGGCACGAGTATTTTATTTTTATTTTCTTGAGAATATAGCAAGCAAACTTAAAGGTAGAGAAACTTGACGTGGAATAAAATCAACTACACCAAACATTCACAGGCATCTTAGCGAAAAAGGTCACAGCTTTATACATAAAACTTTCATTCTCGGATTCTGACAACACTGCCGCAGGTGTTGGTTGTTGTTATCAAGATTTGACAACAGTTGTTGATTGTTGTTATCAAGATGTGACATCAGTGAATTAATGTCTCAAAGCCTACAGCCAAGCAGGGGAAACAATGTAGCAACCTAATATCATTTGCTTGTCCATCAAAGAGGGGAGAGACGCGGTCCTAACCACATAAAGCTTGTTTGATGGAAGAGCATATATTCATTCTTATAAGATTCTACCAAATTGAATTATAGCTTCTTGTTGTCAAGGATTGGAAGCATAAAAAGTGTTGCTCCCTTCTATCACATTATTGTCAAGAAAGTCTATTTGGCATAGATTGTGCAGCCATACTTCTTAGGTTCAAGACCATGAATAAGTCAAGCTAGCAAGAGAAAACTGAATCATTATAGGGTGCAGTATTAGTTACAAGTGGGAGAAATATAACTTCAATGCTGGGACTTGCCAGGAAATGCGATATAACAGTTAGAATTTAAGGAAAGAATCATACCTTGGCCTTCAGCATACAAGAGAAGTCGAAGAAAGCACCATAGACATCAGCCATTGTTTTTGTTTGATGAATAACTTGAGCGGTAAGACCTAAAAATCATTTAACAGTAAATTAAACATCATTGAATATGGAATCATGAAAGCCGTCCATTATATTTTGATGTTGGTAATAAACATAAAACTAAAATCCTTTAAATGCTAAAGAGCAGCCGGGGTGATCTGGTGGATGGGGCATGGGATTTTAAAAAATAATCCAAGATATACAGGTTGGGTCATTTACTACTTCGTCTGTTCCTGAACAAACAAACGGTATTTGTGGAATGGCCATTTTGGGAGATTATACCATCTATTGCATTTGCATTCTAAATGAAATTCCATATTATGGTAACATAACAACAAGATAACCTTCTAGCTTCATAAGATAATTACATGAACCAAAATAATCTGTGTTACAGCAATAACATTCCACCAGTTTCAGGTGGCAGGGAAAGAATGCTGTCTATAAATTAATCTTACCTCGCCTCATCTTCACTACACCTCTGAAGACATCAACATTGTTGTAGCACATTGCTAGGGTTCCAATTGCCATGATCTGGCAAGAGAAAAGTCAAATTAGAGGAAACCTTCCACCAGAACATTCAGCATACCTATTACTAAACAGGGATTTGTTCACCGAGTAATAAAATATCTGACAAGATGAAAAATTCAGACGACTTGCAGATTATGTGAGAAGGCACAAGTATAATTCAAGAAGTCAAACTACAAGACAAGAAACAATGGTATCTTCAGAAGTCGGTTTAAAGTTTATTTCTTACCTGAGGGATAGCACAAAACCGAAATATAGCAGGATCCCGCAATTCAGACAAGTACTTCAAGGTATCATCCATATGTATTAAGGCATTAGTAACCATATCATTCAAGCACTGCACTGCCTTCACCGAGTTCTCTTCATCTTTCAAGTCCTGAGGCACAAAACACAAAATGGGGAGAATGCTAATCAAATGGATGAACCAAATAAAAAACTATTACTTTTCAAGTATTATGATTAAATTAACATCATTCATGAACCTAATGATGGCAAAAGGATGTTGATGGTACCAAGGTTGAGACAGTAAATGGAAAAGAAGTAAACCTCAAGTTTGTTGACATATTTGCTCCAAATCTCGCGAGGCCAAAACATCCGTGACTTGGGTATCTCATTTATGTCCTCCAAATAATCACGAATAATGTTTGTTTTCTGTGTTTTGTTAAATCCAGGATTGTACATGTTAGAATTACATCTCAAAACAAAGTTAAGCCTAAAGATAAAACACATTGCTCGCTCTTGCATAATATTAATACCTGAAGAAACAAACCCATTGAATTGGAGAGGCTATCTGGTGCCAAATCTTCTAATCCAGAGGCATGGAAAAGTTTGGACAGGCCCAGTCCAACAAGTCCTGCTACATAGTGGCAATATTCATCATAGTCATCAATGCTTTCCACCTGCGGACCAGAGTCTAATGTGTCACATAAACATAACATGTCACCTTCTGTATTAAGAAAAACTGGAGAAATTGAAGCTTGTGCAATTTGATGACTAACATAAAAAATGAGGAAACTGTTATAGCCTAATAGGATACAAGAGTTTTTTCAGCATCTTTTATTAAGTTCAAGAATTTCTTTAGCTGACATCCAAAGGGATCAGATATGCATCCCTAATGTCCTCTGCTCTCTATAGAAGGATAACTAAATACTCTTAACTTTTCACCACTCATCCCTCTCTTGATAATTTATTCATCTACTTGATAACCAAAGCAACTGAACCCTGGAATGCATATAGTTTGAGCTCGCTACAGTCCACAATACACATCTGAATATTTGTTATACTTTTGATAGCACGACCGATGCATTCACAGAGACAGGCAGACACACATTTGTATCATGTATCATGCAAATTCAGTAGTGGAACCAAGAGAAATCCTTTTTTCTTCAGTTAATTATCCATGCATCATCCTTCAATCCTGCATTACAACACCGCACACACCAACCTCCTTCAAGATAAACTTTGCCATTCCTGCACCCATTTTTTTGGTAATATCCTCAATTGCCTCCTGATAACTGCAGAATAAATTGAGTTCCATAAGTCTTCTACTGGAGAAGAAATACACACATAAACAGTATAGTGATCAGATACAATGAGTTGAAAAATGTGGTGAGCAGAATACATAGACCCTAAAACAATTAAATCCTCAATCATTCCACAGTCAGGCAGGAGGCAAAAGGTTGTAGAACTGACTCTTTTCCAAGCTCCAGAAAAGCAGTTGAAACATTATGAAACTGGTCCATGAGAACCTTGTAGTCCTTGGTACCACCTTACACAAAAGAAGAATCAAATTAGAGAGTCAAAATATTCAGTTGATGTACATTTTACAGATACAGGTGTCGTAGAATTGTCACCTCTCATGTATAAACTTCTGAATCAAAAGTTTGTAAAAGATAGATGTAAAAAAAATCTTACTAGAACGTTAAAGCTCTTGGACTAGATACATGGTCATCAAATTAAAAGTGGTAAAATCAGAACACATAATTTTATAGCAGATAATAAATGCATAAGATTTTTAGGCATTTCAAAGCACCATTATGCAAACTGGATATAGTTATTGTTAGAGAAGAATATAAATCATATTCTGGAACCTTACCTAATAGCTTAAGTTTTTAAGTGAGATGGTTCCTTAACATGATATTAGAGCCTTATTGACCCAGAGGTCATGAGTTCAAATCTCTCCACCCTCATTCTATTTGATAAAAATCAAGCATAAGATAGTGTGAGTCTATGCAAGTTTCAAGCTCAAAGAGCTTTCACTTGAGGAAGGTATTAGAGAATAATATAAATCATATTATGGGACCTCACCTAATAGTTTAAGCTTTTAGGTGAAATGGGTTCCTTAAAAGTTATAAGCAAATAGTATTAAAATATATACAGTGATAGAACAAAAGAATTAGGTTAATCATGGTATAGTCTAGATGCTCTAATTTGTCTGTGGAGGAAATTACTTGCACAGAAAAGATATGTTAAGTGCGGGCAGATCAGAAATTATCAAGCCAAAACAAATTTGGTCAAATCAAATGTTCTCCAATTTTTAGAATCAGTGAAATTAAAACTAAAATTTCAAGACTCACATGAGAAATGCCAGTCACGATCATATATGTGGCGGTGAAAAGCTAACAGGATAGGCACTTTGACATCTGGAGGTATGCTTGTATCATCCTCTGTAAGGGAATCATCAGAACAAATTAAAACACAAACAATGTATCGACCAACAAAATGACATCAAGAAGTGAAACAGTTAAAAGGAAATCAAGTGTTACTGAGACACAGTGTTTTGGAGTATCTTCTCCTCACTGTAGGCCAAAACTACTTGGCAAAAGGTAAAAGCTACCACTCTCTCATCTCCGATTTCTTTTTCTTCCACAAAACGACCTTCGTGACTTGTAGTTACAAAACTAAAATCTAAAATAAAAATTCCCACTAGCCATTTATTAGAACATAAACAATTTTAGAGCTGGCAAATTCAAACTCAATAGGACACTCGCGGATTTTAAAATTCAGCAAACCCCATTTCAAGACCTAGTGCATCACCATTTGTCTAATAAAACACAATATAATCAATCTTAAAATTCAACAAAACCCGTTTAGGATTTATCAGATTTGCGAGAAAAAAACCAAAAATCACATATAAAACATGAGGTTAGCGAGAACAAACCAACAGTGTCGAGGGCTCGAAGAACCAAATAAAATATGCATACCTGAAAAGAAATTAAAATCCATAATCAGTAAACAGTAAACAATCACAACCCAAAAACCAGATGAAGAGAGAGAGAGAGAGATCAAAACAGGGCAAATAACACATGAAAATGTAATGTATATAGTGCTTACAGCGTTACGGAGTTCTGTGCCAAGTTGTTGGATAACGAGAGCAAAGCTACGAGAAACTCTATGGAGCATAGAGTAACAGAAAGCCCAGTGAGGTTCACGTGGGATCTGTTTTTCAGCATGCTTAGCTGCCATTCTCAGCTTCAGCAATGGGTATATGTCAACTGGGTGTTTCAAAATCGCTCCCAAAGTCCCCATTTTCGATGGAGAAATCAAAATCGGAGATCACCAAATGAGAGGATTTGGATTCTCACCCAGAATTTAGAGAGCTTTTTCTCTTTTTTTTTGTGTAAGAAGAGAGAGGAACAGACATGACTTTATAAGGGGAGGGAAAACTAAAAATGTCAGCCTGGTGTGGCGTATAGAAATTGATTTTTTTTATTGGTATTATAATACTTATTTTTAATTTTAAAATAATATTTATTTTAAAGAATAGTCTTGACATAAATAAATCAAAATATCACAGGTAGATTTACACGTGTATAAAGTAGGTTATTCCAAGTCATCTGTGTAATGTTATGATATCAAGGCTTATAAATAAAGTGTAAACGGGATTTAATTCAAAGTGAAATACATGTATTCTAAGATTTAAAAATTTAGAAACTGATTTGACATTAACCTGAAAGATGAGGGATTAATTTGTAGTTAATAATCCTTATAAATTCAAGCAAGGTTAAATCTCGGAATAATGGCTCCAGAGAGTGCGTGTTCTATTTTTTTATTAAAGTTATGTGAGTTCTATATAGCGTGGCTGGGTGGGTCGGTGTATGAATATATATTATACTAGCTAAGTGCCCGTGTGTTGCCGCGAGTATTCTTGTGTATATAATTTAACATAATTATATCCACAACAATAAATTTATATGATATAACTAAATAAAAGTTATAGATTAGGAGATAAAATGTATAAAATTTTAAGTAGAGTTTATTATGCAAGTATAGATTACATCTTTTAGAATGTAGGTATTGCGTCATAAAAGAGCAATAAAAAGCGCAAACTAACATTAAAAAAAAAGAGCAAAATATTTTTATAAGAAAAAAAAATTAATCACTAAAATCATTATTGTACATATAGTAAAATTATAAAAATCATTTAATACAAAGAGCAAATAAAAATAAAAAAAAATAAAAATAAAGAGGAAAAGGAAGCAATATTAATTTAAAATATTATAACAATAGCAACATCGGAGTCTTAACATCTAAAATTATTATTGTTGTTACCATGAAAACAATAAAAATTATCAAATTATACCGAGAAAAAAAATAAAAAGCATAGACAAAATAGCAAACAAGAAAAACAATTAAATTATTATTATTATTATTATTATTATTATTATTATCATGAAAGAATAAATAAATAAATGAAAGATTAAAAAAATTGTAAAAACTACAAAAAAAGATCAAACAAAAAAAATACAATAAAAACTAAAAATTATCTTTGTTATCACTGTCAACACAATAAAAACTATCAAATTGTTCTGAGGGATAAAAAAAAACCCTAAAAGACATTAACAAAAGAGTAACCAAGAAAAACAATTAAATTATTATTATTATTATTATTATTATTATTATTATTTATTTGTTTTATTTTTGTCTTAATAATGAAAGGGAAAAAATGGAAGGAAAAAAATCCGAAAAACTTCAACAAAAAATCAAACAAAAGAAGAAAACAAAAACAAAAACTATCGTTGCTATCACTGAGAAAACAATATAAATTATCAGATTATCCCGAGGAAAAAAACCCTCAAAAATATTAACAAAAGTGTAAGCAAGAAAAACAATTAAATTATTATTATTATTATTATTATTATTATTATTTTCATTTATTTATTTTATTTTTGTGTTAATAATGAAAGGAAAAAAATGGAAGGAAAAAAAATTCTAAAAACTTGAACAGAAGATCAAACAAAAGAATAAAACAAAAACAAAAACTATCATTGCTATCACTGCCAAAACAATAAAAATTATCAAATTATCCCGAGAAAGAAATAACTAAAAAATATTAACAAAAGAGTAAGCAAGAAAAACAATTAAATTATTATTATTATTATTATTATTATCATTATTATTATTATTAATGAAAAAAATAAAATAAATGAAAGACTAAAAAAACCATAAAAACTATAAGAAAATTTAAATCATGAAAAGAAATCAAGGGATTTAAAAAAAAAACATTAAAAGTATAAGGTCCGAAAGGAAAATCAAATATTAAGGGATTAAAATCCAAAATTAAAAGTATAAGGACCGAAATAAAAATCAAATTTATTATCAATTTCAATCAAATGATAAAATTGCAAAAATTGAAACTGTTGTACCGAATTTATTGAGTTATTTAAACCCAATCAAGAAATTAAAAGGAGGATCGAAGTGAAAATTAAACATTCAATTAATTTCAATCGAAGGACCCAATCGAACTAAATCAAAACTTATATAACAAAAATCAGGACCATAAACAAAATTAAAAGTACAGGGACCAAAGTGAAAAAGCATCAAAACCGGGGGACTCTCCTGCACTTTGACGTGCAGGAGAGAGAGAAACAGCTGCAACAGCTTTAACCGGCCACCGCTATATCCACGGACGTCGGCGGACAAAACACGCCACACCGGGAGGAAGACCAGGCGGAGGCGCAATGACTGAGACGCCGGTAGACCATCTCCGGCGACTCCATCACCACGCACGCGCCACTTAAAGAGGGCGTGAGGCGGAATACTGTCGGCCGCGTGTGACAAACGCGTCGACAATAAAAAGAAAAAAGATAAAAAAAAGATGGTCAATTACCGGTGTAGCCTTGTGCGTAAGTCAACAATTTTGTCTTATTAGAGGCTATACCGGTAATTAGCCATTCCCGAAAAACTATTAAATATTCAAAAGGTAGGCGGACCGGACCGGACTGGTCCGGTCTGAAAGTGTGCAATTATCGCGGAGCCCCTCCACCCATAACTGGTTTTTTGTCTTTTTCGAGGGCTAAAAGCGCTATTTCACTGTGCAAAAATGATAAAAAATTAGGAAAATCGGCAAACTAACCAAACCGAACGAACCAAGAACCGAACCGACCCAAAAATACACTATTACAATTCACAGTGCACACACTCACAGTCTACAGTGCCAAAGCTACAGGAAAAACACAACGCCTATTATATATTAGGTAGCCTGTTATATATGAGGCAACCAGCGCGTCAACCTCTGCTTGCTTATTCCTTTCTGACCGCTCCTTTTGCTTTCTAATAAGTGTCCCTCGAAAATCTTGAGGCATGTAGGTCATGACTGAATGAAAGGAAGTTCACAAATTGCTTGGTCAAACATCAGTACATAAATCAAGTAGCCTAAACCATTTAACTCAGCTGGTATTCTTGAATAACCATCAGAGAAGCAGGTACAACAACCACCTCTATTCCTATCAGTAATGAAAACATCAATTCTATTCCTTTAGAGGTGGAATGTAGCCTGCTTGTTTCAAGTTGATCCTTGGAATAATTCTTAAATAAAAACAGGAGAGAGACAATGTCAATCAATAATTTCAGAAAAACTCTGTACATGAAGATCAAGGAATGAAACAATTGGATGCTTTGAATTCACAGTATGAAGATCACCCCTTCCCCATCATCATCCTTTTCAAATTACATTAAATCAGAAACATTTTTTTGCCTACTGATCAAGGTTGACAAAACAATTTCTCAACTGTTATCACACCATCATCCACATTCAGTACCATACTCAATCACATTGACATTGCATCCTACACCAAGCTAACTTTTTTCTATCTAGTTTGTGTTTTGCAGTTGTTTACCCCTGTGCCAACGCTCACACTATCCTCAATAGATGTAACTAATGTGTTTGTATAATTAAGAAATCGAGGACAACAACAAAAAAACTTCAACTTAAAAACAGACATCCATCAGTACACCAGAAACAAAATAAAATGTCCAATTCAGAAACCTCAAATCATTTGAATAAAATAGAGAAGAAGCAATAAATGAATCAATAATAGCTTGGAAAAAATGGATTAATGTACGGAGAAATAACCTGTGTTGAATATATGATCAGAATTCATAGCTTGGAAAGCTTGCAATGCGCTTAAAGTCTTTTGAAACTTATCTTTGAGGATGCTAAAAACACTTGCAAGTTCACTGTCATTTTGAAGCTGCAATTACGTAACAAACACTACTAAGATATCATGTACAGTATTTGCAAATTCATAGGGAAGAAGGAGAAGAAGGCGGGGGAGGCTTACAGCCAGTGGGCAGCGAGATTTATCAAGCAAAAAGAGAATTTCTTCCATATGTTCTCGATTCTTCCATATATTCTCATCGATTTTATGAGGGGGCTCTCCTTCGGCTTCTTTTAACAATACGATTTCTTCTTCATCTAAATACCAATCAAGCAAGAGTGAGAATGTTGCTATTATCAATTGAGAAAGGAAAAAAAAGAAAAAGAAAAGGCACAACACCTTGAGAGCGGGGAGGAGATTCCTTGAGCTAGTCGGAGGTAATGGAGCAGATCTCGGAGGAGAGGCGAGAAACGTCGTCGGGGAGAGGGGCAAAAGGGTATTTGTCGTAATAAGATGCCAGGAATCTTCTGGTAATCGGCACCAAACCTTCTGTTAATGCCATTTCTAATCTTAAATAACTCAAGGTTTCCAATTTGAATCAAAAACCAATTACTACCAACAATACGCATATACTGGAGTGATCAAAACGGAACAAAAGCCTCGGTCCTGCAGTAAGTATTAGAAAACTTGAAATTCAACATAAATTATTTAATTAACTGAATTCAAGTCCACACTGCTTCACCATTTTTTTTATCAAACCAGCTCCAAATCGAAGAGACACCCTAACCCGAACCCAATTCAACCAATAACCCACTCCCCAACACAAACAAAATACAAAACGCAAGCAACCCGAACCCAATCAAACCCAATCCCAAGCACCGACAATGAAAAATAAAAAAAACCCAACCAAAACGAACCCATTACAATCAATCACTGAACACCCAGAGAAGAGAAACCGAGAGCAACAAAGGAAGGAGCAATTAACCCGAATGCACACCCAATCAAACCAAACCGAGAGTAACAAAACCCAATTCAAAGAGACACCCGAACCCGAACCCAATTCAACCAATAACCCACTCCCCAACACACACAAAATAAAAATGCAAGCAACCCGAACCCAATCAAACCCAATCCCAAGCACCGACAATGAAAAATAAAAAAAACCCAACCAAAACGAACCCATTACAATCAATCACTGAACACCCAGAGCAGAGAAAACATGAATCGAGGGAGAAGATGGGAAGAAATGGCAAAAAAACCGAACCCGTGAACCCAATGAAAAATAACCGAGCAAACCTAGAAATTGAAGCAAAAAAGGGGGCAAAAGCATACCTAATCGAACAACCAACCGAGACAGAGAACCCACGCAAGGAAACGACCGAACGCCGGCTCAGACCGACCCGAAACCAAGCCATAAACCACCATCCCCGCCCGCCCGACAGACCTCAACAAACAGACCGTCGTTCTCTCTCTGGGCGAGAACATGAGACCGAGCAGAGACAAATTGAATAAAGAGGAAGGAAGAAACCAAAAATGCCCCGAGAGAAGAAATAAAAGAAACCGACTCATTAAGGGTAAAGTGGTCCGGGCACTGCCACAATCCACAGTTAAAACACTCTTAGTCTACAGTGAAGTAAACAGGAAAAATGGCACGCCTTTTATTTGTTAGTTAATATTCTATTTTCTAGAGTGTGTGTATATATATTTGTTAGTTAATATTCTATTTTCTAGAGTGTGTGTATATATATTTGTTAGTTAATATTCTATTTTCTAGAGTGTGTGTATATATACACACTGTTAAAGAATCATCTCACCTCAAAGGTTAAACTAATAGATGAGATCCTATAATATGATTTATATTATTCTCTAACATACTCTTTCAAGTGAAAGCTCTTTAGGCTTAAACTTGCACAGACCCACACTATCTTGTTTTTAATTTTTTTTATCAAATAGGATTCGAACTCGTGACCGCTAGGTCAACAAGGCTCTAATACCATATCAAAGAATCATCTCATCTAAAAATTTAAACTAATAGATGAAACCCCGATTTATATTATTCTCTAATATATATATATATATATATATATATATATATATATATATGAATCTAAACCCTGATAGATCATAAACCTATTAATTAATGTCTGTTTGGGAGTGTGGTTGTGGTTGTTTTTGAAAGTGCTTTTTGTTTAGAAATATATTAAAATGATATTTTTTTATTTTTTAAAAATTATTTTTGACATTAGCACATCAAAATGATCTAAAAACACTAAAAAAAAATTGAAAAAAATTATTTTTATTTTCAGTTTAAAATATTTTTTGATATTTTTATATTATTTTAATGTATTTTTAAATGAAAAACATTTTAAAAATAACAGTAATAAACAGAAAATTTTACCAATAAATACATCAATCTCATTAGAAATTGCAGATAATAACAGTAATAAAAATTTCAGATCAAAAGAAAAGGCAACCTCTAAAAACACATCAAGCAATTTTACCGATAAATAAACAACCAGCAGCAGCTCTAAGAAGACCGCTGGGGGCTTCTCCTAATTCTCTCGGCAATTCAACTCTTTCCTTCTCTGTGATTTCCCCTTTTTTCTAGTGGAAAATATCAAGAAAATGGCAAAATTGACCGGCTGATTGTGATTTTCGGACAGAAAAGAAGAAGGAGGGAGAGAGTTAATCAAGAGCCTGGGCGCGCTGGTGGTTTCGTTACAAGGCCCGGCCTCCCTGGCCCATGGCAGGCCCAAGATATTGATAGCTGGTTTAAGCATGTTGACCCGAGTTTATTTTAGATTGCATTTGGTAAGTTGATCAATGATGAACGGGACTGAATAATATTTTATAAGGTTATTTGGTGCTACTTTATATATTGTGTAAAAATATAATCTTTGTTGTACAAGCCTCGGAGAAGTTTATCTCAATAAAAATAAAGGACAAACTTATTAAATTCTCTGGGGAGTTAATCTACTTAATTCGGGTTTATATAAAAATAAAATTATTATTATTATTATTATTATTATTATTATTATAGTTTTAAAATTTAGTTAGGGATCAACCCGAGTCATGGATAAAAAATATTATTATTATTGTAGTTTAAAAACACAACTTGAGGTCGATCTATGACAAGACTTGGGTTACGAGTAAGGTTGACCATTGATTTGAGTCAATGTAATGATGAAAAATAGTTATTATCATAGTCTTCAAACTCAATTTAACAATCGATCTGGAACCAGGTCTGAGTTACAAATTAGGTTGATTATTGCCCCGGGTCAACATTAAATAAAAATAATTATTATTGTAGTTTTAAAATTTGACCCGAGGTTCACTCAAGGCTAGGTATGATCAAGTAGGCCCAGATCACAGGTTGGATTGACTATTGACCCAGGTAAATGCAATGACAAAAATTATTATTGTTATAGTTTTAAAACACAACTTATAGATCACACTGAGACCTAATATGGGTTGTGGGTCAAATTGACCATTAACTCAAGTGAAAATAAGGATGAAAATATGATTATAATAGTTTTAAAAATTTGATTAATTATGAATTAGGTTTTTTCATTTGTTTTGTTGTGGGTTTATATGAAGATGTCATAGTCTCGTGACCTGAGCACAAGTTTTGCGAGTTAATTTTGGTAAACTTAAGTAATTTTATTGTGTCTTTTTTATTTAGTTTTCTTTAATTTTACCATTCAATAATGAATTTGTTAGAAATGGAGCTTTTTGGTTTGTTTTGATTTGCTTTATATGAGATTAAAATGGTCTCACGATCGATTCATGAATTTAAAAGGTTAACCCGGGTCGATTTAATATGTTGTTATCTCAGTATTCTTTCTAAAAAAATATTGTCTTGATTTTTCTCAAGTCAAACAATATTTTTAATAATCATCCATGTTATTTTTAAATTCATCAAATTGATCCGGTGATATTAGATTGACTCGCACATAATTTCTTTTTCTATGTTAAAAAAACTAATATGACTTGAACGTAGTGCGAGTTAATGATATAGGATTGATAACTACTAAATAAGAATGTTTAAATTATATTTAAATATTTAATATTGAAATTAAAATTTAAATTGTATACACTTAAGTTAATTTATTTTTAAATTTAAATTAAAAACTACACATGTGGAGTTAATATATACTGACAATCTTGGTATGGATAAAAAATTTCATATCCCAACAACCGAGAACATCATGTCTAGAGCTTTGACAGGTGGCATTGTCTAGATAGACAATGTTGATTGTTATCTCATAATAAATAAATAAATAAATAACAATTTGATTTAAAAAATAATAACAATTTTTTCTTACAGTTTTGTTGTAAAAAAAATTTATTTAAAAAATCAAGACAAGTACATTTTTCTATCCTTGTAATTCTAAATATCAAACAAACATTATTTTGTAGTATGTCTGGATTATTTTTAATGTTATAGTAGTAATTGTTTTTAAAAGTATTTTTTGTTTAAAAATATATTACAATAATATATTTTTTTATTGTTTTTTGAAATTAATAAATTAATAATGTTTGTAAACACAAAAATAGTTTTAAATGATTTTTTTAATATTTTAAAATGCAAAAGTACACAGCTTCTTGTGTGCAAAATACCTATAAATTTAATTTATTCCTCAAAGATAAGAAAAATAGAATCTTACAAAATAATATTAAAATCTTGTAACCTATTAGTTGTCTTTAATTTAACACACACACACACACATATTATACTATAAACTTAAAGACATCAGGAAAACACTGTAGATTGTGTGTATTTTTACTGTGAATTGTAATAGTTGTTTTGGTTTGGTTTGGTTTTTGTGTTTTGGGTCAGTTCGGTTCGGTTCGAGTTAGGTCGTGTTTTGACTCGCTTTTAAATTGTAGTTGTTGTTGCGCCACGTGTTCTGCTTTTGTTTTTCTATCTTTTATTTTGGTTCTGGCTTGGTTTTCAAATTTTTAGGTTTTGTTTGGTATTGTTTGGTGCTTTTGTCTTCAGAGGCTTGTTGTTGAAGGGGTGAAGTGGCAGAGATAGAGATTAGTGAAGATTAGTGAGAGAGAGGTTAATCGCGGAGATTATTGAGCACTCCCAGCCTTCTGTTCTTGGAAAATCTACTTTCTCCCTTCCTGACCTTCTATTGCCGGCGGGTTGGGCAACTCATTACTTCATCTTCTTTGTGTATTTGGCACTCGATTTCTTGGTGTCGGTGGCTTTTTTTCTCGGGGAGGACATCATCGATGCACTGTGCTAGCTGATTTTTTGGTTTTCCCAGTGTGATTTGTTGTCGGGGAGAGGCGTGGTTGGTTTCTTTCCTCTTGGCAGTGAAGGGGTTCATTTATTTTGTTGGTTTGATTTTGTGGGTGTGTGTTTCGGTGTGTTGGCATGGATGAGTTTGGCTTGGGTGTGTGTGTGTGTGGAGCTGCTGCTAATATTTGGTTTGTTGTTGTTTTTTATTTTTATGTCGTGTGCAGTTTATGTCAATGTGTTGCTGGTTTTGATTTTTATTTGGTTTTTATGCAGGTTTGTTGTTGATTTTTCTTAGGTTTGTTGGCAGTGTAGGGAGATATGGATTTCCCCCCTATAATGTGTGGGATTGGTCGGCATAGCTGCTTAGTTATGTGTGTGTGTGTGTGCAGTTGCTGCTAATATTTGGTTTGTTGTTGTTTTTTATTTTTATGTCGTGTGCAATTTTGTGTGTTTTTTCTTCTGCTTTACTTTTTTTTTTGGGAGAGATTGTTTGTGGATAGGAATGTGCATTAAATGCACACATTACCTGTTATGTACTAGCAAAGATAATTTCAACTATATTTAGATTTTTTGTCCTAGTTAGTTATGGTTTGGTTATTATTTACTGTTTTTCCCTGCCTTTAGATATGGTTGGGAATATATAAAAAAAATTATCCTGTGGTAGTGCTGTTACTGTTGCTTATATTTGGTGCGTGTGTTTCTTATTTTGTGTTATTTGTGTTGATTTCGGGAGCTATATATAACCTATGTGTAACTTCTAAAACTTTTTGTTGGCTGTCAAGGCTGAATTGGTGAGTTTTGTGTTGTTGTGGTTTGATTTTTTTGGTTTAGCATTGTTTACTCTTCAACTTTGTTTGTTCAATTTATTTTTTGTTCCTGTTTTTCATTTTTTTCCTTGTTTTTTTGCAGGAATAGATTGCTGTTTTTTTTGTCTTTGTTTGATGTGTTTCTTTTTGTGATATGATGGATGTTGTTTTTGTGTTGTCTTTTTTCAATGTTATGTTATTTTCTTTCATGGTTTGTTGTATGTGGTGTTGATGTTGAGTTTGTTGGTTTTTTAGGGGTTGCAAGTTGTGGTTGCTGCTGTTTTGGTTCTCCTTGCTTTTCTTTTTTTGAGGTAAGTCTTTTTTTTTGGAAAATTATTTATATTCATCATAGGTAACAAAGCCGTGTTTTGATTTTTCGGTTTCGATTTGGTTGAATTTAATGGTGATGGATATTGTGTTGCTTTTGTGGGTTGTTTTAGTGATATTGTTGTTGTTGCTAGGTAATTCGAGTTGTTGTTGTTGTTGTGTTTTTTATGTGTCATAAATGCGTTATTTTGCATCGGAAAAACTTAGGGGCAAATTAAAGACTCTTTTTAAGCTTACCCTTTTAATTTTTGCAATTTTAATATTGAAGTGAGGTTTTTGTTTGAATCTGTTGGTGTTCTTATGGCTCTTTTTTAAATTTATGATGTGAAATTTAATCCATTATTGTATGCACATTAGTTTTTCCTAGAAACAATTGGCATGAGCATTAATGAATTTTGTTTTGACTCTTTTATATAGTTATTTTTCCCTGTCTCACAATTCGAATCCATGATTTTAGTTAAAAGTATTCATGGTGTTCTCTAGACCAAGCATCAAATTTTATTTCATGTTCCTTAGGTTGATGATTTCTTGCTGGAATTGGTTAATGTAATTAGAAATTCAGTATTTTGTGATTTCAATCAATTGTTTTTAATTTGATGTTTTGGTGATTTTTGGTGGATCAAGTGTAGATTTTTGTTTGGTGGATGAAATATAGTTTCCTATAATGCATATCCTCTGGTCAATGATTTTGTGCTATAAATAATTATGAAATTATAGGATTAATGTTTTAATTAGCTGCTCTATTTCATTCGCCTTTAGCGGGCAACTTTAGTTTTTGATTAATTATGGAATTAGAAATTAATGTTTAATTTTAGCAATGATTGGTTTGTGAAAATTATGTATGTGCTTAATGTTGTGGAAGGTTTTTTTTTTTTGTCTATTTCCTTGTTTTTTCCCCATTGGTTCATGAAAAACATGGCTGTTTTTTTTAGTTTTTCTTTTCATTTGTCATTATATTTTATGTTGTCCGTGTTTGTTAGCAATGTCGTTTTCAACGTTGCCATTAAAATTTTTTGCTTGATTGTTTTGTTTCTTTTTTCATCATGTTGATGCCTTTGTTTTTATTGTTTAATGAAATTAGTTTGTGATTGATTTGTTATTTTTCAAGTTTGTGCACTGTGCGGGTTACTTAAAGGACAACCTCCACCAATACTGATGTTATTTCTATTGTCCTGCCTATTAGAGAAGTGTCTATATTTTATTTGCACTTTTAACAGTATATATTAATATTATGAAATTACAGGTTAGACCATACCCTCATAAGTTGTTGAGGGTGTAATGATAATAGCTTAAATAAACAAATGAAATTAGAAAAAAATAAGGAATAGTTGATGCAATTTACCCTTTACCATAATACAATCCCAAATTATAGTGATTTATCGCGTATTTCTCTTAAAAATTTATGAAATTGGAATCCGAGTTGTCATCACCCAATTTTTGGGTGACTCCGCAAAATATATAAAAAAATAATAAAAATAAAATAAAAAGGGCCAGCGAGAGTAGAAGAATCAATGTGGAAATTTTGGTTGTTTTCGCGAGTCCGATCGTATCTCTTTTGTCCCCAAAATAAAGGAAAATACAGATTTAAGACAAAAATAATTTACCATTGGATAAATCTGTGTAAAAATTAAGTCGAGAAATATAATTATATTTTTATAGGCCAATTTGATTTAATCGTCGGCCAATTTAAAAGTGTAATTATGTTTGAGAATTAATTTAGGGTCCAATTGAAGGATTTAATTAAGTGCAAGGACTTAATTATACTTTAAATTGGTCTCATCGAATTAATTAAGGGCTTAATCGATCAAAAATCAAATTCTTGAACTTAATTTGGGTTCAATTGAGAGGTTTAGAGTTTTCAGAGACTGAATTGCATTTTTCCAATCCAATTGCGTGAAATTAAAGGTTAAATCGCGCAAATCGGAAACCAAAGACCAAAATAAAAAAGGCGCGCACATTTAAGGTTGCTATTGAAATTTTAACGGGGATACAATTGCATAAAATTAAAAGTTTAAAACTAATTGGGAGTGTAAGTGAACCAATCAAACATTAAAGGACCAAATTGTAAAAACAATACAGCCATGGCAACCCACGGCCTCTCTGGAAATTCTTTGCAGAGGCAGCCTCTGCAGAGGAGGCAGAGGCAAGAGCTGCCTCTGCCCCTATAAATACGGGGGGAGAATCACAGAATGGGAGGAGGGGAGTAACGGGAGAAAAAAAACGCAGAAAAGAAGAAAAAAGAAGAGAATGAGTTTTACGTAGAGAGGAGAAAACTGAAGAGAAATACGCATAAAACACGAAGAAAAGAACAGTTCTTCTTCTTGCCTCTCTCTCGGTCTACAGGCCCTGCTCTCTCTCTCTAAAAAAACCAGTCAAGCTTTCTCTCTCTCCCTCTCGGTCAACAACTCCAGCCACTGTCTCCGACCACCGTGCATCACCCCTTCATCGACAGAAACTTCCCCCTCCACGCCAGACGCCCAGCCGTGTTCTCAGGCGAAGCCAGCAGCAACGGCGAGCTCGAACCAGTAGCAGACCGGCGACTTCTAACGCCTCCTCCAGCCACCACGGGCCACCATTTTCGACACCACCATGACAGGGAGAACCACCTCGACGTCCTCTACACAACGGTATTAACAAGCACGTCGTTCGTCACACTCCAAAAACACCACATTCACTGTTCACGGTCTTCTTCATGCACGGGGGAGTGAATTAATTCACTCCCCCGTGCCACACGTGCCACTGTTCTGCATTATGCAGAACAGTGGGTTGGCTGGGCCAGGGACTGGGCCCAGCCAGGAAAATGGGCGAGCAGTAAGGCCCACCAGGGGCTGGCAGTCCAGCCCTGATGGGCCTCTCGGCCCATAGGGCTGGGCAGCCAGCCCAAAGGTGTTGTTTTATTTTTGTTTTATTTTATCTTAAAAAATGGTAAAAATATTAAAATACAAAAATTTCAAAAACATAAAAATGTGTTGTTTTCTTACATACGGCCGAATTCCAAGATTTTTCCATGTATATTTTTCATAAAAATATATTGCATCCTTCTTATGTTTTAAAACTAAAATTGGATATCGTAACCGATTTACGATTATCCGTTGAAATTTGGCCAAAATATAAAAAATAATGATAATTATTTTTGTTTTATCTATTGGGGTGTAAATTTACATTGTAAAGTACACCCGCGAATTTTTTTTGTTTTATCAACATATGTTTTTTTGTTGGATTTTTCCAACCTATAGACAAATAGTGCGATGACAAGTCATCGGCAAAGGCTGCAACAAGTACAATACACCGACACTAATTTGTATTTGTCTCATAACTTCAACGAAGCTTTTTATGATTCTGATTCTACGCTAATTAATGATCATGAGACCATTGAAACGCAAGAACATATTTCAATGGAACCTTCAAGCTTTTGCCCAGCTTTGCATAACTATAGCAATCAAGAATTTGGTTCTATCAACCGCAATCAAATAATCCCTAAACTTTGTGTCATGATTCAATTGCAAGGGCTTCAACATCTAACTCACTTGATTCTAGCGGTAATTATGTCACTAATGAACCACGCTTTTCTCAATTCTAGCAATCATGAGTTTAATTTTCAACCATCATCAGTTATGTCATATGGTCAAGCTGAATATCAACAAAAAAGAAAAAGTATGTTGTATCTTATTTTCCTCTTTTTCTTCTTTTCATCTGTTGCATGTTGTTTTTATTCTTATATCCTTTTCTAACTAGTGCTATTTTTTTATGAGCCTCTCTTTGTTATATCAATTTTGGTGAAAAGAAATTTATGTGTCGACAATGTAAAGCTCTTTTCTAGCTTGAAGAACGTCTTACACGTTCATCAAAAACAAATCCAGCTTTCTCACTTTGCTGCCTTAGTGGTAAAGTTTCATTGCCATATGCACATTCAACCCCAGAGCTTCTTGACTATCTTTTTGATCCATCAAATGGATCTACATCGAGGAAATTTTGAGATAATATACGAGCATACAACTCTATGTTTGCTTTTACATCAATGGGAGCAAAGCCTGATCACTCTGTTAATGAAGGACATGGTCCATATGTCTTTAAGATTAATGGACATTGTCATCATTTGATGGGTTCTCTTTTGCCAGCTGAAGGTGATACACCTAAATTTGCACAACTATATATCTATGATGCATCAGATGAAATTAGCTCGCGAATGAGCGCATTCACAGCAGATAGAGGTTCATCTTCTTTGGATGCAGCTATTGTTGGTGATTTAATGCAGATGTTAGATGATATTAATGAACTGGTTAAAGTTTTTAGAAATGCTAAGCAAAGGCTCTCCTGTGATAACCAGTCCAATTATAAATTACGGTTGATTGGTAAAAGAGATGATGACTCGCGGCAATATGATGATCCATCATCGAATGATATTGGTGGTTTAATTGTTGGAGATATTGGTGATTTCCGATCTGAACGTGATATTATCATCGAGCAATGTTCTGGCACTCTTCAAAGAATATCTAAGCTGCACCCAAAATTTATGGCATTGCAATATCCATTGCTTTTTCCTTATGGCGATGATGGGTATCGATGCAACATAATGTTGGCTTATCAAGATCATCAGCTGCAAAAAAAAAGGTTCATGAGTACCCATTAGAGCATATTATGCTTATCTTATTCATGAAAGGGCAAATTTTGAAAACACCATCATCAAAGGTGGACGTCTTTATCAATAATTTTTGGTTGATGCTTTTGTCAATATAAAAGAGGATCAACTTGATTATATAAGGGCTAATCAAAGTGATCTAAGATCAGAAATCTATAAAGGTATACATGAAGCGATACTTAGAGGAGATGTTGAGGGTAATGCTGCTGAGAAAATTATTGTTCCCTCTTCCTTAACTGCTAGCCCACGTTATATGATAAATAATTATCAGGATGCAATGGATATTTGTAGAGCTTACAGAAACCCAGATATTTTTATTACATTTACATGCAATACATGTTGGCTAGAGATTCAAAGAGATATCAGAAAAAATAGACCTTACAGGCAAGAAGATAAGCCTGACATTGTTACAAGAGTATTTCGAGCAAAAATAATTGATATGATTGCCTATATAAAATCAGGCAAACCATTTGGCAGGACAATCGCAGGTGCTTATGCCTTTCTTCTATTTGATGTTTAGTTAATTATAAATTCTATACTATTTTCTATGATTTTCTAATGTTTTGTCATTTAAAAAAAAAAGATGTTTATGCAGTTGAGTTTAAAAAAAGAGCTTCCACACACCTATTTCTCATTTGGTTAGATGTAGAATTTAAATGTCGAAGTGCTGAAGATGTCGATTCAATTGTTTCAGCTGAAATTCCTAACAAAAATATTGATTCAATTGTTTCAGCTGAAATTCCTAACAAAAATATTGATTCCATTTGTTATGATATTGTATCCAAATTTATGATCCATGGGCCATGTAGTCTGCCAAATCAAAAATCTAAGTGCATGAACAAGAGCAAGCAAGGTTGTCAAAATTGCAATTTTGACACGATATGGAAGGCGCTTCTGAAACTCGAATCGCGAGATCGTACCTAAAATTTCCCGTACAAAAATCATAAAATCACAGTTAAAATCGTGTAGGTAGAAAAATCATAAAATCACTAGTAAAATATTTTTTAATACAACCATTCGCCTCATTTTATCCCTGGCTTTGTCCAACAGCTGGCCACTCAAGCAAATTGACGTTATTAATGCATTTCTTTATGGCCAGTTAACTGAGCAAGTGTTTATGCAGCAACTAGTCGGCTTCATCGATTCCTCTCATCCTCATCATGTTCGTTCTCTTCAGAAGTCAATTTATGGCCTCAAACAGGCGTCTAGGGCCTGGTTTAATGCATTGTGCTCTGGCCTCCTTGTACTGGAGTTCTTCAATTCCAAATATGATAGCTCCTTGTTCATCTTCAATCAAAATGGGATTCTATTCTATGTGGTAGTATACGTTGACGATCTCATTCTCATTGGCAACAACACTCAGTTTATGCAGGATGTTGTCCACTCTTTAGGCGAGCAATTTTCACTAAAAGAGCTGACTGATCTACATTACTTCCTTGGGGTGGAAGTTATCTCTATTCAACAAGGTATGTTTCTCTCGCAGAACAGATATGTTCATGACCTCCTTACTAGGTTAAAGATGGACGGTGCTAAGGAAGTTCAAACACCCATGTTTGTCTGTTAAGCTCCAACTTGATGATGGATCGACTGCCTGTGATGCTATGGAATACAGACGAACCATTGGCTCTCTTCAATACCTCTCCCTCACTCGTCCAGATCTTGGTTTTGTAGTCAATCATCTGGCTCGGTTCATGCACAAATCGACTGTCACCCATTGACAACATGTTAAAAGGCTTTTACGGTATATCAAACAAACCATCTTTGGTCTCTTACCGCGACACCAAACAAACCCAGTGCTTAGGGGATTCTCGGATGCTGATTGGGATGGTGATCTTGATGATCGAAAATCCACTACAACCTATATCATTTTTCTAGGCAACAATCCTATCAACTGGCGCACTCGAAAGCAAAAGGCAGTGGCTCGCTCTTCTACAGAAGTTGAATATCGTGCACTAGCAATTGTAGCTTCTGACATTGCTTGGATTCAGTCTCTTCTTGATGAACTTGGCATCAAGTTACGTGAACCACCACTTCTGCTCTGTGATAATGTTGGTGCAACGCAGCCCAGTCACAATCCTGTTATGCATTCTTGAATATAACACATTGCCATCGATCTTCATTTTGTCTGTGACTTTGTCTGCAAGGGTAAATTGCATGTTACTCATGTTCACACTGATGATCAGCTCACAGATCTTCTCACAAAGCCCCATGCTTGATCTCGGTTTCCTCTGTTAATATTCCTTTGATTCCGTATCTATATTTCTTAATTCATGTTATTATTATTTCCTTCAATACTACTGATATTGTAATATATGAAGAGATGAGTTATAATACAAAATGCATTCTTTCCGCCGAATCATTTGTGTCTCTCTTATAAATCCAACGGACAGGGTACTTCAAAAAGAGAGGACAAACTCAAGCTACACGAATCTCCAAATGGCGCGATATAAAGAAGTAAAATAAGAACATGACCACGTGAAATACACACGATCCGATGGATTTGTGGGACCCACCTTTTAAATTCATGTCCCTTCTTTCGCCAGCCTTTGCCAGTCTGGTCCCTCGTCCTCTCTGCTTCAACTCTCTGCTCTTCTCCATCTCCATGGTCACTACTCCACCATTCTCTACTCCAAAATGCTGATCAAAACCCTAACACTCTCTTCTCACATCCCCCCCCAGAAACCTAATCTCAAAAAAATCTCCCACCCCTCACTTCTCTTCAAGAACCCAAGACCATCCTCTCTACCTTCACATCAATTTCACACCTCTCTTTCACCTCTAAAAAATCATCACGGACCACTTCTAATGTATTGCATTGGATCCAGTCAAGAAGTTTTCAGTGATAAATCTGAAGACGGGATTGAAAATGATGGTAATAGCTGGCTGGTTTCGGTGTCTAAAGAAGAAGAGAATATAGTGGAAGTTAGTAAGATAAGAAGAGAGGATTTCGCTAAGAAGGATATATGGAACCAAATAAAGGAGGTCGTGATGTTTTCAGGGCCGGCTACTGGTTTGTGGATTTGTGGGCCGTTGATGAGTCTTATTTCCACTGCTGTTATCGGTCAGGGAAGCTCCACTGAGCTTGCTGCTTTAGGTCATTTTTTTTTCTTATAAGAAATCTTCATTTTCTTTTCAGCTTGATAGAGGCAGTGGCCCTTACGTTAATGAAGTCAGTCTTAATATTTTATGGAGCTGTGATGACAGTTTTACTTTAAATGGTATGTAAGGCTCTGTTTTCCTGAGTGTATCAATTGTGATTGTGGGTTTTGGATGAACAGGCCCAGGGACAGTTTTTTGTGATAACATGAATCTTTTATTTATGTTTCTCCCAATCGCTACGTCAAACATGGTTGCTACTTCGCTAGCCAAACAGGTTCGGACTTTTGATTAAGCTGTCGATGTGTTTCAGTGGTTTATTTAATGCTAAGAACTTTGATCTTTGATGGTTAAGGTCATGCAAAGAGAAATTTTTATAGTGCCTAATACATCATGAAATTAGTTAACAACTAGATGGTGTCGGTGCAGGATAAATATGAAGTGCAGCATCAAATATCCATTTTGCTCTTTGTTGGATTTGCTGGTGGCGTCTTAATGCTTTTGCTCACACAAGTTCTTGGTTCTTGGGCTCTAACTGGTAATGCGGCTCTTCACAATTTGCACTAGTAATGCCAGTATATAGGCCATCAGATGACCTATAATCTTCTAAAATCACCTTTTCCAGCTTTTTCTGGGCTAAAGAATGCGCACATTGTACCAGCAGCTAGCAAATATGTTCAGGTTGATTTTCTTTTAAGCATCAAAATTATGCACTTTTGCTCTTTTTCTTTAAAAACCCGGATATTCTACAGCATTGGGTTCAAGGACAAAATTAAAATATTCATGAAATGACTCTCCTTGCACATAAATGAAAATCTAGAAAAGATGTCAAAAGAAAAATGTGATATTCTTCTACTTGATCTGGCTCAACTTCTGCTATTGAAGTATTGGAAATCTCTCCCTACTTAATCTTATATTTGATCGAATTGAATATTTCTTTGCTGGTAGATTCGAGGCTTAGCATGGCCAGTGGTTCTTTATGGATTGGTTTCTCAAAGCGTGAGGTGCAAATACAATATATCTCTACCAATCGGCTTCTCATAGCTCAATATGGAGATTTTTTAGAATAAAATTTTGATGGTTTTCTTCTGATTCAGCCTAGGCATGAAAGATTCCTGGGGACCTTTGAAGGTTTTAGTGGTTGCCAGTGTCGTAAATGGCATTGGTCATTTAGTTCTGTGCAGTTTCTTAGGCTATGGCATTGCAGGGGCAGCATGGTCGACAATCGCATCACAAGTATGTTCAAGTGACATTTCACTAATAATGATTTTCATTGCTCTATTATAGGTTTTTACCTAAACTAACCATTCTTTTACATAATTAACTTGCTATTCCTCCAGTTCTTCTAGCTTAACATAAATCAGTATGTGTTACCAGGTCATTGCAGCTTATATGATGATTGAGGCTTTGAACAAGAAAGGATACAATGCTTTTGCGATTTCCATTCCATCACCAAATGAGTTTTCACATATATTCAGCATTGCTGCTCCGGTGTTTGTAACGATGTTCTCAAAGGTTTGCTTTACTATATTTGATTCTATACCATTCTGCACTCACATTTGATTATAATATGGCATTTGAGATGCTTTCATGTCTTAGGTGGCCTTCTACAGTCTCATGACATATTTTGCGACAGCTACGGGCACATTTACAGTGGCTGCTCATCAGGTTGATTTTGCCCATGTAGAAATTAGATCACAGCAGGCTTTTCCACTGTGCAAGAAGCTGTTAGATATGTACATTGACAATTTGCTGTTCACTTTAGGTCATGATCCAAATGTATGGCATGTGTATGGCATGTGGTGGGACCCTCTCTCAAACTGCACAATCATTCATGCCTGAGTTTCTATATGGAACCGAAAGAAGTTCAGAGAAGGTTGGAATGTTCATATGCAGTGGACATTTCTTTATATTTTTCACATCACTGTCGAGATAGAAATGGGATTGTAATTGTGTTCTAATGGGTTTAAGATATGAAACAGGCTCGAATGCTGCTAAAGTCCTTGGTGATTATTGGAGCTATCTTTGGAGTGTTATTGGCATCTGTCGGACCATTTATTGCCTGGCGGTTCCCCTATATTTTCACCTCTGATCTTAAAGTAATACAAGAGGTTTGCTTCCATCTTGAACTTTTGTAGGCCATTTCCTAGTTTTTACTACCTACTGTAGCTTTCCATTTTGCAACTACTAAGTAAAGCTGCATGAGTTTTCTATACTGTAATATTCATATTTTACAAGACAGAAACAGAGTTAAAAAGGATTCTAAGGATTCTGTAATAACATGAAAATATAATAGGACGTGGAGCTTGATATCAGTATCTTCCACCTGAATGCTTCATTTTGAATTTTATGTAATTGATTCTTCTTTGTATTTCAATGTTGTGTCCTTGCAGATGCACAAAGTGTTGATTTTGTTCTTCGCGGCATTGTTTATAACACCCTGCACTCACAGCCTAGAGGGAACTTTGCTGGTGGGTTTTTTTACTTTTACTCTAACCTTCTGTTTAATGCTTCACACCTATGTTTTTACCAGCAATGATGAAGATAGAATCATGTTTAATTAATGCCATTGGTGCGTATTTTATGTTCTTCTTTGATCCTCATTGATGAGAAAACCTCAACGGTAAACGGTCTCCAGGCTGAAAGTTTGATAATGTGGGGCCTGAGCATCTACAATACCTTCGAAACAAGTTTCCTTATAGGCGCGGGACCCTTCAATGTTAAATTAGTATAGATAGGATATGAAGGCCATGCAATGCTGTAAATGAGTGCCTCCGGACCAATCATTGAACTGGCTAGCTAGAGGGCTTGCTTTTGGATGATTATCAATCTGGGAAAATGGAACTCTGCCTGCAAAATTCATGAAAAGGCTCACATATTGACCCTAGATCTAACTTGCTTTGACCAGTCAAAGTTTCAAGGTCATTATACTCTACAAAGGAATGCACTTGCATTGGCAACCATTGGCCCTTGTAATCTAACATTGGTGTCTTTTCTGTTGTGAAGGCTGGACGTGATCTTAAGTTCATCAGCTTATCAATGACCGGATGCTTTTGCTTGGGCACTCTTCTGTTAATGGTTAGTGTCTATTTGAGAGTGTGGTTGCGATTGTTTTTTAAAATATTTTTTATTCAAAAATATATCAAAATGATTTTTTTTTAAAATCATTTATGACATCAGCACATGAAAATGATTTAAAAACACCAAAAAAAATTTAAAATAAAAAATTTTCATTTTTTTCAAAAGCGTTTTTGAAACTCCTAGTCAAACACTCCCTTAGTCTTAGTCCTCTAATCCTACTCCATCAATTTCGGATATACCTGCTCTAATCTCTAACATTATTATTTCCATCCAATTGTTTCTGCTGCCAGCTTGTGAGCAGTAGAGGATATGGTTTGCCAGGTTGCTGGTGTGCATTAGGAGCGTTCCAATGGGTAAGACTAACATCCTTACAGCAAGAAGTATTTTCGATTACTCATTTTCATTTATTTATTTATTTATTTATCCTGTTTAACTGAGAGCATAAAATTTTCCAGGCTCGATTTTTCTTAGCTCTTCAACGCCTTCTATCTCCCAAGGGCATACTTAACTCGGAACCTGCCGTCCAATACAAACCGGAGGAAGTAAAAGCTGCATAGCTTCCTGGTCAAATAATGAGTACAGGGTTGCACAATGGAGTAAGCGTTGGAATCCCTTGAATAGTTTTCAGATCATCGTTCCTCTTTGTTGGCGTCTACAGAACATAAAATAAATAAATAAATAAAACTAGAAATAAAATCAACTTGCTAGCACTAGCAATGTAATAACAGGATTGTTTTTCAGGCTTACTCAGTTTTTAATTTTCTGTAGCACAATAAAAATAAATAGCGAAAATTTATATATTATTAGAAAAAAGTTTTGGTATTAACAAAGAAAACCAGAAACATTTGCACAGAATATGGATTAGCTACTCTCTCTCAGGCTGTGTTTGTTTCCTGGAATTCACTTTCCGGGAAACCACTTTCCAAACTTTCCTGTGTTTATTTACCTTCCGGAAAGTTGGTCAACGGAAAACACTTTCCAGTCAAAGAAAAATTTGGCTTGGTTTTCAGAAAAGTGTTTTCCGGAAAATTTGGGCGGAAAACACTTTCCGGAAGTTATGAAAAATTTAGAAATGTCATTATTTGCTGATTATATTAAATTTGATCCTCAAACTTTTGATTGCTATATATAATTTGTTTTTCAATATTTATTTTTCAATTCCATCTCTTAAAATTTAATTTTTATATTAATTTTGGTCCTTATTTTTATAATTGCTATTTGCTTTTTTCTTATCATTTTTTTATTGAAAATTTTTATCTATCAAATTTAGTCCTCATTTTTTTTATTGTTACTTATTTTATTTGAAATAATTTATGAAATGTTAATTATTATTATTTTAATTTATTCACCTTTCATTTTTTTTAAATTTTTAGATTTGATCTCTATTATTTTGATTATTATTTATTTTATTTGAGATAATTTATGAAATTATATTTTTTTTCAATTTCATTCTCATTCAACTTTTTAATTTGTAAGATTTGTTCCTCATTATTTTAATAAACTTGAAAAAAAAAATAATTTATTAATAAATTATTTTCCATTTCATTTTCCATAACACAAACAAACACTAGAAAGTGTTTTCCAGTTCATTTTTCATAACACTGTCAAATATCAGAATTCACTTTCCAGGAATTCACTTTCCCCGGAATTCACTTTCCAAAAGGAAACCACTTTCCAGCAAACAAACGGGGCCTCAGCCTCTCTACATGGGACGAAGTTCGTGAAACAAACACAGAAACATTTGTTCGAACCCCATCTAAATATAGATCAGCCCACAACAAGATGTTAGGTATCTTCTAAGCCTCAACATGGTGTTGGTTGGGCTTTTCTCGAGCCCACCATTAAATTTTTAATAGATTTATAACCATTTAACAATTTTATATTTTAGAAAGTACGATGTTTATTTTTAAAACAAAATTCTTGCTGAGAAACGTTCCCATTTTCACCCATGGTACACGTTATCTTTCTTATAAAAAAATCTTTATTTCTTTTATTTTCCATTTAAATAAGAAATTATATAATTTTAATAAGGTGTCACAGTTTTTCTATGCGAAAACTCTACCCAAGTTTCTTTATACTTCAAACTTTATGTAATAACAACATCAATCTTGGAATTGGCAGTTCATCCAGTCTATAATAAAGGTAGCCTGGGGCATATCAACCCTTAGGTTATTCATTAATTTGTGTAAACCAATTAGCCCAATACCAGGAATTAAATACAACATATATGAATATATACATTTTCTATTGTGATTTGTAATTACTTTCCATACATAATCTTTACATATTTTCCATTTACTTAATGTATATATGTGTGTGTGTGCGCGCGCGTCCTAATAAATTCTATATATCATAAAATATGAATTACATGTCCACTTAACAAAACTATAAAAGTGTTATATAAATGATATTATTATTTCTACTGAGAACGCGATGGTCTTGTAACACACAATAATCTTTGCATGTTTTACCTTTACTTAATATATATAAATACATGCACCGATAAATTCTACATATCACATAATATGAATTACATGCCCACCTAACAAAACTATAGAAGTGGTTATGCAAATGGCATCATTATTTTAACTAAGAACATGATGGTCTTTAACCCATAATAATTTGACTAGTAATTGATATAAAGAGTATATTCATATTGCAATGCTAACTTTCTATTATAAAACTCATTATAATATTTGTATATTCCACAACTTCCATTCTTTTCCTCTTTAACAATTTAAAGATTACTATCAATAAACTATTATCATAAAATAACTTTAGTCCATCACGTCTCTTTTACCCATATATGATCACATTGCCTTCATAAACATGTTTGAAGAGATTATTTCTAATTTATATCATGTTGAACCTATATATATATATTTTTTTTCTACAAAGAAAATTTACATTCATATAGCATATATTCGATGTAATAAGAACAATTTCAAAGATAAGAGATGGACTTTTACCTGTCAATATTAACGAATATGCTCCTACCATCGCGTGTCCCTCTTTAGACGTGTCTTCTACACACTTAATGGTAGTAATTTAATGCAAAATTTGACCATCACATACAGATATAACCACTTGAATTTGACTTATAATCATTTCATAAAAAAATCAAGAATAAGACTAATTTATTCATATTTTCAATGTTCAACATGATCTAAGGTAAGTTTCTTTTTCCTCCACCTCTTAAAATCCACCAATACCAATTTAGTCATGCAACCCGTATTAACTTGCATACAATACAACATTTTTTTTATTCTATCACTTTTTCCCTTAACAATATAACAACAATAACTCACATAAATTGTGAACTTAAACATTTTAAGAATGTATAGCAGGTTTCCCATTTCTCATGCAATCAAACAAATTTAAGACATATTTTTCAAATCTCTAAATTTTAATTTTTAATCATATAGCTATCTATAGTACACTTTTGATGAAATTCAACAAGATATTCACCATAATTCATCAACATTTGTGGCATTGTTAAAACATTAAACATCACATGTTTATATCATATTTTTTTTTAATAAAAAAAACTTCAATTCTTTTCATATCATTTTCATAACCTCATTTTCACCCCCAAATTATCCAAATTTCTATATTACATGTAATGGGCATAAATCCCAAAAGCTCAAGAACTGGAACTTTTTAATTTCTATGAAATTAATTAAAATAAAGTGTAATTGAATTGTACATCCGAATTTAATTTTATATCATGCTTTAACATCACAACTCATCACCAATTTTATAAATTCATATAAACCCTAAAGTTGGTATAAACCCTAACTTTCATCAAATTAAAGATTTCTAATTTCTAGCATGATTGAGAACAAGAACATAATTAAAACATAAAAGAACATGTTATAAATAAATTTCAATCCAACTTTCTCAAGCTCTTCCCCAAAACTTCACTATTTCTTCTTTAATTGTACCAACTTTCCCTTTTTAACTCCTTCACCAAAACTCTCTTTAAAACCCCTAGTAATTGTTTAAGAACTACATAAGTTCTATCAATTAATCACAAATTAACCACTCATTAAGAAGGAAATAAGAGGTGAGAGATTTTTTTAATCTTCCTCCCTTCAAAACACTATTGGTTGCTACATATAGAGGGGACAAAGTTTTAACTTTTCATTATAAAAACTTCACTTAATAGTCTAAATAAGTGTGTTTTCCTGTACTCCCTTAATTCATGAAGCTTTTCATACCTCGTATTAGTTTTGATTTTTCTAGGATCATTAATATTCTCTTAAAACATTTTATGCTTATTCATTTAAGAATTTTCTTGAATCATCACCATTTTTTGTTTGAATTTACACAATCAAGTGCATAGTTTATATTAACAGTCATTTTAATTTTTCTAATCATCACCATTTTTGGTTTGAATTTACACAATCAAGTGTATAGTTTATATTAACAGTCATTTTAATTTTTCTAATCATCACCAGTTTTGGTTTGAATTTATACAATCAAGTGTATAGTTTATATTAATAGTCATTTTAATTTTTCTAAAGATTTTTCACCCTAATTTTTACACAAAATTCTATTAAAAACTTATTTTACTCAATTGGAATTTATTCAAATATCAAAGGTTTTGCATATTTGGTTTTCAATTACTTTCAATATTTTATATCTAGTGTTTAAAAATTATGCTATCTATCGTGTAAAAACTAAAGTGTTTACTGATAAAGATTTCTTATAATTGTGTGTTATCCAAGAAATTTTTTTTCAATTTAACTCCATATAAGGTTATATAAATTTTTTATTATGTTATCAATTTAACCTAATGTAATAGTTCATTGCATGCCAAAATAGTTAAGATTGTTAATTTAACTTAATTCCACATTTATTTCAAATGGCATAATTGAATTCAATTCTATAGTTTAATATTTTATTTTATATGTAATAATTGCAATATATTATCAATTGAATTTAATTCCATATGTGATTTGATTCCAAATATGCTAAAAGGATTCATAAATATCTCAATTTGTCTTTCTGGCTAAGTGGTTGTTGTTAGCTTTTTTACTATGATAATATTTTTTTATTTTAATAACAATTATTTTTTTACTGTAATGGTTATTTCACTATTGTATTTTGTAATTACATCTTGTCTTTAATTTTAGAAATCATGTCATGAACAACTGTTGAATGATAATATGATTAGAGAGTTGCCTTCTCTCAATGGTTTCTTGCATATACCTTGAGTTGTTGAAGAGGGATCTTGAAGTATTAAGCTTGTAGAATTAAACCTCAACTATGTGTGGGGAATGAAATAAGCTTCTCTCAAATTATATAGAATTCATGCCTAAGTTGTATATAAAGTTAAGATAATTCTTTTTTTTCTCCAAAAATCATAGTGTATAAGAAACTCATTATTTCTTTAAGCTAGAAAATAAAAAATCAATTCCAACATTACCTTATAGATACAAAATCAATTTATTTAGCTAGGTGAGCCAAAAAAATAAGGGTAAGACTTGATTATTTGAGGCTTAGAAATAACTAATGGTTGGATGATCGGGTGTCAACACCAAAGCTTTTTTTACTAAAACAAACAATTTATTACTTTTCACTTAAATAGATACAAACAAAATCAAGAATGTCAAAAAAAATTCAAGAATCAAAAGTCCTAAAAAATATATATTTTCTCTTACTATAATTTTTATTTGTTTTCCATAACTTAAAGATTTGTTCAAGATTCCCCTTCAACATAAAAACTTTCTATGCATTCGAGTAGTCCAAATGACCATCATGACTCCTTTTTTTCTCTTTAAAAAATCCATATTAGTATATGGATTATGTTTAAGCTTGGTCTTAATGAGTAAATAAAATGAAGCACCTGACAATGTATTATCACAAACCAAGAATTACAAGATCAATCTTTCACTATGTGGCGACGAAGGGATGTTATCATTTTTTCTATCCTAATACTTTTTTAGACTATAATGTAATGTTCAGGGCTCCTGAAAATCAAATCAATGAAATAATGATGCATAAATTTGAGACAATCATATTTATTTTAATGATTTTCAAATGGATAATAATCAAAATTCTTTATTTTATTTTATTTTATTTTTCTTGTTGGATTTGTTTGCTTTAGTTTTAGAAAGCTAGGTTGGGATAAGAGGTTACCCTTGCAACAAGTAAAAAAAATCATGTTTTGAATATGTAAAGTTTCCATTAGTAGTATACACTAACTTTAGTTTTTTCTAATAATTCAGTAATATTTAAAAGGAATCATGAATTTCTAAACTATAAAAATATGGATAAAGAATTTTATTTATAGACTGATTTAGAGGTGGTATGTTCATCACATTAGCATAACCATATACATGTTAAACCACATTAACATTTGACTCGAGTCATAAGACTAGAAGCATCTGATCTGAAAAAATCATGAAACTCAATTTCTAACCAATTAAATGTTAAAGGATAACATTGGGAAAAAATTCAATTACACAAAAAGATCCAAGACAAAAAAATAGCAACTAAAATAATGAAGATTGAAATTGAAATAAAAAATAAACTAGAGGATAACTATTTTTTTACTTATAGGTGAAATTGGAAAGAAAAATCAATTTAACATAATGACCTAAAAAAGACTAATAGATTGAGGACTATATTGAAAAAAATATCATATAACAAATCAAGAATACATGATGAAATTAAAAATAAATTAATTATTTACAAAATGGTCAACAACAAGAATTATAAATTGAAAGAACAAATATCAAATTTGAAATATTAATAAATAAGAGAACAACTCTGAAGTTTTGAATGACTAATGCAAATTTCAAGTAAAAAAGAGGAGGGACTGAAATGAAAGCCAAATATATACTCAATTTCAATTGAAGGATAAAATTGAAACAAATCAAAACTTGTATAACATAAATCAAGACTAAACAAAATAATCAAAAGAGGAGGGACTAAACTGAAAACACCATAAACCAAGGGGATTTTCGTATAATTTAGGTTGCAGGAGAGAGAAAAGGAAAAAAAAAGAACAATCGACCACCGTCATGTTTCCAACTACCGTGAGATGACAAGCGCACCATAATGTGGCAGATGACATGGCGGGGAATCCGGTGAGACACCGAATGAACATTTTTCATCACCGCACGCTCTGCTTGAAAGGAGCATAAGGTAGAAAACCGTCGACGCGTCTAACCAATGCGCCTATAGTATTTTGCAGAAAAATTAATAACAAAACATAAAATTACCTAAACACTCATACAATCAACTCTTGAATTTTGTCTTTTTGAGGGCATATTTGTATTTGTAATATTTAGAAACATTTGAAAAATAAAAAACATCCCACTGACAACTATTGATTTTGTCTTATTTGAGGGTAATATGATTATTTTACTGTTCATAATAGTGTAAAAAATAAAAATACCCCTGGGTAGTCAACTATTTGTCTGCTGGCAGGGGTAAAGCATAATTTTAATGTACAAAAAACCCGAAAAGGACTCAAATACCCCTAAACAATAAGAGAATGTCAACCGGTCCCATTAAAAAAACTAAAATACCCCCAAGTCTAAGAGTTATATTTATATGCATCGAGAGACAAAACAATAATTATACTATTAGAATCAACATTAGTATGTAATCTGTGTGTACTGTTTTAATACACAACCCATACGTACCTTCTTTAATTAAATAGAGTGAATTCAAATATCCAAAAATTTATTTCAGAAAATGCAAACTCGATCCCTGCCTCTTTGTTCCCATGCTTCTCTTCAAACCCATAAAAATCCTATATTTTTACGTCAATCTTCAATCTTTTCATACAAAACATCCCGATCCTTCCTCCCACCAAACTTTCAAAACTCTCTTTTGCTTCCGAATTCATGCCTTATGAAACAAAGAATCAAACTCGCAACGTGTTGCTCCAACCATAGGCAAGAACCCATCAGCAACAACAATGGTAGCAGTAACCCTTTAGTTTCAAATTTTAAAGAAGAAGAAGAAGAAAGAAAAATGGAGGGATTGGAGAAACAGAGCATATGGGAACAAATGAAAGAGATTGTGATGTTCACGGGACCTGCTACGGGGCTTTGGTTATGTGGGCCATTGATGAGTCTGATTGACACTGCTGTTATTGGTCAAGGAAGCTCTCTTGAGCTTGCTGCTCTAGGTTGTTAACTATTTAATTTTCTTTTTCTTTTTACTTCTGTTAGCAAATGAACTGGGAGTGAATTATTGATCAGGTTAATGTAATTATGTGTGCTTTGGGGTGGATAGGTCCAGGGACAGTGATTTGTGATTATACAAGTTATGTTTTTATGTTTCTCTCAATTGCTACATCAAATTTGGTTGCCACTTCTCTTGCTAGACAGGTTAGATTGCTGAATCTTGATCTCTTTTGAAGGGTTTTCTTGATTTTTATTGTGTAATTGCGTTACCAATTATGGATGTCTTTGCTAAGTTTGTAGGATAAAAAAGAAGTGCAGCATCAAATATCTATACTTCTCTTTGTTGGGTTGACTTGTGGCTTCTTGATGCTCCTGCTTACAAAATTATTTGGGCCATGGGCATTGACTGGTAATGAAGAACTTATAAAAAAAATATTGGCCCTATGTCATCTTATGATCTTCGCCTTTTAACAGAAAGAAGCACTAATTAGAAGAAAAGAAGGAAGGAAAGAAAAATGATAAAGAAAAGAAGAAGAAGAAGAAAGAAGCTGGTCAACCAAGTGACTGATGCATTTCTTTTCTGGATCTTTCAGCTTTTGCAGGGCCGAAGAACTTGGATATTTTGCCTGCAGCAAACACGTATGTTCAGGTTCATATTTTCTTTTCTGAAAAATGGCTGTTGTTATTACTGATAAAAAATGTCTTTCTCCGATGGTAAACCTTAAAATAATTCACCGTGACAAAAAAGGATGATAATATCTTTGAATCCTTCTCTTTTCTATTTTATGCTCATTTACTTGGAGATATCTGAGATAATGATTGAAATGATATCGTGTATTAAATTGGATCTCACATTTTTAGGATAGTGATGATGTGAATTTTGCAATAGCTCTTCTCATTTCTCAAGTTTCTTATTTGTTTTCAATTAATACTCTTAGTTGAACACTAATTTTACACTGTTAGTAGATCCGAGCCTTAGCATGGCCTACAGTTCTTGTTGGATGGGTTGCTCAAAGTGCCAGGTGCAACTATATCTCTCCTCTCTCCCTACTCATCTCATATTCTGGTTAATATTTATTGTTCTAATTTCTTGCTGCTTGATTTCATGAACTTTGACCTTTTACCTGTGAGTAACTGTCAAAGTTTGATTTTTTATGCTCTCTCTATGTTTTCCAGTCTTGGCATGAAAGATTCCTGGGGACCTTTAAAGGCTTTGGCAGTTGCCAGTGCTGTAAATGGTATTGGTGATATTGTCCTCTGCATCTTTTTAGGCTATGGCATTGCTGGGGCAGCATGGGCAACAATGGTATCACAAGTATGGAGAATATACATATTATAAGTTCTGAGTTTCCATTTTAGGCGCACACACAAGTGTGTATTTTTTGAGCTCGTTCTGAATGTACACTTTCCTTCCTTCTGTATTTCCTTTTTGTCTACATGTGTTGTAGGTCGTTGCTGCTTATATGATGATAGAAGCACTGAACAAAAAGGGATACAATGGATTTACCTTCTCTGTTCCATCTTGGAATGAAGTTTTGACAATACTTGGACTGGCTGCTCCATTATTTGTGATGATGATATCAAGGGTTATATTTTATCAGATTTTATAGCTACTTTTGTCTCCTTTCATTATTTTTATTGATCTGCGACATTGTGATGTTTTAGGTGGCATTTTGGGCACTCGTTACATATTTTGCTACATCTTTGGGCACTAATGTTGTGGCCGCACATCAGGTTAGGTTATTCTTGTTTGTAGGTTGAACTATTTTCTGCTCTCTAGTTTCCTCTTGTTTGAAACTTATGATCAATCACATGTTCTAGGTTATGATTCAATCATATGGCATGTGTTCAGTATGGGGTCAACCTCTCTCCCAAACAGCACAATCCTTTATGCCTGAACTTATATACGGAATCAATAGAAATTTGTCAAAGGTTAGCTTGTGCAACTGTCATATGACATTTTGTTCTTTTCTCTTTCTATGACATTTCTATGATCTCCAGTGAGATGTTGCATGTTTTGACGATTATTAACTTTTTGGGACTGTGTTTGATAATCTCACGTCTCCATACGCTGTTTTATGCTGTTTATTCAAAGGTCTATTATATGAAACAGGCACGGATCCTTTTAAGTTCACTAGTGATAATTGGAGCCATCCTTGGCTTGGTACTAGGGATAGTTGGAACATCTGTCCCTTGGTTTTTCCCCAATATCTTCACCCCCGACCAGACAGTCATACAGGAGGTCAGATCTCGTTTAACTTAGTTTTCTTTTCTGCTATTTGTCAATTTTATGAGCCCTGCAATCACATATGCTGTTTATAGTGAATAGCATTACCAATTAGCTCATCACAGCTTTGCATAAGTAGGTATGTGAATACTACCTGTTGTGCTGAAATATCATATTCTGTCAATTACATTTAATTTTTCTGTTCCATGTTGAATGATGCAATCAGCAGATTCAACAACATTTATGTGTTTCGGTTCGGTACTTAACTTCTAAGTGTTATTCGTAAGTGATGGATAGCAAAAACATTTCCAAACCAAATTAGCTTTAATTTATTCTCATCCACAAATCTTATTAGTCATTAGAAAGCTCAATTTCTTTGTTTTGTTGGTAGTGAGTATCATGCATCCTCTACAAATCAATCGAGAAATGGGTGTTAGGAATTGCAAAAAAAACTTGTGGATGGAAAAGCCATTTTCAATTATGTCATGATTCTTGATATTTTAAATTTTGACTTTGCAGATGCACAAGGTTCTGATACCTTACTTTATAGCGTTATCTGTGTCCCCCGGCACTCATAGCTTTGACGGGGCATTGCTGGTATGCTTGGCTTGACTTCAATATGGATTGTCCTCCTTTGGACCAAGCTGGTTTATTAGTTGATTCTTGCTCAAAACAAGAGTGTGGGCAAAGCCATTCTCAAAACATCATGGTATTAAGATCATGTTTATTTGCAGGCTGGACGAGATCTTAAATTTATTAGCTTGTCAACATTCGGATGCTTTTCCTTGGGGGCGATTTTATTAATTGTAAAGATCTATTCCTTGGTCCACTAGCACCTATCCAAAGAAAACTCTTTGAATTTTCTATAAATTACTTATCAATGTTTTTTTTTTTTTTCCTTTTTACCAGCTTGCAAGAAATGGAGGATATGGTTTGCCAGGCTGCTGGTTTGCACTCGTAGGATTTCAATGGGTAAGACTACCATTTCCCACTGACCTGTTCTTGTGCATGTAATCAGTTTTTATCTCAACTCATGCTGATGCCCAAATATAATTTTCCAGGCTCGTTTTTTCCTTAATCTACAACGTCTTTTGTCTCCTGATGGCGTACTTTACTCTGAAGATATGAGCCGGTATAAGTTAGAGAAGTTGAAAGAAGCTTAGTTTCAGAAAAAAGAGTACACAATGTTAGGTGTTTCCGTGAAGCAAAATTGTACTTTTCTATGACGCGAACTGTAAAGCTACCAGCATAAGAGATTTTTTAAATCAATAGTTTTATTCTTCAAGCCAAATAATTGTATTAAATCTAATAATATTTTTTTATTTTATCATTTATTTTGTTTTTTAATTGCTTTTTTGTTAATATTGTTAGCGGTTGAAATTTGTAATTATTATAGACAAGGCATGTTTATAAATATGTCAGACTAATTATATATTTTGATATTTATTTAATATTAACGTCTTAATATATATATATATATGACCTAGGTTTTTTTGAAAAACAACAAATTTATATCAGTGTTTTTAAATATTTTTAATATAATCATATGAGGAATAAATCTTATAAAATAAAATATTTTTCTAACAATAATTATGGTGTCATTGATAGTATGAACAATAATAATTAAAATATGAATTATTTATAATAATATTTATACTGAAAATTATAATAATTGTGACAATTTAATAATCATGATAATAACAATGACAATAATAATCGAAATAATTCATTGGTTGATATTATTTTTCTTAAAGGTTGACTTTTGCGGCATTTTATGTATGATATTTCATATACAAAGTCACACGTAGACGAAACAGGTGGAAAAATTGGGGAAAATTATCTACAATGAAAAAATATACGAGCCAATTACCCTCCACTTCGCCATAGTAATAAACAAATTTTTTAACATGCAAAATAATGTTAATGATCTTAATTTTTTTTATACTGCTATATATTTGAGCAAAATAATCAGGCTACAAAACTTTCGGTTCTTACTATAGCAAATTTATTTACAATAATAATAATAATAATAATTTATATAAGGTTTTTATATATTCATTTTATAATGGAAAATACATTTAAAATAATGATAACAATTATTTTTAAGGATTTTTCTCTTAAAAATAATTATATTTTGATATTTTTTTAATATTAACACCTTAAAATATATATATATATATATATATATATGAAGTTTATTTTTAAAAATCTCAAATTAATTTAATCTTAGTATTCTGAAATACTTCAAATATAATAATATGAAGAATAAATCTTGGAAAATAAAAAAGAAATTAAATTTCTTTTTATGACGATAATGATAGTGACAACGATAATATTGTCAGTAATGATTAGAATATTAATTATTTACAATAATTGTTACAATAATAGCTATAATAATTGTGATATTTTAACACTCATGATAATAACAATAAAAATAATAATTAAGATAATTCATTAATCGATGTTGTTTTTTATGAAAAATTGACTTCTGCAACTTTTTATGTATGATATTTCAGATCTATTATTATATGAATAAAAAAAATATGAAGCTTTACATAGATAAAACAAGTGAAAACATTTGATCAAATTATCTTCAAATAAAAAATATATAAGTCACTTGCCCTGCGCTTCGCCGTAGACAAAACCAAATTTTATAACATGTCAAAAAATATTAATGGTTTTTGATATTTTAATAATACTATACATTATAGCAAAATAATCAATCTTCAATATTTTCAATTATTTAGTTTTTCATATATTCATTTTATTTTAAATAATGCATTTAAAATAATGAGAATCAAAATAATTATATATTCTGATATTTGTTTAATATTAACACCTTAAAAAATATAACAAATAACTAACTGAAAATTACCTATACATACATGAGGGTTTTACTTTCATTTCACACCATCAAAGGTGAACTTACTCTGTTTTTTAACCAAAATTATATTTAATACAAAAATAAATTCTAATAAAAATCAAAGTCAAAACTAACAGTATATATACGTAAATAAAAACAGATTATTATGAATTATACCAAAATTACTGGAAAAAATAAAGGGATCGAAACTAAACAAGAAATAAAAGAATTATTTTTTTTCTCCTTAAAACACTTTTAATTTCTTTAATTTAATCATTCGGTTAAAATTGTTTACATATTTTGTTTTCATTTCGGCCCTTATACTTTTAATTCTTTATTTTAATTCCTTTATTTTAATTCCTTTATTTTTTAGATATATTTCTAAATAGTCTCTCTTTTTGTCCATGTTTATGTATATACGCTCTTAATTTTGATTTTTAATTCTAATTATTTCCTCATTTGTCGAGGTTGTATCTCTTAGCAAAATTTAATTCTTAGTTTTTTGGTTGTTTTGGTTAAAAAAGAATATTTTTACAATATTTTTATATATAATATTTCAGATCTAATATTACATAAACAAAAAAAAAACAAAGCAACATATAAAAAAAAATGGGTAGGAAAATTTACCCAAGTTATCTACAATGAAAAAATATACGAGTCACTTCCCCTGCGTTTCGATTACAATGTTTCTTTTAGGAAAACAAAAATTATTTCTAATAGATTTTATCTATTATAATTTTACTAATTAGATATTAAAGTAAACAATTACAACACGCACAAAATCAATCAGTTTTCTACATAAAAAAAACTCAGTGCAGCATGCAGGCAAGTAACCTCGTTATCTAAACAGCTAAAATAGATTATGAGTTGATGCATTGTTCACCAAGAAACCAAATCACTATTCACGGTTACTGTTATGCTCAATTTTCGGGTCAATTCAGTTCGGTCGGTTCGATTCGTTCGGTTCTTTAGGTCTATTGCTTTTTTTCTTTTTTGAACAGTGAAATAATGAATTTGTCCTTTGAAAAAGACAAAATAAGGCCACTGGATAGAGGGGCTTGACGGTAATTGCACAATTTCGGCCCGGTCCGGCTTGCCGGTTTATTTATTTTTTAGTATTTATTTGCACAGTGAAATCACCATTTTGTCACTAGAAAAAAACCAAGGTCTTTCTGGGAGGGATGTCACAGTAATTTATCAATTTTTTATTCTTTTTTCACCCGATTTACTGTTGGAGCGTCTCCAGATGCGCTGTAAGTTTTCGTGCTCGCGCGTGTTTTGGGCGGCACGTGTGACTTATTCTGACGTCCAAAATTATCCAACCGACATCTAGAATAATTTTCAGCCATGTTCTCTTCCCCGGGTGTGGCGCGTGTCAGTCCATGGTGGGTGGAGACGTGTCAATGGTCGTTCGAAATTTTCCCACCCTTTTCTCCCTCCTGCCTGCGCATGTTGATGTCAGCGCAACTTTTTTTTCAAATTTCATTTCAGTCCCTAAACCTTTGACTGGTTTTTTATGGTCCTTATTGCTATTATATAGGTTTTGATTTGTTTCAATTTCGTCCTTCAATTAAAATTGATTATATAGTGTAGTTTCATTTAGGTCCTCATTCTTTGAATTTTCGGATTGGTCTGGAATCCTTAATATGTTTGGTATCAAAGTTTTGATTTATTCTAATTTTATCCTTCCATGCAAATTTATTATAAATCCTTTATATTATTGGTATCAAAGTTTGATATTTTTCAATTTTATCCTTCCATGCAAATAAATTATAGATTTAGATTTCATTTCGGTCCTAATTCTTTTAATTTATGGTTTTATTTTAAATTATTTAATTTCATCAGTATTAATGTTTGGATTTATTTCAATTTTGTCTTTCAAATTAAATTTATTACATATGTTTTTTTTTCATTTTAAACTTTATACTTTTAATCTTTGATTTTCTTTTAGTGCCTTTATTTTTTTATACATATTTCTTACATAGTTCGTATTTCTATCTATGTTTATATGTACATGCTCTTAATATTTGTTTCTAATTTTTCTGTACTACCAATGTTATGAAGTTTTTTTATTTAATGTTCAAATTTTAATATGTGTTGGTGATCATTTGAGAATTAATAATTATTATAATTTCTCTTTTTTTTCCTTCAGGTCAAATAATTTCTTAAAATTTGATAATATTTATTTTTATTTTTTCATTTATTTTGTTTTTTAATTGATTTTTTTGTTAATATTGTTAGGTTTTGAATTTTCTAATTATTATAGATAAGACATTCAAAATAATCATAATGATTATTTGTTAGTTTTGTTTTCTGTTAAATATATCAGACTAATTATATTTTTGGATATTTATTTAATATTAGCACCTTAATATATATATATATATATATATATATATCCTAGTTTTTTTCAGAGAAAAAATTACTGTCATTGCTCTAAAATAATTTTAATATAATAATATGAGTAATAAATCTTATAAAATAAAACTTATTGAATCTTTTTTTCTAACAATAATTATGGTCTCATCAATTTTTATTATTTCTATTGTTGTTAAGGTTTTTTTAAAATATTTACATTTTAATTTGTGTTGATGATCATTTTAAAATTTATATTTATTATTTTTTCTCTTTGTTGTGTTTTAGATTCTTTTCATTTATCTTTCAAGTCATTTTTTTTAAATCTACGTATATTTATTTTTATTTTGTCATTTATTTAGGTTTTTTTTCTTATAAATATGTGAGACAACTTATATATTTTAATATTTATTTAATATTAGCACCTGAATATATATATATATATATATAGACAGGGAAAAAAATGACCTAGGATTTTTTAAACAAAAAAATAATAATATGAGTGTTCTTAAATACTTTTAATATAACAATATGAGGAATAAATCTTATAAAATAAAGTAAAGGATTTTGCATTTTAATTCTAATTTTGTCCTTTTTTGTTTAAGGTTATTTCTTGGAAAAATTTGATTCGTGGAATTTAGATTGTTTTTGTAGAAAAAAAATTGTTTAATATTTCAGATCTGATATTACTGGGGGGAAAATGCAACTTACAAACAAAATGGATAGAAAAATTTACCTAAGTTATCTACAATTAAAAAATATACGGACCACTTCCCCCGAGTTTCGAATACACTGTTCCTTTTAAGCAGGAAATCATTTCTAATAGATTTGATCTATTATAATTTTATTAATTAAATATTAAAATAACTACTTACAATACATAAAAAGTCAATTAATTTTTTACATAAAAAAAAGCCTAGCATAGCATGCGGGCAAATCACCTAGCATATTCTAAAGGGGAAGAGTTCCAAATGTATTGAACACAAAAAAAAACTAGCTCATAAATGTTCCTTGATGAATTGGAGGGTCCCTAGTAAAACATGTAAGCAAAGGTCAGACACTAGTTTTTTTTAAGGGAAGGAAATTAAACCAGTCGACTAGAATGAAAAAGAGAAGCTAAGAAACATGTGTTGATCTAAAATCGGAAGCCAAATCACTACATGCAATCTTGTCGAAAACATAATAATCTAGACAAGTATTCATTCAATTTTGTCTTTGAATAAATTTTTAAAAGGTAAGTTATCGTAAACTATAAATCATTCGATTATTTAGTCTCCAGTAGTAATCCACATTAATTATTAGTGAAAAATATACTAAATTCTTATGTTGAATAAAATGATTGTTATGATTAAAGTATTAACTCTCTATTATGTGATTTACTTAGTTTTTATGTCTAACAAATAATTATTTTAACAAAATAAGAGGCATGACTTACTATTTATAGAAAAATATGAAAACCCAATAAATTGACAAAGTATTAATTTGTCTCTCTGAATAATATTAATATATTAATTCAGGATAATTTTAGAAATTAACTAATTCAAGTCCTTATTTTATTTTTCAAGGTCTAGAAATATAATCCATGCATTAATTATATTCTAGTCCTTCATTTTTAAAATATATTTTAATCAAGTCATGCTTTATTAAATCATTTCAATTTAATTTCTGGCTAATGGATCTTAATGTGTGTGACCCATTAGGTTACTAATATGTCGGCAAAAATATAAATTATAATTATAATTAAGTAGAATTAAATAATCTAGTTTATCATCAATTCAATAATTGATTAATTTATATTTGAAGATTAAGTGTATTATCTAGTAACATGTTATGATCCTCCAAATATTAAAAAAGTTATTAATGGTTTGACTTAACTTTTTAGTGATTGATTTCCTGACATAATTAATATCTTTTCATCAACAATGTTTTGATTTAACCTTCCTAGTCAAAATGGTTTGCAAGGAAACACCAATAATGAGCCACACAACTACATGCCATTCTTAAAGTGAATTCCTATTGCTTTTTTCTTCACTTTTATTGTTGGTTTATATTGTGTATTCTAGTCAGATGGAGTAAACATATTACATTTTAGAAAGTACTTGATTGGTGTCCACGCTTCGCTACAAGTTCATATTATATTTCTAGTAAAATAATTAAGTGTTTCTAGTGTGCTTTTTTTAAAAAACAAAATCCAATAACTCGATATTCCAAACCATCTAAATAAAAAATTTATCTAAATCATATGGGAAAAATAAAAAGAGGTAATGATAGAAATGAGAAAACATGTGTGTGTGTGTGTGTATGTGTGTGTGTGTGTAAACCTTGAACATGCCAAAAAAAATTCAACTAATTTTTTTATACATAAAACATAAAAAAATATTCTGTGAATAAATCATGAACTATTCTGTGAATAAATGAAACAAAAAATAATAAATAAAAACATAATAGAAAAAATCAATAAACCAATGTAGATCAAGGTATTTAAAATAGCAACACGAGTCATTTATCTGGCTATGTTTTATGAATTTATTTATAAAAAACAATTTGTAATAGAGACTGATACACACATAAATTTATTTAATAAAAAACAAAAAAAATTATGCAAATTTTCACATATTATAAATATTATAAAAAAATATTGAATCCATATCAAATATACAAAAAAATACAAATAAATGATACTAAACTATGAAAAATATAAGCACGCCTAATATAATTAAAAAAACATATTTGTTATTAAAAAGACTAAAAAACTCAAAAACATCATAGAGAATGAATATTAATTAGAACGTAAATCTAAAAAACATATATAAAAAATCCATTAATATAAATGTATATGACCCAAGTAACGAGTTTTGTGGGTTAGTTAGTTTGACTTGGTTCTTTTTCTTTTTTTAATTGAATTTTTTAAAAAAAGTTAATGCCGACATTAAAATTTGACTATATCAATGCTTAGAAAGGATGGTGTCAGATGCAAATGAAAGGTGTAAAATGGACTTACAACTTGATTCATTTAAGGATGCAAAAAGGTTATTTGATATTTAGGCTGCCAAGATAACAAGGGATAAAAAAAAACTACTAAATTGTGGGATTCTTATGTAAATGAATGTCAAGAGCTACAAAAGTTTGCAATTCAAGTTTTAAGCTTGACTTGTAGTTCATCTGGATGTGAGCATAACCGGAGTATATTTGAAATGATAAGTTTTTTTAAAAAAAGAGATTTAATATTTTAATAATTGATAAGATTCTTATATGTTATCAATTTGGATTGTTTATATATGTTCCTATGAAACAAAAAAAAAACAAAGGACTTCATATCTATAATGTGTAATTTGAAATTGAATGATAACCAAGTCAAAATGCAAACTAATGATTTTGATGAAGTTTTAGATGATAATGACTGAATAACTGAAAGAAAAAAAATGATGGTTAATTGAACTTTGATTTGCTTGGTGGTATTGATAGTGCAACACGGGAAAAAAAAATGGTATATAAGATGAAAGTGGTGGTGAAGAAACTTTTAATGATGTTGAAATGAGAATCATAGTACTGAAGAGTATTTTAAAGATTCAAAATTATGTCAATCCAAATAATTCAAGGAGTTTAAAATTAAATATTATCGACAATGTTAATGTTAGTGTGGGAACTAATAATAGCAATAATGTTCACAATATAGGTTTTGGTACTAATAATAGTAGTAATAATGATTTTGATGATGGTACTAATAGCATTAGTAATAATTCTTGACTGGGACAATTATTCTTTTGATGGTGAGCAATAAGGTTATTTTAGTTTATATGACACACTAGCAAAACATTTGTTTTAAATTTATTAATTTTTAATTAATAAAATTCTAAAGATATAATTGTATTGTATTTTTAAGTTATTTAAACTATGTAAAAATCTTTATTTGCACCATATATTTTAAGGTGTTTCATTTTTCAATTGTTATTTCATTTTTATTTTAAAATAGTGCTATATTGTTATTTACTACATGACTGAAATTATCAATATATAGCTTATAATTCTATAATTTTACAATTCAAGTTTATAACAATTTTAACAAACTTGATGACAGTAACCAGTATATCTAGAGGCAACACATTTACCCTTCCCTAACCTAATCCTAATGCAAACATCTAGTCAAATAAGGTTAAAAACAACTTGCAAACCCCAACAGAACTAATTAATTGGAAACTAAAATCGAGCTAAAAGTCTGTATGGCATTGCATTTCAAAAATAATTTTGAAAAAAATAATTTTTTTTATTTTAAATTAAAACAATTAATGTTTTTAGATCATTTTCAAAATATCATTTAAATATATTTCCGAACAAAAAGCACTTTTAAAATCAACTACCTAATAGCCCAAAATCAGTAACCAAACTAGTTGTGGAAGTTTGAGTTTCATAGCCATAAGATGACAAAGACATTAACGTATAGATCTTGTCACATCCTGGCCACCAAATCTAATAGGTATAGCTAGATTTTGTCAACAACACGTCTACCTATTGTCCTTTGTTCCACCATTGTCCTTGAACCATCACTTGTTAGGTTGTAGCATACTGGTAAATACTCATCAGAGTTGCATTCAAAAGTTGATTTCTCAAAACGCTTTATTAGTTGTTTCTTGCCCTGACTTCACTCAAGTCAATTTTGGATCTCATGTGATCCAAACTAATATTCATTAATATGAACCAAATCATAACTAAAATACACTCTAAATAAACTTTGTTTTGCTACCTAAAAATATAGCATACATAGCCTGACCTAATCTATTTGGATTACCCACCAAATGACTTGGGTTGAACACATCATCCATAAGAACCTCAATATAATCAAATCCATACTTGGATAAAAAAACCATCATGAAAAAACTAAGGATGAACAATATACTGGATCATATCAACAATCAATCTCAAACACATAATTGAATGATCTTTATAAAGAATTCAAGGTTAAACTTAAATCGTAGAAAATCCCCAAAACAGGTTATCACATACTTGTTGGAAAATGAAGTAAATAAAAAAATTTATATAGCTTATTACCCTAACAAAGAAAAATACCTTTAGAATGTTCTGGTAAACTTTCAGCTTGATCCAAGATTTTGGTATTGAGTTATGCTCAATAGTGTGAAACTGGACAATCGAGAATTCTATGTCAAAGTCTGAATTTGACTTTCACCGTATCATGTCAAATAAATAAAGTAAATGAACGTATCTTCTTAAAAGGTTAGTGAATAATACACTATTAAACAGGTGAAGTATATATATTTTGGCATACCCATAAACAAATTAAAATCAACAAAAAGACTAACACAATGTTGACAAATAATCAACATATTTAAATCATAATTTAATTTGTATGTTTGTAAGACTTTTTTGTCAGCATATGTTAGTCATGGAAAATTCTTCTTAATACACTTAAGACATATATTATCCCCTTTCAATTTAAAATGAGAAAGTGTCAACTATTATGAACACCAATATATGTGACTTTTTAACCATCAATAAATCATTCAAACAAAATTGTCATGTTCTACAGTGTCATCTCTATATACTTGAAATAGATTGTGTGTGTCTCATATCCTCATCCCTCAATTAGTGCACGGATCAACTTGTGGAACATACAAAAACAAGCATTGCATATATATATATATATACCATATTTAATGATAACTAAATTAAACATAAATTGAAAATATATTATAATTATGTATTTTATAATGTCAGTGATTTTCCTTCCAATTGATATTGATTTTGTATCTATGGGATAGAAGTGTTGACAGGTATGATACCATGTATTATAGCTGATGTTATCCATATTTATAGGCATGCTCATTGTAATGCTCTTCATGATCATGTTCCAAATATGGCTGCTCAACATGAGCATACGATACACCACTTGAGTATGTGACATCCTATATAACAACATTTATGATATATGAGAATATATAGGTTTGAATATGCTTAACAAAAATATTATAATATATTTGAAAACATATGATTGTATTGTTATGTGTGTGTGTGTGTGTGTGTTTCTATTATATCTCGTCTCATTACACATGTTACATCTATAATATGTATGACCTTTCATTGCATTCATCTCGTTGTGCAAACAAGTAGATATTCATTGACCACATCATAATTTTTATCTAAATGAGTTTGCTTTAACTCAAGATACAAGATAATTAGTCCATTATAGCCCGTCTAGTAATGGACGAAATAACATTCTATATGTTGATTTGTAGCTTTGAACTGTGTAATAATCATCAATAAACTGTGTGAAGTATATAATTCAAGGTACAAAATAATTAATTCATTCTAACCCATCTGATAATGGATAAAATAACATTTTATATGTTGATTTGTAGCTTTAAACTGTGTAATAATCATCAATAAATTGTGCGAAGTCCAAGTGCTTTTTAGCATTGCACGTAAGAACATGTGAATATAGATGATGAATGTTTTTCATTTACCACATGTCCAAGTTCAATTGTTTATCTAACTACTCTTATAACTTATTTCATAACATCTAGTTTAATAGGGACGTTAAACCAAAAAACTTGTTGCTCATAATCAAGCAACATTGCAATATGATGTATTGATCAATCAGTGTTTATTATCAATTTCATCTAAATTGTTGGAATTCAAATTGCTCCACTTTAAATAACATCATTAGCTTCATATTTTTGCTTTACCCAATAACCATTATATTTGTAAAATGTTAATTGCACTAAAGCATAAATAGACACTGCAAGAGTTTTTTTTCATATTTCAATTAAATTATTCTAAAAGATTAGTTGTCATATCACCATAATGGTGATCTCTATCATAACATAAAATCTATTTTTCTTTTGGCTTCTTTTCAAGCAATTCTTTACATGATGGGCCTAGGTTAAACATTCTCTCATGCCATGAATTAAATTTGCGCTTAAAAGGTTCATAACACATAAGATATTTATCTTGTATGCTTACAACCTTTATTCAAAGATTATTCATTACACGGGTTCATATAACATTGTCAATAAAAATTGCATCCAGTTAATGGTGGTCGTTTTGGACCAAGTTCAAAACATAAGTGTGTGGCTCTATTAACTTTTCATCTCAAATGAATATGATATTTTATGATATCCCCCGAGTAAATACCATTTATATTTTGATGCTTGCATATATTGTAATTGAACAAATATAGAGTTTGGCCATTGGACTCAATATTTAACAGATTGTGCAATATATCATCATTTAATAACTTTAAACAATTCATTTGTATTATTAAATGTTTAGCCAACCTTGAAATCAGATCCTTTTGGTATATATCTATGATTGAGTTCCCAATATGTGAAACAACAAAACTAAACCTAGAAACATCTCTAAATTTAGGAATATGAGGAATTATCTCATCATCAACATTATTTTTATTATCAACATCACATTTATTGCTAATAGCCTCAAAATAGTCAAATTTATATTGATCAGCAGATGTATTATCAAACATGGTATCATCTATTTTTTGCAAGAAATCATGCAATAATATATTATTTTTATTAGCATCTCTTCATTGTCATTATGCTCCTAATAGTCAAACCTAAGTTGATTAACAAATGGATTGTCAAACATAATATCTTTTATTCTTTCTATAAAATCATTTGTCAATAAACTATTTTTACCTATACCAATTGAATTTGAATAACTAATAAAATTTTAAACAAGTACAATTTTTATTCAACTTTTTACATACAATATTATTGTATTCAAACCAATTTGAATTAAAGAATCGTTCATTGTTTTAAAAGCACCACCACAAATAATTGATATAGGATGATACTGGTGTCCATCAATTTATGACCTCCAAGTTACTTCAGTGTAAATATCATTATAATTCCATTTCAAGTCCATAACAAATGATTAATTTAATTTTTGCTCATGATATGCTTAAATTACTAGTTAATAATAATAATTTTCTCATGTCACTATATGTGACACTACTTTTCATATCAGGAACAATAATGCCACCATATTGACATAATATAATGACATAATATAAATATGTTATTTTATATTTTATAAAAAAAATGAATTTTGGTTAAACTAATGTAGTTTTAACCATGGTTGTTAATACCCTTCCGTTTCGGATGAAATGGCCAGAACGTTCTGTGCCGTTAAAACAACCGAGATAAAACTGTATTGTTTTCGTCTCGGTTTCAATTCCGGCCCGTTCCAAAAATACCGTCCGGAACGCCTCGGTATCATTTCAGGTGTGCTGTTTCGGCCTTAAAATCCTCCTTCTTTTCTTATTTTGAGATTCTGATTAAAATTATTTTGATTAACTTGTGGTTGTGTTTCTAATTTTGAGATTATATTTGTTTGACTTTGTGTTTGTATTGTATAATTTAAAGTTAATTTATCTTGAATTTTCATATATATATATATATATGAACAGTACAACCCCGAAACGGCACGTCAAAACGCTCCAAAACCGAAACATTTTGTACCAATAGAAAAACCGAAACGTTCCATACCAATAGAAAAACCTTCCATACCAATAGAAAAACCGAAATGTTCCATACCAATAGAAAAACCAGAACAATATTGACAACCTTGGTTTTAACTAAATTGTAAATCTCAACTCTAATTGACAAACTCATAGAAAATTCAATCAAATTCTCAAAATATAATGTTAAAGCAAACTTAACCAAAAATAAAATATAATTCATGATACAGAGTATAGTTGATATTTTCATGCTCAATTACATTAAATTAAACCCAAATTCATAGGAAATTATATAATTTAAAAAAAAATACTAAATTCAACAAATTATCAACAATTCAATGGAATGTATAATTCATCATAATCCAACGACATTCATGCTTTATTACATGAGATTATTACTATTAGCCAATTCCAACAATACATGTAGAATCTTTAATTTTGCAACTAGTATAAATTAAGCGCAACATATAATTGATTTGCATGTCCAACTGTATGAAATAAACTATAATTGATTATAATCTTACATAATTCAACAAACCATAAATTCTTCGTAAAGCCTCAATTCTACCTAAATAGTTATTTGATTTCAACCAAACTAAACACAAATTCATGGCAATGTAACATGCTTACCTTCCTTGTATAACTAGAAAAAATAGGTGGGGTGACGATAGCGACATTGGAAATAAAAGAAACAATGAATTTTTTACACCAAAACATTAAAAGAAGCTTAGAGACTAGGATGAGTTCATTTTTTATTGTTTTTTTAGAAAAATATTATTGTTTTGTGGATTTTTATTCGGTTTAACATCAAAACACTGTTTGTCCTTTACATTGACGTATGACACCACTAGAAAGCTTTCAGTGCACTACTTCAAACTCGTCATAGAATCTAGTGTTTTATGTTTGGAGGAGCCGCACACATCGCCTGCAAGACATGGTATCCTCCCACTCGGTGGTGTGTGTGAAGCACTTGCCACCAAAAAAAATTAAAGTAACATATTCTATGTATATCAAAAGCCCTAGTTGTTGTTAACTCTAATTAACAATTAAAGCAAATCTAGAGGAAAATAACAAAAAAAATCATGGATCCAGGTGAAAGAAAAAAATACAAATGGATTGTCAAACATAATATCTTTTATTCTTTCTATAAAATCATCTGTCAATAAACTATTTTTACCTATACCAACTGAATCTGAATGACTAATAAAATTTTAAACAAGTACAATTTTTATTCAACTTTTTACATACAATATTATTGTATTCAAACCAATTTGAATTAAAGAATCGTTCATTGTTTTAAAAGCACCACCACAAATAATTGATATAGGATGATACTGGTGTCCATCAATTTATGACCTCCAAGTTACTTCAGTGTAAATATCATTATAATTCCATTTCAAGTCCATAACAAATGATTAATTTAATTTTCGCTCATGATATGCTTAAATTACTAGTTAATAATAATAATTTTCTCATGTCACTATATGTGACACTACTTTTCATATCAGGAACAATAATGTCACCATATTGACATAATATAATGACATAATATAAATATGTTATTTTATATTTTATACAAAAAATGAATTTTGGTTAAACTAATGTAGTTTTAACCATGGTTGTTAATACCCTTCAGTTCCGACCGAAACGGCCGGGACACTCTATGTCGTTAAAAAAAACGAGACAAAACGGCGTTGTTTTTGTCTCGGTTTCAATTCCAACCCGTTCTGGAAATACCGGCTAAATACCAGCCAAAATGCCTCGATATCATTCTAGGTGTGCCGTTTCGGCCTCAAAATCCTCCTTCTTTTCTTATTTTGAGATTCTGATTAAAATTATTTTGATTAACCTGTGGTTGTGTTTCTAATTTTGAGATTATGTTTGTTTTACTTTGTGTTTGTATTGTATAATTTAAAGTTAATTTATCTTGAATTTTCATATATATATATATATATATATAAACAATACAACCCCGAAATGGCACGTTGAAACGCTCCGAAACCGAAACATTCCGTACCAATAGAAAAACCAAAACGACGACCGGAACAGTACTGACAACCTTGATTTTAACTAAATTGTAAATCTCAACTCTAATTGACAAACTCATAGAAAATTCAATCAAAGTCTCAAAATATAATGTTAAAGTAAACTTAACCAAAAATAAAATATAATTCATGATACATAGTATAATTGATATTTTCATGCTCAATTACATTAAATTTTAAAAAAATACTAAATTCAACAAATTATCAACAATTCAATGGAATGTATAATTCATCATAATCCAACGACATTCATGCTTTATTACATGAGATTATTACTATTAGCCAATTCCAACAATACACGTAAAATCTTTAATTTTGCAACTAGTCTAAATTAAGCGCAACATATAATTGATTTGCTTGTCCAACTGTATCAAATAGGATTTATCTTATTTGCATGTCCAACTGTATCAAATAAACTATAATTTATTATAATCTTACATAATTCAACAAATCATAAATTCATCATAAAGCCTGAATTCTACCTAAATAGTTATTTGATTTCAACCAAACTAAACACAAATTCATGGCAATGTAACATGCTTACCTTCCTTGTATAACTAGAGGTGGGGTGACGATAGCGACATTGGAAATAAAAGAAACAATGGATTTTTTACACCAAAACATTAAAAGAAGCTTAGAGACTAGGATGAGTTCATTTTTATTGTTTTTTTAGAAAAATATTATTGTTTTGTGGATTTTTATTCGGTTTAACATCAAAACACCGTTTGTCCTTTACATTGACGAATGACACCACTAGAAAGCTTTCGGTGCACTACTTCAAACTCATCATAGAATCTAGTGTTTTATGTTTGGAGGAGCCGCACACATCTCGGTGGTGTGTGTGGTGCACTTGCCACCAAAAAAAAATTAAAGTAACATATTCTATGTATATCAAAAGCCCTAGTTGTTGTTAACTCTATTTAACAATTAAAGAAAATCTAGAGGGAAATAACAAAAAAAAAACTCATGGATCCAGGTGAAAAAAAGAAAAATACAAGGTTAGTTAAGTGATTATACTGTTAAAAAATAAAAAACCAAAAGTGCCCTTTTCTCTGGGTTATAATATTTGTATATACAGAATAAAATAATAATTTTATTGTTCAATAAAAATATAAAAAGACAAATCTACCCATATAAATTTGGGTGGTGGTGAACTAAAGGGAACCATGGTGTGATGCCCTCTTGTGTTAGATGAGGTGAAGAATCTTGTATTAGTTTCCACTCTGACAAAAGACCACGTTTGCTTGAGCCTTTTCACGTATCGTTTGGATTAAGAGACCCATGAAGTGCAGGTATTAACAGAGACCATGAACGTTAATGGGGATTGATAGGCGAGCATCCACCCATCCTTAATTTTGTCAAAAATAGAGGGGGGAGGGCTTCTTTCGCACCACGACAACAGTTACAAATGGGCACTTAACGGCTTCTGAACCAGCAAACGCCATTCATTTCATTTGGTTATAAAGTTCGCCAAAAACTTGCGAGCCATGTCTGCGTCCAAACGATGGGTGGGCTGCCAAGGTCGTGAGTCCATTGAGATAAGGCTTGTAAGTTGTAACACTACAAACCAGCCTTGTTGGGAGTAGAAGTTGCGACTTGTGAACTACTTTTTGTCTTCCATAAATGCAGCTGGTGTTTTAATTAGTAAAAAGTTAATAGCAGCATTGCATAATATTTTTTATTTTAAAATATACTTTTAAAACATATCAATGTCAAACCCCCTCTTCTCGTGTGACGGATGAACGCCTCGTCACCACAGAAATCCCTTGGGGCGTAAAACCCACAACAGTCCAGGCCGTCGTGCTCGAGGAGTTCAATCATCTATCAATATACATGATTTTTAGTTTGCGGATCTTGCTTAAGTCCTTGGCAAGATTATTTCCAAAACATTAAGGTCCTCCTCGTCGGTAAGATTTTGTTTATTCAAACAAAGTAAACGCCAGTCCTCTGTTTACCACTAATCTCTTCTTTCTCTTGGAATGAAATCTCCCCCCAATCTTGGAGAGAATGTGGAGAGTGGAGCCGGACAACTCGGAGAGATTTTAAGACCAAACTCAAGCTACTTCTGCCACTCCATTTCCATAAATGAACTGCTGGAGCTAAAATGCACAAGAAGAAGAATCGCCGCTTCCATTTCCGGTTAATTGACCGTGAGGGTTTTCTGGGGCTGCTTGTAAAGGAGAAAAGGGAAGCGAGTTCAAACAATCCAGTTGCAGAAACCCAGTCGATTCAACCTCGACGAATTCGGGATGGGATTGAGCAACTTTTTACAGGAATGTATCTGGTGGTTGAAGGGTAGAAGTGGAGCTCTTGCCCCACATGTCAACTGATCATACATGCCTTGGGAGCACGTGAGCAACTTGTATGGCACAAACATGGTGGAAATGACAGACAGTTACTTCACCCCACGGTCACAAATCATACAAGACATGATCAAAAGAATCCACAATCATATACTTCTCTTTAGGTCCACATTGAAGGTTGCGTGTGCCAATGAAGCCTTACAGAAAGATGTGAATTGCTAACGCATACATGTATCTTATCCATAGTAACCTATTTTGTTTCGTTTCGGTTAAAATAGTCAAAATATTTCTTATCAGTTAAAAAAATAAAATAAAATAACATCATTTTTATTTCGGTTTAAATTCCCGTTCATTTCAGATTTTTTAGCCAAATACCGGCCAAAACATTCCGGTTTTGTTCCACCAGTTCCGTTTCGGCCAAATAATATTTTTTTAAATAATAAATAATTTTACAATATCAATCATATCTCTTAATCTGACCGTTAAATTAAGATGAAATTTTACGAGGAGTCTCTTGATATATTTATATATATTATGTTAAAATTTAATAGCAATCAGAGAATGTAATGATCTTGCGAGATTGATGATGATATTCTCGTAATATTATACATGTTCGTAATTTTGTTCAGAAAAATCATTTTATTGTGTGTGTTTTAGATTAAATTACACAATTCTAAATAATTTTATTTTTGGATTTGAACTATATTTTTTTTGAATTAATATATTTAATTATATATATATACATAAACAGTACATCCCCAAAATGGCATGCCCAAATACTGTAAAACCGAAACATTCTGTTTCAATTGAAAAAACAAAACACCAACTGAAACACAATTTTGATCTTAACTTGTACTCTTGGCAGAAAATAAGTTTTTTAAGGAATAGAAAGTGCATAAAGAGATGAGTTATGACAACAAATGAGTGGTTTATCATAGAAGCTAACATTTCTCTTTTGTCTAAAACCTCGTCAAGTTTTCCTTTGAGATCACATCTGCCATTCGGTTGTTCTTTAGTAAATAACGATTCGATCCCTTTGTTTTAATGTTTATTTTGGAATGTGGTTGAGGTTGCATTTGAAAGTATTTTTTTTTATTTAGAAATATATTTAAATAATATTTTTTATTTAAAAAAATTATTTTTGACATCAGCATATGAAAATGATTTAAAAACATCAAAAAATAATAATTTAAAATAAAAATTCTTCATTTTTTTCATAAGTGTTTTTGAAACACATTGTCAAGCTGGGCTTAGTGATGGGATACCTCAATTACTCTAATTTTAAGAACCATGATTTGATCTCTTGACTGTTAATTACTTAATAGCTATGCACAATATATATTACATATTTTCTTTTTAGCATAGTAAAAAAATAAATTGATAAAATAACAATTGCAAAACTAATGAAGATAAAGGTGGAGAGGGGGTAGACATTTGAGTCCCATTAAAATTATATCCATTAATGAACCTAACAATGTTAATAAAGATCACCAATGATGATTTGAGTTAACCACACAAGTATTCTATAAACAAGTGAACTCCAACACTCTTAGATGACTCTTATTCCATTTTGTGATATTATTTAGTGTTATTGAATTTCTTTTATTGAGGTTTTTTATGGTATTGATAGTGTAGTCCTTGAAGTTGCGTTGTGTCTCCATATCTTTTTCATCTTTCTCTTCCTCTCCTCTCTCTTCATAAATTTTAGAGAAAAGAGAAGAGAAAAAAACATAAAAATAATATTAGAAACACATCAAAACTCCAATGATTACATTATTAATATCATAAAAAAATCTAGACATGATGAATACAACGACACGAGAGAAAGGAAAAAAAGAAGACATTTGAGTCCCATTAAAATTATCAATATCATTGATAAATTATTGATGAGATGAACCTAACAATGTCAATAAAGATCTCAACGATGATTTAGTTGACCACACAAGCATTCTATAAACAAGTGAGTTCTAACATCCTTACATGACTTGTGTGGCTCATTTGTTCGTCTTTTGTGATATTATATAGTGTTATTGAATTTATCTTGTCAAAATTATTATTATGATATTGATAATGTAGTCTTTGAAGTTGCATTGTGTCTCCATATCTTGTTATTTTTTAGTCACATAAAATTATCAATATCATTGACAAGATATTAACAAGATGAACTCAACAATGTCAATAAAGATTACTAATGATGATTTGAGTCGACCACACAAGTATTTTATAAATAAGTGAATCATGTCAATATTTTATACTCTTAGACTACTCGTGTGACACCTTTTGTTCACTCTTTGTGATACTATTTAATGATATTAAATGTATCTTGTTGAGGTTAATTTTATGTTATTGATAATGTAGTCTTTGAAATTGTGTTGTGTCTTCATATTTTTTTCTCTCCTGTCTTCACAAATTACAAGGAAGAGAGAGAAGAGAAAAAACATAAAAAATAATAATATTGGAAACACATCGAAGCTCCGATGATGGCACTATCAATACCATAAAAAAAATCTAGACATAATGAGTACAACAACAAAGGGGAAAGAAAAAAATAAGGCATTTGAGTCCCATTAAAATTATCAATATCATTGACGAGATGAATCTAACAATATCAATAGAGATCACCAACGATGATTTGAGTCGACCTCGCAAGCATTTTATAAACAAGTGAACTTTGACATCCTTAAACTACTCATTTGGCTCGTTTTGTTCACCATTTATGATATTATTTAGTGTTATTGAATTTATCTTCTTGATGTTATTTTTATGGTATTGAAAATGTAGTCATTAAAGTTGTGTTGTGTCTTCATATCTTTTTTATTTTTTTCTCTTCTCCCTCTTCACAAATTATAGGAAAGAGAAAGGAGAAAAAAAACATATAAAAATGATATTGGAAACGTATTGAAGCTCCGATGACGACATTATTAATAGCATAATAAAATGTAGACATTATGAATGTGACAACACCGAATAACGATACTAACAATGAATAAAGTGATGTACACTAGTTGTCCATATGTACTGGGGATAATTTGTTTTTAGACTACTAGTGCTACCCACTATGATCACCATTGGTGACCTTCCTTGGTGTGGTTGGATTCATCTCTTCAATATATTTTCTATGGTATTAATGATGTCATCGTCAAAACTTGATATGCCTCTGAGATTTTCTTCTTCTTCGTCTCTCTCTCTCTCTCTCTTATTTTTTTATTGAGTTTTATGTCCAATAATGTTACAAATGAGAGAGTCGCGGATAACAATTACGACTCATGAATGTTGTGATTTCATCATTGTGATTTACGACTCTTTGAGTTGTGTTATTTTCAAAAACAAATTTTGCACTTGTGTTATTTCATCATCTTTTTCTTTATTTTCATAGAATACCGAAAAACCTTATTGTTATTTTATTACTAGGTTCCTTTCAATTAACTATAAAAAAGGCCTTGGTGTTTTCGTATGGCATGTGAGGAGAAACATTTTGAATTCAAACATCATATAAACCATTTTATCCTTCATTGTACTTAACAATTACTTTGGCAGCAACAGTAAAGTATGTTATTTGTCAATTGATCAAGAATAAGCTAGTTGTTTTTTATATACATTAAAAGTATTTTATTGTCATCAAAGGCTAAAAAATGATCTTTTATCTAGGAATAATTGTCTTTTCTTATTTATTGCATAATAAATAAAAATGCAAGAGAATAACGTGATGATCACCGCTCGAAACTAGGTACCACTTCTAAGTTTTTGTGTAGCCATGTTTTTAGTGGCTAGGTTAATATCTTAATAAAATTCTTAATTTTTTATATTAAAAAATATAAAGATGTGATGTTGAACTTCTTGAACTAGAGGTAATGATTAAAGCCTTATTTAGTATTATGATTCATCTATGTGTTTTTTAAAAAATAATTTTTATAGTTTCAAGTTATTATTTTTTTATGTTTTTGAATTGATTATATATATATTCAAATAAAAAAAATACTTAAAAGAGTAACCTACAATATGAAATTATCAGTAATTATTTTGCTAAAAAATCAGTAACTAAATAATCATTTACTCTTTTTTTAAAAAAAATAAATTCTCCTAGGTGACGGATGCTACATCGTAGCAAGTCTCCCAAAAAGCTATATTTAATCGATGTCTCGTTTACATGCGGCTTGTATGCGATGACATGAAATTACAACTTCATATTTAACCTGACAATTGGACTGAGTAGACGGTTATATGACAGTGTATTGCCGTACTGTCAGACATTGTCCAGACAAAATAACATGGGAATTGATTGCGCATTTTGCTTTTCATGCACATAATTATTATTTTTTATTCTTAAGTTGCAATGCGGACAAGAATATAAATTGCCAGCTGAATGCTCCCATCATCGTAAACATTATTAAAGCACGTCTGGCGTTTGGAGGAATGACAAAGGAGTTTATGGAATTTTTAAAAATATATATATTAAAATAATATTTTTTATTTTTAAAAACTTATGTTTTTATATCAGCATATTTTAAATTTTAAAATAAAAAAAAAATTGAAGAGTACAAGTCAATTGGGGGCATTGCTCACATGGTATGAATCCGAGTTTCAGCGTTCTACAACTGTAATTCATATAAATAGGTTTACTTGGAGTTTGTTAAAAAATAACTTTAAACTTTCCTGAAAAAGATATTTTTAAAATATATTAAATTGATGTCAGAATATTTCCTTAAAACTTCATAATCAAATGACATTTATAATCTTTAGACAAGAATATATTTTTACACATACAAGAATTTTCATCACAACAAAAACAAAATAGTAAATATTATTAAAACAATTGTATATTTGTATGGATGTGTTTTGTTAATACATTTCAAAAGCGTTTTTTAATTACAAAATATTTTATTTTTTGCTTGATTTTTTTTTTCAAATCATTTTTTTAACAAAAAATATTTTTTATCATACTCTCGAACAGACTTTAAAAATGACCAAGGATGTTTTTAAAAATATTTTTTTTGTTTTGAAATATGTTAAAATAATATTTTAATATATATAGATAAAAGAAAAAATGTTTTCAAAATCAACACATTAAAAAATTTAAAATTAAAAAAAAATAAAATTAAACTATAATACCAAATAACTCATAAATTAAATTAAATTGAAGAGTACATCTCATGAAAATATGTGTGTGGTTATGTCAATGGGGAGTTATTATACTAGCCCTCATGCTATGATATGAATTTAAGTTTCAGCCTTCTATAATTGCAATTCATATAAATAGGATTACTTAGAGTTTTTTTCATTTTTATTAAAAAACTATTTAAACTTTACGAAGAAAAAATATATTAAATTGATGTCATAATATTTCCTTAAAATTTCATAATCAGATGACATTTATGACCTTTTGACAAAAATATATTTTCATACGTACAAGAATTTTCATTATAACAAAACAGAAATTTTGTTAATATATTCCAACCATAGTTTAGCCATGATTCAAAATAGTAATGGATGAAATTTCTTAAATAAGAAAATTACAATTCTATTATTGCATACTTCAATTATAGAAAATTTATTAACATATCATAACCATAATGTGATTTTCTATACTCAATTACATGCATATAGCACATGTTTTTTTTAATTACACCACAATTATGAAGATTATTGTCTAATTTTTAAATAGAAATTCTATTTTTGCTCCTTCAGTGCATAAAATTTTAACTCTTGGACTCAAGGGTATTTTAGATTTTTCCAAAAAACAAATTGGTATTCTCTGATTATTTAGGGGTATTTGAGTCATTTTTAGATTTTTACACAACAAAACTACTTCCTTACTAGCAGACAACAAATAATTAACTACGTAGGAGTATTTCTCATTTTTTACATTGTTGTGAACAATCAAATAATCATATTACCCTCAAATAAGACTAAAACTAAGAGTTGTCGATGGGGTGTTTCAAAATTTTCTAAACAGTAAAAATACGGATATACCCTCAAAAAAGAAAAAAAATCCAAAAGTTGGTTGTAGGGATGTTTAGGCAATTTTACGTTTTTTAATTATTGTTTTTGCAGAAAACTATAGGCGCGTCTACCTGACATGCCAATGATTTTCTTCCTTACGCTCCCTTCAGGCGACACGTGCGACGATGTTTGGCAGTGAAAAATGTTCATCCGGTATATCACCGAATGCGTCACGACGCTCTCTTCCACATGGTGATGCACGTGTCGTCTTAAGGTGGCCAGAAACGTGATGGTGGTCAATTGATCCTTTTTTCCCTTTTCACTCTTATGTAGAGTAATTACAAGGACATCCCATTGGTTTATGGTTTTTTCATTTCAGTCACTTGTGTTTTGATTGTATTTTTATCCTGATTTCTTTTATAGAGGTTTTGATTCAATTTTATCTTTCAATTGAAATTGATTATATATTTTTCTTTCATTTCGATCATTGTTCTTTAAATCCCTTAAGTTTTTTGGTATAGAAGTTTGGATTTTTTCAATTTTGTCCTTCGATGGAAATTAATTGTATTTTTTTTTCATTTTGACCCTTATTTTCTATTTTCTAATTTTATTTATACTCCTTTATCTTTTTTATCCTCATGAAATAGTCCTTATTTTTTGTCCATGCTTGTATGTATATATTCTTAGTTTTTGTTTTTAATTTTTAATGTTTTTTCTTTTGTCAAGGTTATGTTTTTATTCAATTTAGTCCTTAAATTTTAATTTGTGTCGGTGATCATTTGAAAATTGATGTTTCTTCTTTTTTGCTCTTTGTTCTTTTTTTTTCTTCTTCAAGTCAAATGATTTTCTTAAGCTAATAATATTTATTTTTGTTTTATAATTTATTTAATTTTTTTGTTTGCTTTTTTGTTAAAGTTTTTAGGTTTTGTTTTTTATTCTTTAGGGTAATTTTGTTTTTTCCATTATTCATGTAATAATAATAATAATTTTGGTTTTTTTTCTTGTTTGCTCTTTTGTTAAAGTTTTTGAGCTTTTTTATTGCTCAGGGTGATTTAATAATTTTTATTGTTTTAGCTGTAATAATAATAATACTCTTAGGTGTTATGAGCATGGTAATAATAGTGACATTATTAATCATAATGATAATAGTAATGGTAATTTAGTGTAATAGTTATAATGCCTATGGTGTTAATAATTATGATTTTGATGATAACAATAACAATAACTCATAAAATAATATGAATAATAACAAAAATAATGATAATAATGATAATAATACTAGTTATAATTTAAATGATATAATAAAAAAAACAATGTTGGTTGTCGTAATAAGGACGACGATGATAACAACAATGAAGGTGTCAATAATAGTATTGCCAATAATAATTAGAATATTGATAATTTATAATAATGATTATAATGATAGTTATAATGATTGTGACAATATAACAATCATGATAATTACAATAAGAATAATAATCTAAATAATTTATTAGTCGATGTTGTATTTGTTAAAAATTGACTTTTAAAACTTTTTATGTATGATATTTTAGATTTAATACAACATAAATAAAAATATACTAAGCCACATGTAGACAAAATGGACAGAATAATTGGGGGGAAATTATCTACAATGAAAAAAATATAAGAGGCACTTGTCATGTGCTTTGCCACAGACAAAACCAAAATTTTTAAAATATGAAAAAAATGTAACGGGTGCTAGATTTTTTTATGTTACTATACATCCGGGTGAAAATAATCAACCTAGACATGTTTTTTATTAGGTAATATAAAAAAAACTAATTATAGGACTTTTTGTTTTTGTTTTATACTAGTGTTAAATAATATAATTTTAAAGAAATAAGGTAAATTTTTTTTTAAAGAAAATATTGAGTTACAAGATTTTTAACAAATGCAACATTGAATGATAAATTATTAAATTTGAAACATTATATATAGAGAAGTTGTAAAAATTAAATTTTAATAAATACATCATCGAATGATATATTATTTCAATTATTATTATTATCATTGTTATTCTTATGATTGAAGGCAAAAAAAATATTATCAGCATAAGAAAATATTATTTAATTTGAAGAACAAATAAAAATAAATGAAGGACAACATAAAAGGATAGAAGTAAAATTTGTATTATTACCATTATGAATATAATTATTATAATAGATTGGATTATAATAAAATTTATTTTTTTAAAAATTTGGGAAAAAAAGCTATTTTTTTTCAATTTTGGCTTATGATTTCTCCTCTCTCAGCCCATAAATTTCTCTTCTATTTATACCTAGAATAAAAGGGTAATCTAGTTTTTACTAAAGTAAAATCTCTACTATTGGTTTAAAGCAGAAACATCCTAATCTTTGGCTCTAAATAGGTGTCACAAGCTACGGTAGACTGCATGAGTTGTCATTTTTTGGGTTGAACCAACATGCGTGTGTTGTCAATCAACAAAAACTGACTATACGCTAGTATATTCAAGAACTAGGAGATCACTTTCGTGCAAGTTTTGTAAAATTTGGTGAAATATAATGACAGTAAATATGCTTGCAAAGTTGGTACCAATGCTCGTTTTTTTGTTGGCAAAAATTTTGGAAAAAAAATAAATAGTGATCAGACGACACGTCGCCTAACCCTTTTTTTCCTACCAAAGTTCAATTTGGTCATTTATTTTATGATGACTTTGATTTATTGCAATCACCCCCCCCCCCCCCCTCTCCCCTCTCCCCTCTCCCCTCTCAATTTTAACCAATTCACTTGGTAAAAAAATAAATTTCATTTCTGAAAATTTTAATCTTCTCAATTTAACCCGATTGAGGCCCCAAAACTTAATTTTTCACCAATTAAGCTTTTAATAAAATTAATTTGACCTATTTAAATTATAATTAAGTTCTTGTACTTAATTAAATTCTTCAATTGAGCCCTAAATTAACTCCTAAACATAATTAAACTTTAATCTGGCCCATGATCAAATAAAGTTGTCCTATTAAAAATTTAATTATGTATTGTGACTTAATTTCTATACAAATTTATTCGACAATCATTTATTTTAGACTTGGATCTGTATTTTTTATTTATTTTTGAGCACAATAGAGATACGATCGGATTTTTGAAGCCATCAAAAATCACCAACTTAATTTTTTTCACCACGTCAACCTCTTTTTTGTTATTTTTATTTTTATTTCAAGTAGATTTTGGGGATAACCCAAAATATTTTTTTAATGTTTTTTTTATTTTTCACATCAACACGTTAAAATTATTAAAAAATATTAATTTAATATATTTTCAAATATAAAAATAAAAATAAAAAACGTGTCAAAAACTTTATAATATTATTACATGTACAAGATGCGGTCTCATATTAGAACCATGTCCATGTCAATTTATTTTTAAATTACAACTATAATCTTCAAGTTTCTGTATTTTTTACACAAACCACGATCCGAAAAAGAAATGTGGTGAATGAAGTGTTATCTACCCCTAAGTTGACAATTCGCCATGTTACATCACCCCTCCATTTAACTTGTATAATGCGTTAAATTACAAGTAACCCATATGATACCCAAACCTCGAATAACGTCAAGATGTGAGCTCCACGAAGCCAGGGGGACCAAAAATAAATAAATAAAGTTATTCAAGAATGGCAAGGGCATCCGCAAACCGGATTTCTTTATATTCATTCGTTTATTTATTATTTACCACTTATTTAGATAAAGAATTTAAATATTTTAAAATATTTTTTTGCTTATAAATAAACTAAATAATTATTATTTTTTAATTTAGCACATCAAACTGTTTTTTTAAATATATATATGTATTCAAATATATTTCCATCCACGTAAGCAAACACAAGCGGCTCCGAAGTCAATCACTCAAGTACCTCTGATCCTGTTTTAAAAATCTATAATTAATTATTTTGTTTATTTCACTGATTAAACTCTGATTGGAGACTATTTGTCCGATCTTGTGTCTCTCTAATTTGTGGCAACCATCATAATTCCCGCTCATTTTATTTCCTTAATTTCAAACTATCCCTGTGCGCGGGTCCAATTTATAACTCCACGCGCCACCCCTGCCACGTCATCCTACACAGCAAATATTTCTCACCCCCTTCAGAAGAATAAAAAACACTTGATAGCACCGCTTCGCATCTGTAATATATTGTTATTGTCGAATGTAACCTCAAACGGTAAAAATACGCAATTAAGTCCCTGGTCCACGGCTTTTCTAGCAATGTCTATCCTTCCATCTATTTTCGTGATTTGCCATTCGTCCATTATGTCAGAAATTTTAAAAATCCATCACTGATTGGTCTGTATTTCAAAAATATTTAAAAAAAAATATTTTTTTATTTTTTACTTTAAATTAATTTTTTATGTGAAAATATTTTTTTAATATTTTTTTATTTTTAACATCAATATATTAAAAATATCAAAAAAATATTAATTAATATATTTTTAAATTAAAAATATATTTTCAAATATATAAAAATAAAAATAAAAATAAAAATCGTGTCAAACACTTTGTAATATTATTGCATATACAACAATATTATTAGAATCATGTCCATTTCAATTCACTGATGATATAACAAAATCAATAATCAATCACTGTTTGTAATTTCACTTTATTTAAATCAATTATCAATTCTTAAGATTGTATAGGTAGGCTTGCTATTACCACCTTTGGATTTAACATTTGATAGCTATATTTATTTAAACACCTTTGCTATTTTTTTTTCTCAAGCCTCTCTGTCTGCAGAGAACTTAAATACAGGCCCAATATGACAGAAAGGCACACTAAAGGGACGTAAGAAGTCATCAAACCCTAAGAAATCACTAACGAAAATTTTAAAAAATAAAATAAAAATTGATTCCCCCCCTCCCCAAACATACCGCAGTCGATTATAGAAATTAAAATCAACTCCTCTCTCTCCTCCTATGCTCTGCAACTCTCTGTCTTCAAGTAGAAGAAACAGTCTCTCTCTCTCTCTCTCTCTCTCTCTCTCTCTCTCCTCTACTTTTACTCCTCTCTCCACCTTCTTCGCTTGCTTAAAGTATCAAATCCATTAAGAAAAAGACCACTCACACAATGTTACTCACTTTTTTTGCAGCAGATACCATGTGACCTCACCTACTCACACTCTCTATTTCCTCTCTCCACACTTCCTCACCGAGTCAGCTTCCCCTCACTGATTCACGGACTCAACTCGACTATACTCAACTGAACTGAACCGGACATATCATTTTATTTTGTTTTGTTTTGTTTTTCTCCTGGAATGGCGTCATCTTCTAGAGCGAGAAGCAGCTCTCCATTCTCGCATCGAAAACCGTCAAGCCCTTACTCTTCAGCTTCTTCGACAGCTTCTTATAACAACACGCTAATGCCACGTTCGTGCTCGGCTTCTGCTTCTTCATTTTTCGGTTCGCGATCCGTGACGCCGAGTCGAGATCGGTCTGACTCAATTCACTACGGCCTCTCACATGGCGCCGGTGGTTATGGTGGTAGTCCGACTCCAGTCGGGGTCGGGTCGGAGGAGTTGATTGCTGAACCGATTGATCAGCCGAGGAATGGTGGTGATAGTATTTCGGTTACGATTCGGTTTAGACCGTTGAGGTAATGGAAGATCTGAGGGTCCGTGACCAGATCTTGAATCGCTTTTGTAATTTGAATTTTCTAGGTATTCTGATTGGCATGTGTTTGGATACAGTGAAAGGGAGTTCCAGAGAGGAGATGAAATAGCATGGTCCGCGGATGGAGATAAGATTGTTAGGAACGAGTATAATCCAGCTACTGCTTATGCATTTGGTAATCAATTATTGAATTTGAGCTTCTTAATTATTTGAGTTAATGTAAATGTAAATGCGAACTGATTTGTATTGGCAGACAAGGTGTTTGGACCGCACACAGCCTCTCAAGAGGTGTATGAGGTTGCTGCAAAACCTGTGGTCAAGGCTGCAATGGAAGGTGTTAATGGTATGGTATTGATGGAGATTCGGGTTTTTATTGAGAATCAAGTAGCATTTGTTTACTCTAGTATTCGTGGTTGATTAATTAATGCTCACTAATTTCGAGTTTTTCTCTGACAATGCAGGAACTGTTTTTGCATATGGTGTTACTAGTAGTGGAAAGACACATACTATGCATGTAAGATTAGTTCCTCCCGTAACTTTACCTTGGTGTAGTTTTTGTTAGGAGATTTACTCCAAATTTCCCAATATAGTAAAAAGATGATTATGATTGTAGTTATGAATCATTGAAATTGTCAAGATTACCCTTATTTAAAACCACAAGTTATTAATTAAGCTACATTGATTAAATATTGTAGTACATGCAAAGTGCTTTGCTGATACTTTGTTTGCATCAGAAGAGCATTTATTGTTGGAGAAGTCAATGGTGATCCATTTTATTGATGGCTACTTTTTTGTATCCTGTAACTCCTCATTCTACTAGATCTTACTTTGTTATTTGCAAAATGCTATAATGAACGCTCAAAGCACAATGATTTGATGATCTGTTGAGGAGTATTACTGAGGAAACTGGAAGGTGTTGGTCTTTTTAAAGTCCCCTTTGTATGGAATACAAATACTCTCAGTTGTTGCTTCCATAGTTATCCCATGGTTTCCCTCTTTCTCTTATAGCCATATCTATAACTTCATTTGATGCTCAAACATGTTTATTCATCTTATTATATCTAGGAATTAGGATCACATTACTGATGTATTTTCAGAGACATGGCAGTTTCATCCTGCACTGTAATTTATCATTGAAGTCGATTCTTATATTATGTATTATTTGGCACATGTGTAAACATGTCTGTCTTGATGTTTTCCTGTTCTTCCTGCTAACTTTACTTGTTTTAGTTCCTTATCACTAACAAGTTTTCAGCTCTGTTGTTTTTGACTTGTTTCTCATAATCATATATGCAGGGAGACCAAAATTCTCCTGGTATTATACCACTTGCCATAAAGGATGTTTTTAGCAGTATCCAAGATGTAAGTATTTTGGAAATATACTCTCAATATATTCTCTGCAATTCTGGTTAACTGTGTATTGCTTGTCTTTCATCATCGAAGCATCTGAATGTGTGTGCATGCTTATGGGCGGTTAACACTGTCATTACACTTAAAATATAGCTAGGTATCATTGTAAACCTAATTTGTTTGTTGTTTTTCCCCTATATTTAATCTTTTCAATTATCTACTTGTTGATCAAGTATGGATGACACTGCTTTCTCACTTCAGTCTCCAGGAAGAGAGTTCCTACTACGCGTTTCCTATCTTGAAATTTACAATGAGGTAAGTGTCACTATAGTATAAATTTGAGAAACAGAACTTGAGGGTACCCACATCAAGTTGAAACTATTATCACCATCATAATGAAAGTTGCCTGATTTATGCTTTGACTTGTGCTCCTGATATCAGGTGATAAATGACTTGCTTGATCCAACAGGTCAAAACTTGCGTGTCAGGGAAGATGCACAGGTGTTGTGCTTAGCTTTTATGGATTTGCTTATAAAGCTTTGTAGCATGAACTTTCTTACCATGAAAATAAAATTATTTAATGGATCTAATATATGTTGGTCTATAAAAGTATTTGTATTAAGTTTTTCAGGGCACTTATGTTGAGGGTATAAAGGAAGAAGTGGTTTTATCTCCTGGGCACGCACTTTCTTTCATTGCTGCTGGAGAAGGTACCCTGTATATGTATACCCATTTGATCTTTTCCTGTGTGTTTCATGCAAGCTTACTCCTTAATTTTTGATTGATATTGCAGAGCATCGCCATGTTGGTTCAAATAATTTTAATCTGTTCAGCAGCCGAAGTCACACCATATTCAGTCTGGTAAATAGTACATAAGCTGATGAAATTGAGCATTCTGATAGTAGTTAGCATTTTTTATGGAGTATATACCAAACTATTGGTCGGAATAGCCATATCTTAGCCTTCACCACCTCAATTGTTGCATCATCTACTTCAGATTCTTGTCATTCTTTCTGCCTTCTGTGTTTAATAAATTTCAACCTTAGCCACTCTGATTCTGTGCTTTATTTCACATTTTTTTTAATATTTCATTTTGTTTTTATAATTCACTGATATACCTATGCATTTGCAGATGATAGAAAGTAGTGCCCATGGAGATGAATATGACGGAGTGATTTTCTCTCAACTTGTATGGTGCATTGAACTGATACTATCAGAACAAAAATGATTCTTTTTGGCTGCATGGCTCATAATCTTCTCCTTTATGTCTCTTTGTAGAATCTGATTGATCTAGCTGGATCTGAGAGTTCCAAAACTGAAACAACTGGAATAAGGAGAAAGGAAGGATCTTACATAAACAAAAGCCTTCTAACTCTTGGAACTGTATGTACCTGTAATTTGATATGCAATCATCTACCATGTTTTTCATTTTATTTGTATTTACGCCTACCAGAAACTGCTTGCAGAATAAACAAGTCAAAGCCTTCAGATACATGCAATAAATACATAAAATGTGGTTTATTATATGATGATTTATAAGACCAACCCGACAAAGGTGGAAAGCGTTTTTGGGATATTAAGTTTGTCTCAAACATGAGTCAATGGATGAAATCATAATGCTCTTCTGTGCGCGCGTTGAGGCTGTTGACACTTAAAGTGCAGCTGCTTACCTTCTTCATTAATAGGATGTTGAGACTTTTAAGCTTCTGAATGTTTAAATGTATGTGGTCATATCATTTCAATGTCTGTAATTGACTATGTGGTTCCTTTTTTAAAGGTGATTGGAAAGCTGAGTGAAGGAAGGGCATCTCATGTTCCATATCGAGATTCCAAACTTACACGCCTTTTGCAGTCTTCGTTGAGTGGGCATGGGCATGTTTCGGTGAGTTTGAGATATAATAATCATGCTATTTGTGGTCAACATGCTTACAAAATTTTACTTTGTCATTGAAGATCATGTAAGTCACTGAATATACAAGATCAATGAATGATCCATTGTGTTGTTACGTATTGAATTGTGTATATCTTCCAGAAACGTTTAATTTTCATATTCTCATTCCCTTTCTCTCTTTTTGATTATGGAGTAAAGGTTTTACTAGTGACTGGCTATACATGTTCAATTAGTCCTAGCCAAATACCAAAGCCTCTAATATATTCTTTCTTGCCTAAACTAATGTACAGCTTATATGTACCGTCACTCCTGCATCAAGTAACATGGAAGAAACTCATAATACATTGAAGTTTGCTAGCAGGGCTAAGCGGGTTGAAATCTATGCTTCACGCAATAAGGTACAATATGAACTTAGCTTATGATATTATTCATCAACAACAATATAGTTTAATTAAATCTTAAAGTTGACTTAACCTGATTTTGAAAATGACTTGACTTCCAGATTATTGATGAGAAATCTTTGATCAAGAAATATCAGAAAGAAATCTCAAGCCTCAAGCAGGAACTTGATCAATTAAGACAGGGGATGTTTGCTGGTGTTAGCCATGAGGAGATTCTGAGCTTAAGGCAAAAGGTTTTGAATTTTTTTCCTGTTTTCTTCTTTTGAATATTGCTGTGCTGTTTTCATTTTATGGTTTTATTGCCATTGACTAACCATTCTTTGTTTTTCATTGAATAGTTGGAGGAGGGTCAGGTGAAGATGCAATCAAGGCTCGAGGAAGAAGAGGAAGCCAAGGCTGCTCTAATGAGTAGGATTCAGAGGCTAACTAAACTCATACTTGTCTCTACAAAGAATACGATTCCTGGATTGACTGATGTTCCAGGTCACCAGCTGAGTCGTTCTGTTGGGGAGGATGACGTGAGTTCATTTCCCATCTGTTTTGCACACAAAAGCACGGTCTGCTAACTTTTGCTAGCACCTAATCCCAAACTGCCCCTGGAATTTGAATATTTAAATATGAATGACATCCTTTCTGGCTTACAAGTTAAACTGCAGTTTCTGGGGTTTGAGCTATGGTTGTATTACTGGAATGTAATAGTTATAATGTGAATCTGCACAATCTTTGGGTAACATTTTGTTTTAAAATTTGTAACTTGATTCCGTGTTTTCTTAATACCTTTTATTGTTATTCTGTACTTTTTTATTTTGTAAATGCTCAAATTCTCCAAAAAGGCTCCACCTTAATATACCAATGCCCCACAACTGTCTGTCTTGTATTTTTTTTGGCTTTGCAATGGTTTCCTTCCATAAGATACACCCTTTGCTTAGTTTTACTAAATTTCCTTTTGGACTGCATTCTTTTTCTTATTTTACCATTTGAAAAATTGAAGTGTGATTTTTAAGTCGTTTTTTTTGGCGTGTCAGAAATTGGATGTTTTGCGAGAAGGTGCTTTACTAGCGGAAAATGAAACTCAAAAGGATTCTCCATCTTCTGCTTCTTTGATAGCATCGGATCTAACTTATGAATTTAAACATAGAAGATCTTCCAGTATGTGGAATGAAGAATTCTCACCAGCCAGCAGTACTGTTACTGAATCTACTCATTCATATGAACTTAAGGGTACTTCGAAACTGGCACCAGTAAGTTATGCTAATTTTCTCTCCGGTTCACACCCCTGAGCATTAATACCGTCTAAATTTTCTCTTCAGAAAGAATCCAAAATTCACTCCTCTCACCCTCTCTTATATTGGACTCTCTTGTTTTTGGATTTGTCAGATTCTCTCTATCTTTTGTTCTTCCATCTCCTTTTGTCATTGAATCCGGAAAACCCAAGTCTCCCTTTTTCTGATTTTTAGCACATTCATACCACAAATGCCATGTCAATTTACATTTTTATGCCTTTTCATCTTCTGGTGGTAATCTTTCCTTTGGGTGACCAGGCCAAAATTTTCAATTTTTATTAGTTACAGGTTTTGCTGAAGAAATTGTTAACTTGACAGAATTGTGATACTTCTAGGGCAGGATGACCCAAGACCAGATGGACCTTCTCGTGGAGCAGGTTAAGATGCTTGCTGGAGAGATTGCATTCAGCACTAGTACCCTGAAGCGCCTGGTGGAGTATTCTGTAAATGATCCTGATAGCTCAAAAACTCAAGTATGCTTCTCTTCTGTAGCAAAATTTTATGGTTGCATTTAACTTCAAAATGAGATGCAAGGCTATAATGATACTCTATTCAACATTTCAAATAGATTGCAAGGCCCCCCCGTCACTGTGGTGCTGGAGCCAATTTTAGATTACGTGACTGCTGTGATTTTAAATTTTATTCGACTCCAGGGTGTGTTTGATGCTTATCACATACTAAATGATTCTTGTTCTTCTTTAGCTGGGAATGACACCCTCCCCCCTGCTTCCTTTCTGTTTTTTTCTGTGAATAATCGATTGTTATATCAATTAACAGATCAGAAAACAGAAGTTTTCCATTGTGGAATGCCTTAATTTTTTATTATCCAACATGTCCAATATGGCAGTAATATATACCTGAATAGAGCTATGTGAATGTTCATAGTTTTTCCCTAAAGCTCTGTTTCTCAACCACAGATCCAGAACTTGGAGCGAGAGATCCAGGAAAAGAAGAGGCAAATGAGAGTCTTAGAACAGCACATTACTGAGAGTGGTGAGGCTTCAATTGCTAATGCCTCATTGGTTGATATGCAGCAGGTTGTTTTGCTTTCTTCTACCTTTCCCTTTTTTCTTCTTCTCTCTTGTATTCTTTCGTTTTATGCATTTTTTCAGATTATAGTAGCTCAATTATTTTGATTGCAATTGTGCTGCAACAGACAGTAATGAGGTTGATGACCCAATGTAATGAGAAGGCTTTTGAGCTGGAGGTGAGCACTTCATATCACAATACTGTCGAAATTTTATCAAGGCTTGTGTATTCACTATCATTCTGGTGTCACATTAAAACCGAATAGAGGCAGGCACTTGTATATCCTTTGGTAAACAATAATCGGTTAGGCAAATTGCCATTCAGATAAATTCAGATCCATAATTTCATTCTGAGAATCTTACAACTTCACAATCTGCAGTGTAATTTTTTTTTGGGTTTTTTGGTAGAAAGAGGAATCCTTTAATAATGAAACTCCTGTATGCCTTCATCTTAAGACTAGTAAATATCCTGATGGACCAATTCACGAAGTATGTATCCAGTTTCAATGGTCTCTAGTGGTTAGAATGGTGCTCCAACTTGCATAGATTGTAATTTTCCTTCCAGTGAAATGATTTTGATTTGTTTGTAGATAACATCGGCTGACAACCGTATTCTCCAAGAACAGCTTCAGAATAAGGTTTGACTAACACACCACACCCCATCCCATTTTCCCTTTTATTTTAATTTCCCTTTCATTTTCTTTCATCCTGCCATTGTATTTGATGTGTTAACCTTTTCATCAGCTTGGAATGCTAGTACTTTTTTGTTTGCCCCCTGGTTCACTTTGTTTTAAGCTGTTATTTCTGCATGTGGTGATTATTGGCAGTGTTCTGAGAACAAAGAATTGCAAGACAAGATGACTCTTCTGGAGCAGAGGTTGGCTTCACTCTCTGGTGATAAAACATCTGTAAACTCTGAACACAACATGTCTGAAGAATATGTGGATGGATTGAAGAAGAAAGTTCAGTCCCAGGTGATCACTGATATGCCATAAGTTAACAAATCTTGGACGGGCTTATTGAAAATAACTCTATTTTAGTTGTGGTCATTGTTTTTATATTATAGTTGAACTAAGGATTTTGGTTCAAACTTCTCATCTGGAAATATGGTTATTACTGTTCTCTAGAGTCAAGAACATAAGCAAAAAGTAAATACCAGCGGGTAGTTCTAACTTATAACAAAGTAATTACAAGTTTTTGCTTACAGCTAAGAAACATGCTTTTGTTTTTATCTGAGCAGGAAATTGAGAATGAAAAGCTAAAGATTGGACAGGTTCATATTTCAGAGGAGAATAGTGGATTGCGGGTGCAAAATCAGAAATTGTCCGAAGAAGCTTCTTATGCAAAGGAACTGGCCTCTGCTGCAGCAGTTGAGCTGAAAAACTTAGCTGGTGAAGTGACAAAGCTCTCATTACAGAATGCAAAATTGGAAAAAGAATTGATGGCTGCTCGTGAATCTGTGCATTCTAGAGGTGCTGGCATGCAATCAGTTAATGGAGTTAACCGCAAGTTTGATGGCATAAGACATGGGAGGAAGGGGCGGTTCTCTGGCAGAGGAAATGATTTTTCAGGAATGCATTCTGATGACTTTGAGTTGTGGAATCTTGATCCAGATGATTTGAAAAGGGAGCTGCATGCAAGAAAACAGCGCGAAGCAGCACTGGAGGCAGCCTTGGCTGAAAAGGAATTCATAGAGGATGAATACAGGAAAAAGTGTGAAGGGGCAAAAAAAAGGGAGGAGGCTCTGGAAAATGACCTAGCAAACATGTGGGTTCTTGTTGCGAAATTAAAGAAAGAGGATAGTGCTCTCTCTGGGATGAATGCTGATGAAAGAGAGAGTGATGGTATAGATCACACTAGTGATCCCAAAAGAAATGGTGTTGAAGTTGGTCGTAATAGCATCCTGAAAGAGAGAGAAGATTTGGATGTATCACAAGAAGTTGATGAAACTCCCAAGGAAGAGCCCCTAGTTGTTCGGTTGAAGGTAATCCTGAATTATTCGATCCTTTTCTTTCTATCATTCTGTTGTTTACCTTTGTTTTGTTGTGTCCATCTGCTATAATAATTCTTCACTCCCTTCTAAAGTTTAACTTGTGGGGTCATTTGATAAACATCTGTTTGAGGCATGTTCTTACCTTCTACTTCTGGGATATAAATGCATGTTTGTTCCTGAATCTAGATTGCATTTTTCGGCATGCAGGCACGGATACAAGAGATGAAGGAAAAGGAGCTCAAACAACTGGGAAATGGAGATGCCAATTCCCATGTGTGCAAAGTATGTTTTGAATCACCAACAGCGGCAATTCTTCTCCCCTGTCGACATTTTTGCTGTAAGTCGGTGAAGCAGCCTGCATTTTTGAACTGTGTCTAACCTTTTCTGCCCATCATCTCCTATCGTGATTGCTGCTGGTTTGTTTTTGCAGTGTGTAAATCTTGTTCGCTTGCATGTTCTGAGTGTCCAATTTGTCGCACAAAGATTGCAGATAGGCTTTTTGCATTTACTTGACGTTGCAGCTTGCACCCTCCTAATGAAGGTCATGTATACTAGTTCCGCTCATTTTTTTAATTTGCTGATAAGCTAGACTATTGGACAAGATTAGGTTCCTTAACACCTTGTCATATAATGGGACAAGTAGATAAGCAACATGCAAATAGCTCTTAAGGAAAATTGAGGATCATCGAAATAAAATATAGTTTGCATTTACTGCTGTTTGCTCAGAGCATTATTTATGATAAGCCCAGCAATCGTTAGCCTACAGACATAAGGCTATTGGTCCCACATGGAATGGATCTGCTGATCCTGTGTCCTGAGACTCATGCAAAAAAAATCCCTCTAGCTATCTGGAAGGCCGAGTACCTGTAATCCCAAACCACTGCGAGTGTCATTTATGTGAAAATAAGAAAAGATAAATTGACATGCTCTCTGTTTTTTTCCTTTCCCCCAATTGCAGGGCCCTGTCGATGTTTACCCGTTCACAACATCACTGGAACGGTGGTGCAATTCTTTTATTAGTTCACTGTATGTAATTGTCAAAAAGATATATCAATATATTGTTTCTGATCTCACCCCCATTGGGGCTGTAAAATAAGACTTGATCAAAGGTAAACAGAGAATCAGTAAATTTAAAAGTATCAGATTGAGGATGTTGCGCTGTTTTTTTAACATGCAGCAGAATGTTGTGTTTCATAACGCTGTATAGAAACAACAATGTATGCTTCCATGAGAAGTGTCTTTCCCTGTGTATCTGAGCCACGCTTGTTCATTGGTTCCTCAGCTCCTTGTTTATCTTTATTTTCTGTTTATCTTTCCCTATGTCTTTATTTTCTGCGAAATCTAGTTTCTCTTATCACAATGTTGACGGGTAGTGAAATGTGAATTCTCTTCAGAACAGTCGTGTTACCATTGCCGTTAATCGTGGAGGAAGAAATAACTCCAGTGGTTTGCGCTTTGCAGTCCTTGTTTCAATGAGATTTTCAAGTTTCACTGTGGTTGTGCTAAGCTTATATTACATTTTAATTCATGCCGCTGCATTTTTAATATCCACTCTAGAAACCTAATTCTATATGCTTGGAGTACATGATATCTGTAGCCTCACGTAAATCGGTATCTCACTGAATTTATGTCTGAAAATTTTGGTGGTTGGGGTGGTTAGATAGGTGTTTAGCCTCACTGGCTGGCTATAAGAAGGAATTTACCAAATTATAGGGAACATAGATTTGAACGCGCTTTAAATTGACATAGAAAATATAAAAATCACGGGACTTCATTGTTATTTTATCATAATCTTTTTAAGGAACTTCGCTGAATTTATGTCACAAGAAATCTTTGAAAAACTAAAAATCAAACACTGAAAAGAAGACGGCAACCATTGAAAGAACACTGAATGTTTTACAGTTGAAGAACAGATTAAACAAACGTGAAGCATTTCTTCTACTGAAAGTGCCTGGATCTTGACAGATCGGGGGCTTATCTGAGGAACGGAAAAACCACCCTCGCTCAATTTCCAGCTAACTTCCATCTTGCTTGCATCTTTTGACACGTCAAATCCAAAGGGTGAACCAGGCTGGGGAATAGAATGAGGAAGTTGAGGGAAGTGGAGTGTAACTTGAGGGACCTAGAACTCTAAATCTTCTGGAGATAAAGAACTCCTATAGCTTTCAAGACCTTGATCCAGCAATGGCAAAAAATGGTCACAAGTCTGAATCAAATTGGGTAACGTCAGGGGATAGGGTGTGGACGAGTCTTAAAAAATACGAAACCCTAAAAAAAAACAAGAGGTCTCTCTCTCTAGAGATAGGGTGCACTCCAAACCTTATTGCAACCAATAATGCTAGAAAATGAAGGATCAAGAAGATCATCGATGCGCCAGCCTGGTACTGTCTCTAAATACTCAGATATGCTACTTGTTGAAATCGAACCATTGCCGCTAACATGGTTATCATCGAAACTATATGCTGTTGTTGCCGATGCTGTCTCAACTGAAGGAGACCTGGAGATTTCATTGGAAGCTGAACTGGGTTTCTCTAGGCGCGGCTGATGGTTTCTATTAGTGTTAATGCTTGCATCGAAGTTATCAGTGGTGGTCGATGATGCTGTGTGCAGAGAAGAAGAAGCGGAGAGCTTAACGCCTGTGAGAAGAAACCTGTTGTGTTTCTGAGTGTGTTCATTAGCTTTGTGAATTGAAAGGTCACATTCTTTGCACAGAATTGCCCTATCCTCCTGACAAAACAGAAGGGCTCTCCTCTCCTGAAGAAAAATAACCACTAAGAATATATTTTATAACCTCAACAATCACAGAAAGTGAAAAGCAGGTGAAGAAGGATCTACCTGACAAATATCACAAAGAGGGGATTCTTTGAAGGAAGGATGGACTAAAGAGAACCTCGAGTGTTTTCTTGCTAGCTTGTTTGCATGGTGAACTCTGTGATCACATCCATGGCAGAGAGCAGCTTCATCTGCACAGCAGAAAACTGTCGCCTCTACATTGTCACACACATCACACCGGATCTTCATTGTCTTCTCAGTATACTCCCTCTAATATTCTTGGTTGGAGTTTAATATAAAGATAGAGATTGTAGTATTCTGGAATTGACCCTTACGAGAGAATAAAAGGATACTGAAAAAGCTGTTGTGGGAGTATGGGCAGTATGGGAGTGGAAATGAATAAACAGCTAAGCTCAGGGGCATTGAATGTATATCTGACTTTTTTAGAGAAGAAAGCTCTGGATAGATGCAATGTAGTTTTCCTTAGATTTTTTCTCTATAGTAAAGAAGATGAGAGCAAGTTGGCTTCTGGGCTATGGAGTTATTGCACAGCTACCTAGAGCATTCACTCTCATTCTCAGTGCTGTCTGATGCTGGAGGGGTGGCTACCGATTTGCATTTATCTTCCTATTTATTGATCCAAGCCTCTCTATTCATATTGATTTGGCAGTATATATAAATTTATCTTATTATAGTTTTTTTATTGTCTACAGGAGGGAGGGAGGGAGGGTGATGGACCAAAGTTAGCTCATGGGAGACCAAAAGCTGTTGCTTAACTTGCATTATCAATATTTTAGTTGATTCAGAATCTTGCCTTAGATTAGATTTAGTGCCCGTTTGGCATTGCGATCCCACCGGCTTTTGGTTGAAATTTGAATTTTTTTTTTCATTTTAAAAACCGGCAGTTTGGTGTTTTTAGATCATTTTGATGTGTTGATTTCAAAAATGATTTTAAAAAAATAAAAAAATATCATTTTGATGTATTTCGGCACGATAAATACTTTAAAAAATACCACAATCACACTCCCAAACAGGTTAGACACCCTTTTAGTGTATGATAAAATAACTTTGTCTTGATTAAGCCGAACCCTTTGTAATTAGTAATTGCATGAGAAGAAATAACCACACCACGAGCAAGCTTGTTTTTATCTCCTCATATGTGAGCTCCTCAAGGTCAAATACCCACACCAACAGCAAGCTTGGATAGCTCTTGTTTTTTATTCGTTAATGATTGAAATTATTGCTGCCAGACGAAGTATTGAGGGAGTGTTTGACACTGTGTTTTAAAAATATTTTTGAAAAAAATAAAAATAATTTATTTTTATTTTTCACTTTAAATTAAAAAAAATTGGTGTTTTTAGATCATTTTTATGTGATGATGTCAAAAATGATTTAAAAAAATAAAAAATACATTATTTTGATATATTTTTAAATGAAAAACACTTTAAAAACAGCCGCAACAACACTACTAAACAGACACTAATAACGATGCGACGAAACAAGAAAAGTGGGCAAGGCAAATATAGGGCAACATGAAAGATATCCAAATGGCTGGTTGCATCAAGATAGGTTGGAATGAACCAAGTAGACAAAAAATATATTTGAAACCAATCTAAAAAGACATTTCCGACTAAATAAAATAATCTTTTCTGTTATTCTAGTGTCAAACTTTTGAAAACCTTGTCTCAAGTCTGAAGGAAGGCAATGTAATCCTCCCCGGATTACAGATTCGTATTCAGATCCAGCTTATTCACACCCACCCATAAAGGCTGCAGGCAAAAGGGGTGTACGTAGCAGAGTGATTCTAAAACAACGTTATTTGTAAGAACAAGAAGTATGTTCCGAGTTCCCAAACAATTTGTGCCATCGTTGACCTACGTTAATGGCAGAAGAAGCTTACGATTACCATGCAAGATAGGTGGTGTAATGGCGTGTGACTGGGAACTGCAAATGCAGGATCCAGGTTCGAGTCTCAGCCCCTCCTCGTAAAAGCCTGAGACAGTCGGAGGTTTACTCACTTTATAGGCCTACAAAATATATTTTCCGGGTAATGGAATTCCCCCATTCTTCAAAGTTCTTCAAAGGAGATATCCAAAAAAAAAAAGATAGCAACTTGCCCGTATGAATTGCTCTATCAATATTAAGTTTTGCTTATCATGGGATAGGTTGTCTCTATTTTTTTCTTCTCGCACGTCCGTTTCACTTCAGCCCTACTTTGCTTACATGGAAAAGGTTGCCTCTATTTTATCTTCTCATGCGTACGTTTCACTTAAGCCCTTGATTGTTCGAGCAATTCGTGATTTATTATTAGCTATAATATATCTCGTTACTTTGCAGCATCTCCAACACAAGAGGTAAAAAGAAGAAGCTATCTCTACTCATTTTCATAGAAAAGCTAGAACATAATGCATGAACATACATTTGCCCCTTCTTGCTCATCAATTAATTAAATCCTTGGCAATTATGGTGAATTTAGTGTCAGTTATAATGGTTTAGTTTTGGGCATTTTAAATAAGTAAAAAAGAATGTTTTTGTATAATTTAATTAACATGAATCGTTAAAATAACATTTGTTAAGTATTGGAGTATGAAAAAGAAGAGTTTATCTTTATATTACTCGAAGCTATATCAACGTTTGAGCTCTTTTATTTATCACTAGTTAATTGCTCGCATTACGTTGCTTGCAGGCTGAACAAATTTTTTTATATAATTATTGAGAATAGAATAATTAATAGATTTTGCTAGTTAAAAAATAAAATATAAGATCTATATATGCAAGGTTTGATTTAATAAGACACATCAACACATCCTATAACAACAACAACAAAATCGAAGGCTTAACATCTAAAAATATCATTACTATTATTGCTAAAACAATAAAAATTATTAAATTATTCTGAGGAAAAAAAACTCAAAAACATTAATAAAAGAGGAAGCAAAAAAAAAAACTAAAAATATTATTATTATAATAATTATTATTATTATTGCGTGAATAATGAGAAAATAAATTCAATGAAAGAATAAAAAAGCCCAAAAACTTTAACAGAAGAGCAAACAAAATAAAAATAAAAATTATTAGCTAAAAAATCATTTGACATGAAAATAAAATAAAAAACTAATAAAAAACCCAAAAGAAATAACAAAGAAAAACAAATAAGAAATATCAATTTTTAAATGATCATAAACAGAAACTAAAATTTAAGAATAAAATTTTTGAAAAAAATGTTATCTCAACAAAAGAGAAAATAATAAAAATTAAAAATCAAAACTAAAGGTACATATATATAAACATAGACAAAAATAGGAACTATTAAAGAACAATAAAAAATTAAAGGAATTAAAATAAAAAAAATGAAAAGTATAAGAACCAAAAACAAAACCAAATATATTATTAATTTCAATCAAATGAAAAAATTAAAAAAATCAAATAAAGTATAGCATCTATACATGCAAGGTTTGATATAATGAAACACATCAACACACCCTATTATAACAATATGAACATCGAAGCTTTAATATTTAAAAATATCATTATTATTATTGCTGAAACAATAAAAATTATTAAATTACCCCGATAAAAAAATCAAAAACATTAAAAAAAAGCAGGAAAAAAATTATTATTCTTATTGCGTTAATAATGGGAAAAAAAGTCAATCAAAGAAAAAAAACGTCAATAACTTTAACAAAAAAAAATTATAAGCAAAAAAAAAAACTGATGTCAAAATAAATAAATAAAAAGAATCAAAAGAAAGAAAAATGAAAAAATGCATAAGTAAAAAGAAAAGCAAAAAGCAAAAAAATATTATAGGCAAAAAATAATAATGCATAAAAGGCAAGTTGGCAGGGGTCGGACCCTTGCCCTCCTGTTTAGAAAATAGGCTCTTTTGTACTGAGTTACAGGTGTTTCATCTGTTTTTACTCCACAAAAATAGCTAAATATCATAAAACAGGCGAACCAAACGACCTGACCCGAACCAAAAACTGAACAGTACTATTGTAATCCATAGTAATTTGTCTCACATGCTATAATAACTGAACCATGACTTTTTTTAGTATATAGTATAATTTGCTATTGGGTATATTTTAATGGGGAGTTTAGGGTCATTGCTTGCGTCAGATATTGAGCTCGTTGACTATTTTTTTCTTCTTTCTTAATTTTATTTTTAAGCAACCTTTCTAGTTTCTACATTAATCCTTTCATTTTTCTCCCCCTCCATCATTGACTAGATCCACGTTCTAATGAAGTGGGAAACCAGAGTAATATCTAATGAAGTGGGAAACCAGAGTAATATATAATAATAATAATACTTAACAATTGATGGAGTCGACCAACACTAGATGACAAATAACACCTTTTCACGGCCCGGACATGGATGCACTTTCGAGCATCTTTGAACAGCAGATATTACCTATAATATAAAACGCGTCCCGGTTTTACTGTGCTTATCCACAGTAACATTTACTATAAATATACATTATCGGGAACAATGAACAATATGTTGAGGCAGTCGTGTTGGTTGCAGGAGCGTGAAGTAATGGCCCTCTGTCAAGAGGGCGTGGGTTCGAATCCACTATAAGCGTGTTTTTATTCTTCCACAATATATTATTTAAATAAGACAAATGGTCGTAAATTATAAGAGAAATGTTAAGGTAGCCGAGATGGTCCACAGCGCGCGCCTTTATGGAAGAGGGAGCGGGTTCGAAACCCCCTTTCTGCATTTCGTTTATTACTTTTTTTTTGTTTTTTTATTACGTTTTTTTCTTCTAATAATTATATATATATATATATATATATTATCTATAATATAAAAGGCGTGGGAAAAATACTGTAGATTGCTACAGTGTCTTTCCCACGCCATGACTATATATTGTTTTTCCTTCGCCATGACAAAAGGAAATATATATATTGTCATGGCGCAGGATTTTCTTTTGGTGTTTTTTTTTCTTTTTGGACAAAAATTGTCCTTATTTTATGTATTTGTTTTTTTAGATTTTATTTTTATTGTTTGTCATTTTATTTTTTTTATGTACTGTTCTAAAATTTTAATTTATGTCGGTTACACTATATTTTATTTTTAAAAATTTCTTTATTATTTTTCGGTCCCAAGGTTTTTATTTGTTGCAGTTTTGTTATTTAATTGGAATTAATTATATATATTAATTATCATTTTAGCACTTATTCTTTTAATTTTTTATTTAATATTGATTCCTTTCTTTTTTTTTTCTATCTTTCTTGAAGAGTGTTTATTTTTTGTCCATATGCATTCATTTAAACTTTTGATTTTTGTTTTGAATTTTTGTCATTTTATTTTTTATTGGCGTTTTATTTTTATTCAGTTCAATTCTGAAATTTTAATTTATATTGGTGATCATTTTAAAATTAATATTGTTCTATTTTTCTCTTTGTTCTTTTTTTTTGTTTTCTATTATTTTTATCTGATTTTTGGATCAGACGATTTTATGATTTTATTGCTTGCACAATAATAATGATAATTTTAGTGATTATTTTTTGACAAAATATTCTGCATTTTTTTTAATTATTCGGGTTAATTTAATGATTTACACTATTTGAGCAGTAATATTGATATTAATTTTAACTTCTATATTGATGATAAGTAACGTGGGGATGGATTTTCAATTTATATTTTCTTCGTTTTGAAGATAGAAAATTAACTACTTATTTTTGTTTTTTGATTAATGCAAGTTCTTTCACAATTTGTATTTTGTTTGTTGTGTTTAATTTAAATTAAATTATAAAATAAATTAATCTTAATACAATGTATTCAATAATTCAGATATCTGATTTTTCTTGCTTTTTTTATTGATAATGATAATTTTATACTGGTTATTTCATTGAAACCTACCAAACAGATAAATTTATATTCATTTAAAATTCATATATTTTGTAAAAAAAAACATGCACTTCACATGATTTCTGTACAAATTTATTATTTTATCCAAGTTTATATTATAATAAAAAATCAAACATAATTAATATTTTGTTGCATTAAAAAAAATATGGTTCCGACCGCGACGGGGCGCGGGTGCCATGACTAGTATATATATATATAGCGTCCCGGTTTTACTGTGCTTATCCACAGTAACATTTACTATAAATATACATTATCGGGAACAATGAACAATATGTTGAGGCAGTCGTGTTGGTTGGAGGAGCGTGAAGTAATGGCCCTCTGTCAAGAGGGCGTGGGTTCGAATCCACTATAAGCGTGTTTTTATTCTTCCACAATATATTATTGAAATAAGACAAATGGTCGTAAATTATAAGAGAAATGTTAAGGTAGCCGAGATGGTCCACAGCGCGCGCCTTTATGGAAGAGGGAGCGGGTTCGAAACCCCCTTTCTGCATTTCGTTTATTACTTTTTTTTTGTTTTTTTATTACGTTTTTTTCTTCTAATAATTATATATATATATATATATATATATATATATATATCCTCAAATTTAATTTTTTTATAGTTTTTTTTGTTTTTTTCATTATTATGTTTTTTTTCCATGAAACATTTTTTATTTTTTTTAAATGTGATTGATTGTTTTAAAAAAAATATTTTTTGTTTTGAAATATATTAAAATGATAATTGTTTTTTTTAATTATTTTTAACATCAACACATGAAAATAGTTTAAAAATATAAAAAATATAATGGGTGAACAATGTTTGTTTTTTGCCCGTATTTATACATTTATGCTTTTAAATTATTATTTTTTTGATTCATTTTTTGTTAGGGTTTTATTTTTATCAGGCTTCGTTCTGAAATTTTAATTAATGTTGGTGATAATTTTAAAATTAATATTGCTTTTTTTTTTCTCTCTGTTATTTTCTTTGTGTGTGTTTTCTGTTATTTTATCTGTTTTGGATCAGATAATTTTATGATTTTAGTATTTGCACAATAATAATGATAATTTTAGTGATTATTTTTTATTGTTGTTTTTGTTAAAATGTTTTGATTTTTTGAGGTAATTTAATGATTTTGATTATTTGAGCAGTAAAGTTTATAATAATTTTAACTGCTATAATAATGAAAATAATGATAACATAGGGATGAATTTTCAATTGATGTTTCATCTTTTTATGGATAGAAAATTAACTACTTATTTTTTATTTGATTATTGCAGGTTTTCTCATAATTTATATTTTATTTTTAAATGTGATTGAAATTGAATTATTAAATGAACTAATCTTAATATAATGAATTTAATAATTCAAATACCGAATCTTCTTGCTTTTTTATTGATGATGATAATTTTATGTTGGTTATTTATTAAAACCTACTAAACAGATAAATTTATATTAATTGAAAATTCATATATTTTATAGAAAACTTGCATTTTATAGTAATTCTGCACAAATTTATTATTTTGACTAAATTTATATTATAACAAAAAAAAAATTAATATTTTTTTGCATTAAAAATATATGGTGTCGCCTGCGACGAGACGCGGGGACATTGGCTAGTATATAATAGATATTGAAAGTGGAGATCTTGAAACGGGCATGCAGATAAGGAAGGGACATTGTCATCTAGGGTTTTTTCGAAAAGTTATAAGAGAATCATGTGGAATATTGCCTGGCTACTCCTTTGAATACAAAATTGGAGTTGAAATGTGGGAAGAACATGTGTTAAAAAAAACCCTTCCTAGGAGTCGAGTGGCTGCTTGTAGAAATCAAACGATGAATCTGTTAAAGAAAATAAGCTTGAGCCGTCCACCAACACTATCCTTAATGATATTTCTCGAAAACAAGAATCACGAAGGATTCCAACAAGTTCTTTCTCAATATAATAAGGTAACATAAAAACAACTTGAACAAAAAAGAAGACTAACAAGATGGAAGTACATCTTGTTCTATATTGTTTGAAAAACTGAACCGTATTTATAGGCAGTCATGATGTAACAATCATGCTTAATTTATTATAAAATTATAAGGGTTGTCACAACCATTTAAAATATAGTTCTTGAGAAATTAAGTGATTGTAACTGTTATAACTATTGGAAAAAATAAACAAAAAAGTTTTAAATTTTGAGATTGTTAAAAATAAATCTTCAGGTGTTTGAAATAATATGATTTCAGTTTAAGGGTCATAAAACATATTTTAATGCTAGAGACAAAAATTTTAGAGAACGTAAGCATTGTCTCATGTTCATAGAGGACGAATAAGGGTTTTTTCTCTTGCTCGACTCAACCTTATATGCGTAAGCTCACTTTTCTTTCTTTGTTGATTTCTATCCCATCTCAAGTTGTATTATATAAACACTTGATGGAAATCTTAATTTTTCAATGAGGGATAAAGAGTCCTATATATACTATTTGTACTAAAAAAGGTTAGTTATATTTTTCAATATGGATAAAGACTTTTGAAATAACTTTTACAACAAAATCATGATTACATCTATATATATTTTGATCTCATATTTAGTTCCATCATCATATACATTAGTTTTAATTATAATTTTATTATCATATCATCTTACACGAGATATAATCCTTTTTTAATCAAATTTTATGCAGGCTATTCATATTTAAAATATTGATGTAATTCTAAGAAATCTTCTTCTATATTTAATCCTTTGACTATATATTCCAACTAAGATATAGCTTATATAAATATTTCTATGCTTAGTTTTTTTTCCTCTCAAGATTATATCATATGCTTCTGTGTATTTTTAAAAATAGTTGACAAGAAAAATCATTTTTGTAAGGAATTGGTATGCTTGAAATTCAAGATTATAACTCTTTGAAACTTGTATTAATTCCAAATATAACAGTTTTCTCTGTCTTTTCTCTTGTAAACTAAGTATAAATAGCCAAACTATATAAAATCATTATAATGTGTATATATATATATATATATATATATTTTTTATCTTCTATGATGTTTATCTATGTATTCAATCCTCAACATGACTCATATGTTAAGGAATATAAATACGTTAATGCATAAATATGCGATCGATCTCCTTGATTAATGCACGCTTAATTTTTATTGTTTGCTTTTCCTTTTTATGTAGGAATGTAAATTAGGCAATGATAGTGTATAGATTTTAATTGAGGATCCTAAATTGATCTATGTTCTGTACACACACACACATTTCTTTCTTTTCAATGAATAATATGAGAGAATATTGATTTCCTTCATGGTATCAGAGCAAGAACGCTTCTAACAACCAAAAACTAAAGTTTTTCTCTTCTTTTCTTCTTTCAACCATCATCCATGGTAGAAAAGCAAACCACGATGGAGGCTGATAAATATAGCAATCCAAATGATCCTTTTTATCTTCACCACTCTAATCAACTTGGATTTGTGCTTATCACTCAACTATTGAATGAAGAAAATTACGACACTTGGAGTTAAACATGATTGCCATGATCATGGCCCTCAACATCAAAAATTAAAAAGGCTTCATCAATGGCACCGTTCAAAAATCACCAACTGCATCCACCACATAAATTCAACAATGGGCGAGTTGTAACAATCTCGTGAAATCATGGCTTCTCAATTCAATCTCACACGATATCGGAGCAAGTGTAGTATACAACGAGGTTGCTCAAGAAATTTGGGATGACCTAGATGAGTGTTTTTCACACATCAATAATGTCAATCTCTTCATGTTGAAGAAGGAATCCATGATTGTAAACAAGACAACATGACCATTGGTGCTTATTACAACAAGCTAAAGGGCCTCTGGGATGAACGAGATGCATTGTGTTCTATTCCATCCTGCACCTGTGGCACTGTAAAAGAGGTTATGCAGTTCCAACAAAGTCAAAAGACTATGAAGTTTCTCACGAGCCTTAATGAAACTTACGCTGCTGTTTGGGGATATGCTCTACTCATGGATCCACCTCCTACTATTAATAAAGTCATTCTCTCATTCTCCATAATGAAAGGCAACGAGCAGTATCAAAGAGAAATGCACCCGTGTCTGACATTACAGCCTTTACCGTAAGAAACAACTCACGGAATTCTGGAAAAAAAAGTCACACCTATAATCCTCATTTGAAATGTGAAATTTGTGACAAATTTCGAAACACCTTAGAGACTTGTCGGTCACATCTTAAATGTGATCATTGTGGCTGGAACGGACACACCGTTGGTGTATGTTGTAAGTTGTACAAAAGGAATTCCTCTGGTGGTAAACCTGAACAACAAGAGCGTAAGAATTTTATCTCTAAGGTTTATCATGCCAATGCCAATGCCAATACAACAACTCTCACCTCCTTCAAATTCACAGTAGAACAATACCAAAAATATAATGACGCTTCTTAACATCAATAAGCCCAATTTCATGGCTACTCATGTTGGTAATGCATCCTTTATGGTTGATCTCTCAAGTAAGACCTCTTGTGCTTCTGTTTTTGGAAAAGGAATGTGTTGGATACTTGACACAGGAGCCAAAAATCACATGATTTGCTCTCTTGACTTGTTGACTACAACATCTCAAGTTACCAACCGAACCGTGCATCTCCCAATGGAGCAATGGTTATCATCAAACACACAGACAACATTTATTTTGACAATTTTGCATTACATGATGTTCTGTGTTCCATCTTTTAAATTGAACCTGGATTCTATTAGCAAACTTGTTCGAAGTTCCCACCACCTTCATATATTTACTAATTATGTTTGTGTGCTTCAAGACCAACAATCGGGGAAGATGATTGGGATGGGAACTGAACGAGATGGACTTTACTATCTTGATACTTGAACAAACCCAGATGCAACTCAGTCACCGCAACAATCTCTCATTCCTCGAGACTTTGGCATCAACACCCTTGTCATCATTCAAATAAGAGTCTTCGTTTGATTTCTCATTTTGTTAAATACATGCCTTTTTGTTTAATATCTTGATATTGATATTGATGATTGTTTAATTTTCCCATTAGCCAAACAAACTCGTGTTCAATTTACATTAAGTTCTATTACTACTTATGCACCATTTGAATTAATTCGTGTTGATATCTAGGAAGGATATCATATTCCTATAATAATTGGGGCACAATAGTTTCTCACTATTATTGATGATCATACTTGATGTACATGGATTTATTTGATGCATCATAAATCATACAACCCTAAATACATCACCATATTCATCAACTTGGTTGAGACACAATTTTCCTTAAAAGTTAAAATTCTTTGTAGTGATAATGGTTCCGAATTCACAATGACAAGATTTCATTCAAATAAAGGAATCATTCTTTAAACTAGTTGTGCCTCCACCCCACAACAAAATGGATTTGCTGAACAAAAACAGAATCACCTTCTCAAAGTGGCACATGCCTTATTATTTCAAGCTAATCTTCCCAAACAATATTTTCGGGAGATGCCATATTAGTTTCCACTTATCTCGTCAATCAAACTCCCACATCAGTACTTTAAGGAAAAACCTTTTTTGAGATGTTTTTTTTCCAGAAACAACCTATATATGATTACAAGGCTTGTGATTGTTCATCTCCTCCTTGTTGTGGCATTAACTCAACATTGGCATTTTCACCAAATTGATGTCAATAATGCATTCTTACGTGGAGACATGAAGATGTCTACATGTCTTTACCTCCTGGTTTTAGACGAAAGGGAGAGACACAAGTTGCAAACCTCACAAATCATTATACAGTCTTAAACAAGCTTTCCGTCAATGATTTATCAAACTCTTAACAACTCTCAAACAAGTCGGCTATCAACAATCCAAAGTTGATTATTCATTATTTGTTTGATCCCAAGGTGGTAAATTCACTACTTTTCTTGTTTATGTAGATGATGTCATTTTAGTAGGATATAAGCTACAAGATATTAAAGACACCAAGTCGTATCTAAAGGATCAATTTAAATTGAAGAATCTTGGACAATTGAAATACTTCCTAGGCATAAAGGTTGCTCGATCCGACAAGGGCATTGCTCTTTCACAATGAAAGTATGCTCTTGAAATTCTTGATGATACTAGATACCTTGGTGCAAAACTAGCCTCCTTTCCCATGGAACATAACTTGTCTTTCAGTAAGTTTGATGGTGACTATTTTAGTGATCCTTCATCATATCGAAGACCTAGTGGGTGACTAATTTATTTGACCATCACACAATCTGGCTTAGTGTATGCAATTCACATTCCAAGCCAATTTATAGACAAGCCATGACTTCCACATTTAGAAACAACTTATCATGTCTTATGATATGTCAAACACACATCATGCTAAGGAATTTCCTTCCTACAACTAGTTTAATCCAATTAAATACCTTTTGTAATGCAGAATGGGTGAGATGTCGTTATACTCAATGATTTGTTACTGGATACTGCATATTTCTTAGCAAATCATTGATTTCCTAGAAAACCAAGAAGCAAACTATGGTGTCGTGATCTAGTGCTGAAGCTGAATATCGATCCATGACTATAACTTATTGTAAGATTACTTGGTTGAACTACATTTGGGCATCAAACATTCACATCCTGCCAATCTATTTTGTGACATTCAAACAAAAGTCCATATTGCTTCAAATCCAATCTTCCATGAATGAACAAAACACATAGAAATTGATTGTCATCTATACAAGAAAAGATTCAAGAAGGAGTGATCAAAATAGCTTGCATATCCATATCGCATCAGCCAGCCAACATTTTCACACAGCTATCGAGTCCTTCATAATTCTTGACCTTACTTGGCAAGATAGGAATTATTAACATACATTCCAAACTTGAGGGGGAGTGTTAAGGAATATAAATATATTAATGCATAAAATTTGTGATCTCCTTGATTTATGCACAATCAATTTTTATTGTTTGGTTTTCCTTTTTTATGTAGAAATGTAAATTAGGCAATGATATATATATATATATATAAATGCATTGATTCAAAACAATTATATGCTTACATTAAGTTACATAAAGTACATTTGCTTTTCTTTGATTGGTTCGAATTACATTATGCAACTGAACATCATATTACATATCCATTTGTATCTGCAAAACATGCATGTTTAGTTATAACAAGATCCAAAACCTCTACATGGAACATCACCAGTGAACCAATTGTTGAGCTTGAACATCCACCATTAAAAAATATCCAAATAACCCATGACAACCAAATAGTCGATGCAACACCCTACAAATTACCTAGTAATGATACCTTGTCAAACACCAAACATATCATCCATCAAAACAACTTTACGAATATCAATCTCAGTACCTTGGATAAACAGCTTACCTGTTTGGATAAACACCTACAACGAACCAATACTAGTAAAGTTGGCACTATAACCTCAGTCGACCTAAAATTAAAGAACCCGGTCTTCAAACCTTGCAAGTTACGAAGACACGCCAAACACAAATCTAAAAAACTCAAATAGATTTTCTTAGAGCCATCAAAACACACTTACAATACCATGAGAACTCATCTTTAACTGTCCCAAACACACCACAAATGAATGGCCCTTCAGTATCCACAAATCAAGTCAAAGAATCCCCTTGTAACCTCAATTTGAGGTGTCAATCTCAACAATCTTTGGAGCTAAAGGATTAGCTAAATGTAGGAGAAGGATGGTCTGTATGACAATATTTGTATGATGGCCAGACTAAGGAATTGGATTTTTCCTTAACCTATCATGTAAATGTTTTGCAATACAACTAATGTTTGGGTAGATATCTTGAACATAATTTAGACTACCTAAAAACTTTTGTAACTGAGTTTTATCAGTAATTTTATCAGGAAATTTATTTGTAATAGATAATGATCTCTCTATAGGTGTCACGATACCTTGGCAGATGTAATGGCCTAGGAAACAATACGGGTTTGAAATAAATAAATATTTGTTTTTGAAATTAGTAAGCCATTTTGTTTAGCAATATGAAAAAATGTATGTAAATATTTAAAATGTTGATCAATGGATGTATATTAAATAAGAACATCATCATTGTAAACAATGCAGAATTTTGAATATGCATTGAAGATGCCATTCATAATGCGTTCAGATGGTGCATTTTTTAAATCAAAGGGCATGACGTTTCATTTGTACTGGCCAGAAAGAACTGTAAATGTAGTTTTGTAACAATTTTTGGGATCAATCTGCATTTCATGTCAAATTTGAAAAATATAAATAAATAATGTAATCTTTATATATATTGATTTCTTTCATTATAAGGTAAAAGACTTGAAGTTTACATTATCAACCAATTAGTTGCTCCTTTGATGCAGCCTCCATGCAAAGTCGTTTTTTTATTTAAGATAAAATATTAGAAAATAATTACTTTGTAGAATTATTGAGATCAAGGCTGCATATATATATACTAGCCGATGCCACTGCGCCTCATCGCGGGCGACACCATATTTTTTCAACGTAAAAAATATTAATTGTGTAAGATTTTTTTATTATAATATAAATTTATGCAAAATAATAAATATGTGCAGAATTTCTTTGAAGTGCAAGTTTTCTATAAAATATATGAATTTCAAATCAATATAAATTTATCTCTTTAGTAGATTTCAACGAAATAACCAGTACAAAATTATCATCATCATTCAAAAAGCAAGAAAATTCATATATATGAATTATTGAATTCACTGTATTAAGATTATTTTATTTTATAATTCAATTTAAATTAAACACAAAAACAAAATATAAATTGTGAAAACACCTGCAATAATAATAAAAAATAGTTAATTTTCTATCTACAAAAAGAAGAAAACATAAATTGAAAATTCATCCCTACGTTACCGTCATTATCATTACTATAGCTGTTAAAATTATTATCAACATTACTACCCAAACAATTAAAATCATTAAATTGCCCTGAAAAATAATAAACAAAAGAAAAACATTTTAACAAAAAAATAAAAAGAAATAATGACTAAAGTTATCATTATTATTGTGCAAACAATAAAGTCATAAAATCATTTGATCCGAAAAACAGATAAAAATAACAGAAAACACAAAAAAAGAATAAAGAGAAAAATGGAGCAATATTAATTTTAAAATGATCACCAACATAAATTAAAATTTTAGGACTTGACCGACTAAAAATAAAACCCAAAAAAAAATGACAAAAATTAAAAAAATAAAATTTAAAAGCATAAATGCATAAATACGGATAAAAAGTAAACATTATCCAAGAATGAATGAAAAAACCAAAGAAATTAATATAAAATAAAAAATTCAAAGAATAAGGACCGAAATGAAAAATAAAATATATAATTAATTCCAATCGAAGGACAAAATTGAAAATAATAAAAACCCTGGACCGAAACAAATAAAGCTATTTTTAAAACAAATTGCAGTGTAATTTAAAAACAAATTAAAAACAATAAGTATTAGAATGAAAAGTAGCATATATTTCTAATTTCAATTAGAGGACACAATGAAAACAAATCAAAACAAAATCCATAATTAATTCTAATCGAAAGAAAAAATAGAAGCAAATAAAAAAAATTGCGGTGTAATTTTATTAAAAAATTAAAAGAATAAGGATTGAAATGAAGAGTAACATATATGACCAATTTCATTTGGAGGACACAATTAAAACAAATTAAAATAAAATATATATAATTAATATCAATTGAAGGATAAAATTGAGACAAATAAAAACCTTGAGACCAAAACAAATAATGATATTTTTAAAGGTAATTGCAGTGTAATTTTGTTAAAAAAATTAAAAGAATAAGAACTGAAATAAAAAGTAACATATATGACCAATTTCAATTGAAGGACAAAATTAAAACCAATTAAAACCTCCGTAACGAAACAATTAAAAAAACCAAAAACAAATCAAAATTAAAAAAATAATGGTTGAAATCAAAACAAACATATAAAATCAATTTCAATTGAAGAGCATAACTGAGAACAACTAAAATTTCCATTGAAGACATCAGAATTAAAAACTTGTAGGACGTAGCTGTAATTTCCTTCGGCAGGAGAGATAAAAGAGAGAGAAAAACAAAAACCGTTCACCAGCGATGTCGCGAACACCAATAACCGACACGTGCAGCGTTGGGAAGCCAAGGACATGGTAGCGCACCAGGTGACACTACGGTTGGACAGTTTCCACCATCCAACGCCGCCACACACGCCTCCTAAAAGGCACGTGAAACATTGCTAGCGCGTCTGTATGACGCATCTGCAGTGTTTCTAAAAATATATAATAAAAAATAGTATATTACCTATACATCCATGGACAAAGCGATAACCACGAAAAAAACCCGGGGTTAAAGTATCACAATATCCCCGACTACAATGTTCTGTTTTGTCTTTTTCGGGGGTTATTTTAATAGTTTTATTGTGCACAAATTTTATGAAAAAAACGAACACTCCCGTTGTTTTGCGTCCTTTTGTCAACACCTAGGGTTAAATAGTAATTTTACTGTGTTCTGTTTTGTCTTTTTCAGAGGTTATTTTAGTAGTTTTACTCTGTATAATTTTGTGAAAAATCGAACACTCCCACTGTTTTGCGTCCTTTTGTCAGCACCTAGGGTTAAATAGTAGTTTTACTGTGCAAAGAAATCAAAAATAGCATCCATGTTCCGTTGAAATGTCGAAAATAACCCCGGTCCGAGGGGTTAAATGTTTTCGGTTCAAGGAGTAAAATAGTAATTTTACTATCGCAATCCACAACGAACTGTATCTATATGAATAGTGGAATTTGATACAATAAAACACCTACAACAATTATATGATAAGTAATATATATTAACTAAAATATAAATCGTGTAGATGTTTTACTATGCATTTCGCCATTGTTCACCTAGACACAGTTCATTGTGGATTGCTACAGCGAAATAACCATTTTGCCCCTAGATCTGAAAATTTTTAGCCCCCGGGTTCGGAGGTACTTTCAAATTTTCCAGGGGACATGGATGGTATACCGAATTTGTTGCACAGTATAACGACAGAAATAGCCCCCGAAAACGACAAAAGAAGGCTTCCCGGACTGGGGGTAGTTTAACAATTTCCAAGGTACATAAATGGTATTTTGATTTCTTTGCATAGTAAAACTATGAAATTAATCCCCTAAAATGAAAAATAATAGGCGCCGGACCTGGGGGTATGTTTGTATTTTCCACACTTATCGATAGGTCCAGGAGTGTATAGGTAAGTGTGTATTATTTTATTATTATTTCTCGGAGACACTGCAGGCGCGTCATATGAACATGTCTATAGTGTTTCTGTCACATGAGCCACCCGGGCGCGTGCGCCTCATTACTGTGCTAAAAAACCGGCTTCCGTCGTGTCACATGGTGTGCCGATATGTCTTCTTACTCCCGGCACAACATGTGTCTGATTATGGTGGTCGATGAAGCTCTGGTGGACAGGTTTAAGTTCTTTCTCCCTTTTCTCTCTCGTACTGCCCAAAAATACACTTAGTCCATAAGGTTTTAGAAAGTTTTGTTTTGGTCCCTAGGCTTTGGATTTCGCATTTATTATTATTTTTTCAATATAGTTTTGATTTGTTGCAATTGTGTCATTCAATTGAAACCGATTATATATGTTGGATTTCAATTTAGTCCTTAGTCATTTGATTTTCGGTTTGCTTTTGATTATTTTAATTATTTCAGAATGCAGGTTTTAATTGTTTCTGATTTGTCCTCCAATTGAAATTTATCATATATTTTATCTTTCATTTTGGTTCTTATTCTTTTAATTTTGTAAAAACATTACACAACATTTTTTTAAATGTCTTTATTTATTTTGGTCCCAAGGTTTTATTTATTTCATTTTTGTCCTTCAATTAAAATTAAATATATAGTTTGTTTTATTTTCTTTTGATTGTGATGTACAATTGAAATTTGTCATGTATGCTACTTTTCATTTCAATTCTTATTCTTTTAATTTTTTTTAACAAAATTACGTAGCAATGTTTTTTTAAAATATATTTATTTGTTTCGGTCTCAATATTTTTATTTGTTTCAATTTTGTCGTTCGATTAGAATTAATTATATATTTTATTTTTCATTTCGGTCCTTATTGTTTGAATTTTTTATTTGGTATTAATTTCTTTGGTTTTTTCTGTCATTCTTGGACAACGTTTATTTTTTATCTGTATTTATGCATCTATGCTTTTAGTTTTTGTTTTTAATTTTTATCGTTATATTTTTTATTAGGGATTTATTTTTATTTGGTTCAATCTTAAAATTTTAATTTATGTTGGTGATCATTTTCAAATTAATATTGCTCCCTTTTTTCCTTTGTTCTTTTATTTGTGTTTTCTGTTATTTTTATCTATTCTTCGGATCATATGATTTTGTGATTTTATTGTTTGCCCCATAATAATGATAATTTTAGTGATTTTTTTATTGTTGTTTTTTTAAAAATATTTTGCCTTTTTATCTTAACAGGAATTTTGCATAAATTTATTATTATACCTAAATTTATATTAGAATACAAAAAAATCTCACATAATTAATTTTTTTTACGTTAAAAAAATATGATACCGCTCGTGACGGGATGCGGGAGCATTGGCTAGAGTGTGTGTGTGTGTGTGTGTGTGTGTGTGTGTGTGTAAGGGAGGGGAGGGTGGGGCTCTCACGTTGTTCGAAGTTACCAATCGATCAACTTGCTATTAACTAATACTCTAAAACAAAACGAACATTTCAACAGTGATGAGCACTGTTCACCGTGACTCATAGTCACCGTGGACGTGCACTTTGCTCTGGTGCGGCGCGGGTGCACGTCCACCTGTTTTTTTTTTTCGGTTTCAAACAGTGTATTAACGAAAAAGACAAAAATCGTCACCTTTTTCGGGGGCTGGACGGTCATTGACCGGTCCGGCCGACCGGTTTGTTTATTTTTTTAATATTACAATGAACAGTGCATTAACGAATTCACCCCCCGAAAAAGACAAAAAACAGACCTGGGGTGAGGGGCGTTCCGGTAATTAGCCAATTTATTATTATTTTTTTTCGCTGAAAACAGTTGGCGCGTCGCTGGATGCGCAGTCCGTCTCAACGCTCACGCGTTTTTCGGACGGCGCGTGCGGCTTCATGCGGCGTCCAAAAATGCCCAACCGTTGTCTAGAATGATTTTCAGGCATGTTATCGTCCACATGGAGCGGCGCGTGTGGCAATATGTTGTCCGGAGACGTGTCAATGGTCGTTTGAATTTTCACCCCCACTTTATCTCTCCTGCCTGCGCAAAATGACGTCAGCTAAGCTGTTTTTTGCCAAAGTTCATTTCAGTCCCTGAACGTTTTAATTTGTGATTATTGCCCTTAATGCTATTATATAGGTTTTCATTTCTTTCAATTTCATCCCTCAAGTGAAATTGATTATATATTGGAGTTCCAATTCGGTCCTCATTCTTTTAATTGAGTGGACTGGGCTGCAATTCGGAAGTTTTTTTGGTATCAAAGTTTTAGTTGATTGCAATTTCATCCTTCCATGCAAATTTATTATAAATCCTTAATATTTTAGGTATCAAAAGTTTGATTTCTTTCAATTCTATCCTTCTATGCAAGTTAATTATTGATTTCAGTTTCATTTCAGTCTCAGTTCTTTTAATTTCCGGTTTTGTTTTGAATTATTTGATTTCAATGTTTGGGTTTACTTCAATTTTGTCTTTTAAATTAAATATCTTATTGAAAGTATATGAAATTAATTATATATTTGTATATTTATGTCAAATTAAAGTATGTAAAACTAATATTATGTTCAAATATTTATTGCATATTATCGCCTAAAAATATATAGAGGGAGAGGAAAAATGACCTAGGATTTTTTTAAGGACAAAAATTCATATCAGTATTCTTAAATATATTTAATATAATAATACGATGAATAAATCTTATAAAAAAAAAATTGGCTTCAAAATTAAATTTTGTGTTCTTTTGTTTAAGTTTATTCTTGAAATAAATTTGCAGTATTTTGACTTTTTAATTATATGTTTGTGAATTTATGTCAAATTAAAATATGTGAAAGCAATTATATGTTCTAATATTTATTGAATATTATCGCCTAAGAATATATAGAGAGAGAACAAAATAGCCTAAAATTATCCTTTAAATTAAATATATTATTGAAATTATGTCAAATTAATTATATATTTTTATATTTATGTCAAATTAAAATATGTAAAACTAATTTTATGTTTGAATATTTATTGAATATTATCGCCTAAAAATATATAGAGGGAGAGGAAAAATGACCTGGGATTTTTTTAAGGACAGAAATTCATATCAATATTCTTAAATATATTTAATATAATAATACGATGAATAAATCTTATAAAATAAAAAAAATATTAACTTCAAAATTAAATTTTGTGTTCTTTTGTTTAAGTTTATTTCTTGAAATAAATTTGCAGTGTTTTGACTTTTTAATTATATATTTGTGTATTTATATCAAATTAAAATATGTTAAACCAATTATATATTCTAATATTTATTGAATATTATCGTCTAAGAATATATAGAGAGAGAACAAAATAGCGTAAGATTATTCTTTAAATTAAATATATTATTGAAATTATGTCAAATTAATTATATATTTATATATTTATGTCAAATTAAAATATGTTAAAAAAATTATATGTTTGAATATTTATTGAATATTATCGCCTAAAAATATATAGAGGGAGAGGAAAAATGACCTGGGATTTTTTTAAGGACAGAAATTCATATCAGTATTCTTAAATACATTTAATATAATAATATGATGAATAAATCTTATAAAATAAAAAAAATATTGTCTTCAAAATTAAATTTTGTTTTCTTTTGTTTAAGTTTATTTCTTGAAATAAATTTGCAGTGTTTTGACTTTTTAATTATATATTTGTGTATTTATATCAAATTAAAATATGTGAAACCAATTATATGTTCTAATATTTATTGAATATTATCGCCTAAGAATATATACATAGAGAACAAAATAGCCTAAAATTATCCTTTAGATGAAATATATTATTGAAATTATGTCACATTAATTATATATTTGTATATTTATATCAAATTAAAATATATAAAACTAATTATATGTTTGAATATTTATTGAATATTATCGTCTAAAAATATATTGAGAGAGAGGAAAAATGACCTAAAATTTTTTGAAGGACAGAAATTCATATCATGTTTTCTTAAATATATTTAATATAATAATATGATTAATAAATCTTATATAAAAAAAATATTGGCTTCAAAATTTAATTTTGTGCTCTTTTATTTAAGTTTATTTCTTTACAAGAATTTCCAATGTTTTCATTTTTAATATTTTAAATCTAATACTACTGGAAAAAAAAACATCTCAAAAAAAAATGTTGACAAATTTACCTGCATTATCTACAAGTCAAATTAAAAAATATACAAGTCACTTCCCGTTTCCATTAGACTATTCTTTTTAGACGGCAAATAAATAATTATAGCACACAAAAAATTTAAGTTTATGTTTTAAAAAAAAATTACAATATTTTTATTTCTAATATGTCTGATATTTATTGAATATTATCGCCTAAAAATATATTGAGAGAGAGGAAAAATGACTTTGGATTTTTTGAATGACAAAAATTCATATCAGTATTCTTAAATATAATTATACTAACTAAATATTAAAATAATAAAATACAATACATATAAAAATAATCAATTTTCTATATAGATAAAAAAAAACCGCCGCATCGCGCGGGTATACCGCTCGTAACATCAATAATAAAAAGAGTGTATATATATATTAGGAAGTTGTATGGCACACAATAATCATATCCTATCTTTGTATGGATACAGTCAACACACAATGAAAATTGGATCGTATCCTATCCTTGTATAAATTATTTGGAAACTGGATCTTACCCTTTTTAATATGTTAATGCTTGCATCCCTCCCTGGAGGTTCGTATCTATACAATAATTAAGAAAAAATAGTGAATTGTTGTTTGGTAAACGGCAAATCTTACTGATATGAGACTCTTAATATGGATCAAGTTTTTTAAAATCCGAATAAAAAAATATTCTTTTTAAAAATAATATTTTGACCTTAAGAATTTTGTATATTTATTATCCATAAATAAAAATATAGGTGGCTTGAGTCTTTTACCATGCCTCCTTTGGTTTTGTTCTTCTCTGTGTTTCCATGCAAGAACAATGCAATTATTTTGATTCAAGCAAGCATAGACTCTCTCTCTCTCTCTCTCTCCCCTAATTTTCTTTAAATGGTTAAAATAATTTTACAATATTTTTCCCAGATCGAAACTTTTTTCCTCCAGCAGGCGGGTCATGGACTTGGAATGGACGCACGAGCTGGTGATCTAAGTTTGGCCCATTCTTCACAAAACCCAAAGTTGAAACCTGGAAAGCAAAAGGATCAATCCTTAATTAAGCAGAGTCCGGTTCATCGGATTTCTCGCAAGCACGGCCCAGGACAGGCTAAAATATCCTTCCATTCTGATTATCGCCACTCATCACCAACACGGCCAATCAATATCAAAGATGTGGTTACCAAACTGAACGGTTGGTAGTTGTTACTGGCTTCTCCCGCCATTGTCTGTACAACAAGATGGCCACACTATTTGTTGCTCAGCCAAGATTTCCACTCGCCAACTCTCTATTTTCCGCTTCAAGCCATTGCCAGGTAAGAAACTCACTTTCATATGCACAACTCGGTTCAAGTAGTTCTTGCTTATGTTTTTCTTTTGGTGTTCCAGGGATGGAGAGTTAGGCCTTTCACCGTGCAGAAGCTCAACCCATTTCTATCAAAGTCTTTGACAGAGTCAAAGAAGAGGTAATCACCCCATGTTGTTCAATGCTTTCACCACATGCTTTAGCTATTTATCATTTTTTTTCCCTCGCATATTGGGTTATAGAGTGATTAGGGGCATGTTTTACTTTTGTTGATGAGCCAAGTGATCAGGGTCTTGTTAAATTATGTTTTTAATGGGTTTGACATGCGACAAGGAAAGGAGAAATAAGGATTTGGATTAGGAGATGGGGACAGCCCAAGAATTTGTTTGGATTTGAAATGCACTAGGTTGAGCACTGTGGATTCACTTCTGGTTATATGGGAGTTAGAGTTGGTTAGGTGAGAATTAAGGTCTCAAATACTAATTTATTATCTTTCATATCATTTGTTCTAAATTTATAGTTTCAGATTTGTGCTTTTAAAAATGGAGCTACTGATAGTGAAATGTTGTACTTGGGTCAAATAAACAGGAGAACTTTAATCTGTGCATTCAATCAAGATCCAGAGGAATCATTTAAAAAGACTGTAGAAGTGGATCGGCTAATAGATATGCTGAGAGATGCAAATCCAAGAGAAGTAAGCAAACTTGATTTTAGTTTGCGTTTTATTAGTTTTCATTCCTGGGATCCTTATTTGCTAACATATTCTTGTTCTATTTTCTTCCATGTGAGCAGCTGCAGAAGCTTGTTGTTGAAAATGTCCTTGCTTTCAATGAGGGCTTTTGGATACGACTAGCTGCTAGAACTGATACCTGTAAATCGGAGGATGATAAAGCATGTTTTTGACTCCGTTAATTTTAGTTTTTATGATGTTTATGAGGATAATTTGATTCCGGTTCTTACACAGCTAATAATTTCTTTGGCGTTGTTTGTATCTTCGCAGAAAGATTATGAGGAGTTGGCAATATCTGTGATGAGCATAGTTGATTGTCTGGTCCATAAGACCAATGTAAATCACCCCCTCCCTCTCATAAGCATTTTTTTTCTTTAAAAAAGTGTTCCTTTATTGTTTCACCTATAATAGTTTCATCATTGCCTTCTCTTCTCTATCTCCTTTTTACTCTGTAGGAAAAGATTGAGTCAGCTACTGATATTCTTAAGGATATTTTAAAACCTATAGTTGATGGAGAGGAAGAGATTAACTGGCCTCCTAGAGATCCAGAGGCCCTCAAACTAATGGAGAAAGTAAGTTTTTGCTTCAGTTCGATTATAATTATCCCTTCTTCTCATTAAGAAAATATCAATGTTCTTACAGATAACTTTTAAAGTCTCTTTTATGTCCTGCCACAGATTTTGCATTCATAAATAAATAAATAAAATTGAAGCTCTATAGTTATCAGCTCTTCGTTCCTTGTGCTTACAGATGTTTATCCTACTTGATTTTGAATAGCTTATTGTTACATCACCTGAATGTCAGGTTCCTATAAAAACCTTTGATGGGTAGGATAATTGTTTGCATAAAGAAATGGGATGTGAAAAATCTTTCGATTAGAAATAAGATAGAGCTCTGACGTTCATTGATCCTTGATCGGTTTGATCAATTTTAAAAACTAAGAAAGGGCTCGTTAAATTTACAAAACATAGACTCTCAAATGTCTAGTCATTAATTCGATTCACTACTTGGATTGAGGACATTTGGTGAGTTCCTATACTGGGGCCGATGAACATTCTGAAATTGATTTCCACCAGAAAAGAAGAGGGATTAGGCATCAAATTCTATTAAGATTTTCTTGAATTTGTATTCCGAACCATCCCCTCATGCATGGAAAGAAAGAAGTAAACAACTTGAATGAAATTTCTTTCTCTCCCTCTTTCCCTTGTGTTTTTCCTGTGTTGGATTGCCCTCGGTTTTGTTGAATTCAAATAGTAGCATAGGAGGAGAGAAAATATAACGTTGTGTAATTGTTAATGGTTTCATTCACCTATGTTGAACTTATGCAACTGTCTATACATTCATTCATCAGGATATAAATCAGAGGGAGCAAGAAGGGCAACTAGATGAAGGGTTCCTTGCAGAAGTTAGTGCACAACTACGACAAGTGAGTGCTTTCTGTTCTCATGGTACATATCCTAGTGTGTTGATCAACAAACACTTCTTGCAAACAAATTTAGTCGAGGTGATTCTAGGTGCTTGTTAGATGGGATGAGGGTCGATGTCGGATATTCTTATATGATTTTATTACCCTGATATTTAATTGCTGATACTAGTTTTTCTTTAAACTTGGGCGAGTAATTCATTTCTACTCATTCGGTAGGCAAAAGAAGATGGGGACAAGCCAGGACTTGAGGCCATGTTGCGAAAGGTTCTGCAACTCTATGCTTCCAGTATTCTCTCCAAGCGTAGTTATGCGAAGAAAGGTATTTATTTTGCGGTACTTTATTCCATTACTTTGAGATTGTCTTAAAAAATGATAGGTCATTACAAATTTGAATAAAGCTGTTGGTCACCATGCCAAGATTTATAAAATGTCTTGAAATAAAACCCATTCCTCGAGATTATGTGAAACTAAATTCTTAGATCTTGATATGAGTTTAGCTTTTGAGTGATGTTGTTGTTTATCTTTCAGAGTAGTTGTTTTTTCGTACTTCATCTATCTTGTACTGAGAGTTGGATCTCTGAGATTATACTATTATTTAAGAATGGTCTCCCAAATTTTATTCCAGAGTTTGATTACGTCTGTCTATCAGGAATTTCAAATTTGTCTGCCATAAATCTTCATTTAGCACATCTATTCTCCATTCCCCTCCTATCTTAGGAACAATCTTCACTCTTCTATATTCTTGCTTTTTGCTTGAGCGCACAAGTTGGACACCTTGAACTGTAGTATTGTTAAAAAATAATATAAATTATACATTGGATCTTACCATACTGTTTAGGCTTTGAGTTGAGATGATTTTTTTATAGGTAATTGTCTATGTTTGTGGTGCAGGAGAGGAAATTTTGAAGGCTGAGCAGTTTCTGGAGACTATAATCAAAGGTGCTGTCTTCCTTAACAATTTTGGTTCGATTATTAAAACGAGCCATAAATACAGATTGTGCTGCAACACAGATATGCATTGAGGCATATGAAAGTTGATCAAGTTTCTGGACCATTAAAAGCAAGTCTAGGATTCTTTGGATCATTTGATAAGCAAGCATACAGACTAACGTATAAATTTGTTTGCTGCAGCTCCCGAAGAAGAATGGAACAACCTTTTGCTCAATGGAATGACTATTGCCAAAGGGGAAATTTCTCCAGAGGAACTCCATGCAGTCATCAAGAAACGAATTGAGAGGACATTGATCCGGACAGTAATAAAACCTTCTACCTTGGATTTGATTCACTTGTATTTTTGTTGTTCGGTGTTCCCTACAACTGGACGCCACACCGCCGCCACTCTCCGCTACGACTCATTCATGCAGGCATAACATTTTCTGATACTTCCCCTTTTCTCATACCCTCTCTATCACTTGCAGGAAGGAGGTTCGTACCGGCAACGCATTCTTACCGAGTATCTCAAGGGTATCCAGTCGAGAGCAGTAGAGATTGTCCGAGCGCTTCAGGGCAAGTCATAGTAGCTCAAACACACGTCAGAGTATAGATTCCGTACTTGTAAACCACTGATAATAGTGCACAAACTGGAAAGAATCTTTTCCTCAATCTGAAACAGGGAAAAGGCCACCACATAGCAATTGAAAAGGGAGATGCGCAGTTCCTGAAGTTTTTATTGAGCGCTGAAAAGAGCCAGCAATGATTTCTTTTCCTTTTTGTGTCAATGGTTTTAGGTATACATTTTATTTCAGTGGAGGCATATGTGCTGCCAGCCCACCGTGTTAACACAACCAATCTCCTTTCGACAGCTAGGAGTGTATGATTAAAACTGCTTCAGATGAATGCCATGGATTTGATTGCAGAGCCATTGCCAGAGTTTCTCTGGCCGAGTTTTGATGAGTGATTTGTCATTTGTTTATGGTATGTGAGTGCCTTGATCAGATCATTCCAGGTTGTTGTTCTTAACCTGGACGCATAATCACGTACCCTCTGCCCTAAGGCTGCGATATTCATCTCAACATGCTTCAGCTTTTTTACAGAGAACTCGCACATCCACCCTTTTTTTATACCAAGTTGGAAAGAGTTCTCACGGAAGCTAACTTTGGTCAAGGGCTCAATGCATACACGTTGATAGGTACAGAGGGATTGAAACATCATTTAATTTTCAATTCATTTATTCAAAGACTTTTTATTTATTCAGTACTAGATAGATAACTCCAGATAGGTTACATGTTGAATTAAATTTTGTTTATTGTAAAAAAAATAAAATTTGCTAAGCTGACACAAACATTTCGATAAAAAAATAGAGACTGGGGCCATTGATTTAGCTTAAAAAACTTGAATAATTTTGATAATATAAATAAAAATATATATATATAATGACAGTAAAGAAATTGACAACAAAAAGTAAAGCAAATACACAAGTTCATCCAACCTAGTATGCAAATCTGCTACCTGGTTTAAGACAACCCTGTAAAAAACAAAATGAATAAATAAATGAGGCTCAATTATCAAACAACATATAATATTGAAGATCAAACTTTAAAAATAAAATAAAAAACAATTTTAAAACAAGCAATGAAAAAATACATGACTCAACATGGATTAACCTGTTTGTTGACCTCACGACCATGGATATGTGATTGAGATAACTCTATAGGAAAAGAAAAGGAGTGAAAATCAATCTCAATAAATCAATAGTTGAATGTCAAATTTAACAAAAAATCTAAAAAAAACACTATCAACCTGTGTTAATACTTGAACCCTGTAACCCTGTTCATGAACTCGGGAGTAACCCCATAGAATACAAATTCTAGAAAAAATCAAAGTAAAATTCTCAATCATAAAATATCCAGGGGTGAAATTAAAAGAAAAACAACAAGAAAGGGTAAAAATAAAAACAAGCACCAATGAAGAGAAAATGGACCCAATTTAAAATAAAAATAAATCAAAATCATATCTCAAGAGAAAAGATTGAAAACAAGATTCATTTGAAAAAGGGATAAAAAAGATGGAATAGAAAAAAATCTACAAAAGATAAAAAGAAAATAAGAACCAGATTATATATAAAGTAACTTTTGTATTTTACTAAGAATAAAAGAGAAAAGATGATAAAAATAATATATATTAATTTTTAAAAATATATATTAATTTCCTCATGAGTTTTTAATTATATTAAATAATGTATTGAGTAAGTGAAACCACAGCAACTAAAAAAAGATTAAATAATGAAAAGTAATAGAATTTGGTTTTTTGCTTATATGTAAAGAAAATCCCTGCCTCATACAGAGCTGGTTTGGCAAGAAGTTGAAACTCTATGATCAAGAAGATGTTTTTGTGGGCGGTGCACCCACAATCATACAGGCACAACACAGTAGAAAGCCAGTCGGTAGGGCGACCAACGACCTCTGGATAAATACTATACTATTCTTTTCAACTTCACTAGGGGTGTTTTTGGAAAAACTTCAAAAATGTAAAGAAAATAAAAATTATTTTTATTTTTTATTTTGAATTAAATTTTTTTGTATTTTTAGATTAATTTAATATGCTGATATTAAAAATAATTTTAAAAAATATCATTTTAATGAAAAATATTTTTTAAAATCAACCACATCCACATTTCTAAACAGGTAATAAAAAATAAGGTCTTTTAAAATAACCGGAGTATAATTGAAGTTGCTTTTGAAAATATTTTTTTATTTAAAAATTCATTAAAATGATATTTTTTATTTATTAAAAATTATTTTTAATATTAATAATGAAAAACAATAATTTTTTTTAATTTGAAATAAAAATAATTTTATCTCTTGCTCAATCCCACACCCGAAATACCGGGGACGAAGGTCTTGGAAATTGGAACGTGGCTGTCACCGACCTCCTGTGCCTGCTTGCTAGGTAATCCGTCCTGTCAGGGTGAGTGGCGACCTGCTACTTTCCGGCCAGGTAAATTAAAATCTCTTTAAGCCCCGCCACCACTTCATTTATTGCTGACGCGTCTTAATCACAAGCAACCTCTCTATTTTATTTTCATTTAAATTATTAAATAAAAAGTGGAAAAGGGAATAAAGAAATCCACTTTCTTTGTTTTCTATCATACCTTTCTTGAATCGCAAGTAGTTGTCGTGCAATCAAAGCCCAGCAGTTTGAGGACGAAGATTAACCGTGAAGTAGGATCGCTATCGAATATGCTTCACGTGGTTCACACTCATTGGTGACAATACGTGGCTGAACAGCACCGAACTGTTGTCATCTGATCCCCTACTACGTCTAAATAGAGTAAAGGACTCAGCATCTACATCCTTGGAAGGAGGGGGGGGAAACACAGAAAAATGGCAAAGAAATCCATCGCCATGAAACCAATCTTTCAAGAGCAAGATGTTGTTTTCTTAGATGAACTTAATGATTTCTCTAACTGGGAACTCATTAACGAATCTGATGCTGAGGATTCAGATACAGATTCTTTGCGAAGTCTTGAAAATGGCTTTGTTTCTTGGTCTTCACCAAGATCACCGAAAAAAACCCAGGAAATAGTAGCCCAGGAAAGTCAACAAGACCGTGACGTTGTCTTTCATGTCAACTCTCATGATCATGAAGTTGACGAGGACGATGGTTGTGTTTATCGTGGGAGGCCGATATTGTTTCCTGCTGCTAGGGTTCAGTATGGTGATGAGGATGCGGATTCTGATGGTGAAGAGTTAGATGATGATGATGGGTATGGATTAGATGATGAGCTAGTTCCATGGAATGTGAGTGGGAAGTTAGGGAGGCAAAGGATTAGGAAGTTAGGCAAAAGGATATTTCCTAAGATGAGTAATTCGAAGAGGAGTCCTTTTCTTCATGTGAAGCCAGGGTGCGTTCATGGAAAGCATGGGTTGGGCTTGAAGGCTTAGCAGAGGAAGAGATTGAAGATAAAATAGTGGTGGGGGTGCAAAACAATGGGAACATTTGAATTCGGTACTGTGTAAAGAATTGAACCTTGTAGGTGGTTGATTAGGTGTAATTAGTGGAAATTGAGGCTTATTGCCTTTTATATCAACCTAGGTTATGCTGATTGGAAATGACATGTGTGAATGCTGTTATATCATTTTAATCTTCTTTGATATCTTTCTTTCAGTGTTGATGAGTTTTATGACTTTTATCTGTGAATGCGTGCGGGTTGAATTGGTTGAGTGCAAGTGGGAGAATTGGGGGAATGGGTGTGGGATAGTAAAGTGCCGATTTCAAACGAACCCATCTAATTGTTTTTATTAAGTTTTCTTTGTATGAATTGTTGGTGTCTTGATGACAATTTTTTTTTTTTTGGATTAAAATACTGGTGGTGTAGGGTTATTTAAAAAATTGCATGATAAATCGGGTCTTAAAATGGGTTCATGTTGGTTCATGATTTGTCTAGATGTTCATTACTGCAGAGTTGAAATTTGGACGTCTGTCTCATTGGTGAGGAATTATGATATGCATAGGTTCAAATCAAAATATGAATATTTTATAAGAGTCTAATTCATCTATTCCTATAAAATATACTAACATCTAAAAAATATTTTACGTTGATGATTTGGTTCTGGACTGATCTATTTTGAAGTTTCTCAGTTTTTTTTAAGAAAAAGAAGAAAATTACTTGCTTATTTTTGTCTATTGCGTGTTAACTAATTGTCTAAGTGGTGTGTGCCGGGTTGTGGTTTCGCGTGATTGATTAATTTTGGTGTCCTATCGATGCTTTTGGGGGTTTTGATTTTAGAATGTGAAACTTGGAAGTTCAGGCACAAATGAATAGTGATATGTCCTAAGGTGGGATCTGTGGAATCGATTTGAATTTGTCAGGTTGTGCTGATTGGATATGGATGTTATTATCATCTTAATGTTGTTTGATGTTTTTCGCAGTGTTCATGATTTTCATGTAGTTTATCACTGTGCGTGTGTGTGTATTTGGTTGGAATTTTGGGAATTTGGAGAGATTAGGGGAGTGGGTGTTATTGCAAAGTGGAGCACTTGAGAGATACCCTCATAATCAGTTTGTGTGTGTGTGTGTGGATCGTGGGTGTATTGTCGGCAACCATTTTGTGATATTCAAACACATCGCTGGAGGTTAAACTGGATAGATTTTTGAAGGAATTGCTTGAAAGGATCTGATCATGAAATGGATGCTCGGTAGATCTTAATTCAATCAAGGAAAATTACTGTAGTCAAACGGAGGATGCTTTCTCCTGTACTTTTTAGGTTAATCTACTTCGAATCACATTATGCATTTAGCTCTTCTACTATGATATTTGTGTTGATTTACCAGGTGATTTCTGGATGTCCTTCTTTGTATATGTAGGTGGATGGTATTTTGTTTTACTTTTGGGGAGAACTGTGGTGAAATGAGAGAGAGATTTCGAAGCTGTGGTGCTCGTCTTATGGACTGAATTTCGATTTCCTTGAGATGATTGCTGTTCTGTTGCAGCATTAGGCTGCAGTTCTTAGAAGATCGCTGCTCGGTGAGATGAGCATTTTGGTGGAGAAAAGTGTTGGATGTTTCTTGGGGCCTTTATTGATGTTTCTCAGGTCATAATAATGGAAACAATGCTGGTTTAATATATTTACAGTGGATTATACAAATCCATTTAGAGGGCACCTATGAAATATTGCGATGAATCCATGATGCAAGTTCAGGGATATCTGTCTATATTGCTATATTTGGTGCTTGATTTTCGAACTTCCATCTGAAGCGAGCACGTTTGCACTCACCTCCATCATTCTGCAATACAGGAGTATTTTTGTAGGCTTTTGATATAATCATTTCATTATCTTGTGCGGGATTTGGTTTCTTCGTCCTGTTTTCCTCCAGCTTGTCTGACTTGTTCACACACAGAGTCCACTCTCCCGCGACCTTGACACCTTTTCTTCCGGCCGGCCCCTCATCCATGATGAAACATTGCTATCTTTGTCATTATTGTATTAAAAAAAACACAATCTTTCTCTCGCCCTGAGCCACTACCATCTCTATCACAATCCGGACAAAATATATCATCTGCCACCGAGTGCCATATCATTTATATTTCAGCCCCCATTCCACCAATGCTCCATTTTGTCTCCTTGGTTGTCTACCTCATCGAGAGAGAGAGAGCACTGCTTTTTGAAATGCCGAATTTAACGAGTAGGGGCCTGTTCAAGTGCTCGATAAAAGGTTGCTTTCCTTTTCTTTTTCTAGCAATGGAGAGCCCGAAGAAAACTTTCTTTTTGAAGTTCACTCAATCTTTTCCTCCTCGTGTCTTTATCCCTGCTTCAAGGGAGGGACCGTGCTATTACTTGTTTATCACTTGCATGATTGTATTTTAAAACATTTTTAAAAAATATTAATTTTTGAAAAAAGATGAAGAAATCTCTAGTAAGCAGCCGCAATGACAAACGCGATCTTTTAAACTGTTCATTAGCAGTGGTGAACAACTGTTCATCATCAGTTCACTCGTTGAAGTGCGAATGTCTCTGCTGGCTTGAGCAAAATCAAGTCCCTCCAACTAGAACAATTCCTCTTTGAGCTATCAGCCCACTCGTCGCCCTGCAAGTTGAATAGGCTCGGCTTAGCTCAGAGTGTATCCAGGCTAACGTTAAAGTTCAAGAGCTTCCCTGAAACATGTCTTTTTTTAAAACAACTTTAAACTGTGTTTTTTCTTATAACAACAGCTAGCAATTTATCATTCAGAGTTTAGACGGAGAAAGTGCTCGAGATGTTTGGCTACGGTGATCAATGGAATAAGAGAGAATAAGAGTGTGTTTGGCATTGTTTTTGCTTTTGTGATTGAGATTGAAAAAAAACAGTTTCAAAAAAAACGTTTTTACTGTGGTTCAAAATAAGCAGTGAAGTGTTTGGTTAAAACTGTGGTTGAGTTGGAGGTTGAAAAAAAAGCAGTTTTGGGTGTTTGGTTACCAAGCTTTTCATATTGCTTTTAACTTGTGAAATTACTTTAAAGGGTATATATATATATATATATATATATATATATATATATTTTAAATATTGTAAATTTAATAATTATAATAATATAATGTAATTAATAATTCATGAAAAAACAAATATTATTTTTTATTCTCCCAATCAAACTACTTGCAATTTCATCACGAACAGATATTTCTCTTCCATTAGGACTGATCTGTATCTACACATTTTTTTATTTTTTTTAAATATATATTTTAAAAAAACGGGCTGGGCCGAGGGCAGCCCAACCAAAATGGGCCTAAGCCCAACTTTGCTGGATTTGGGCTGGGTCGAGTGCAGCCCAGCCCAAGTCCAGCTTAAATAAAAAAGAAGTGAAACGGTGCGCTGCACTGTGCACGTCTTCTTCGCGTGACAGTGCAGCGCACCTGTGCACGTGAATTATTTCACGTGCATAGTAGCTTCCGACCGACCACCAAGATAGCTTCAACGGACGATACTGACGGGTAGATGAGGGCAAGGTGGTTCATCCTGTGGTGGTGGCTTCTGAAATGGTGGCCTGTGGTGGCCGGAGGCAGCGTTGGAAGGTTGCGGTATTGTTCACCGACCACGACGAGAGCTTCAACGGACGATGCCGATGGGTAGAGGAGGCTTAGGTGGTTCTTCCTGTGGTGGTTTCGTCGTAAATGGTGGCCTGTGGTGGCCGGAGTCAACGATGAAAGGTCCCGGCATCCATGGCTGTTTTGGAGAGAGAGAGAGAGAGAGAGTCATGCACAGATCGATTTTTAACATGCAAAATACCAGTTTTTTTTAATTATCGAACATAAACACACTCAATGGATTTGTCAAAAGGGCAGCGGAGTATGAATGTGAGTTTTGTTCTATATATATATGTATCGGCGTTTCAGAAATACAAATTGCAGATACAAAAGCACCAAAAAGTAGCTTTGCATGAAACACCGTTTCGGAGCATTTTTGTGGGTCCCACGCTTTGAAACTGTGTTTGGTTGTTTACCAAACACTCAATTGAGAAGCCGTTTGGCAATCGTGGATCGCACTACAATGCCAAACGACCACTAAGAATGAAAGGGTTTTTTTTGGTTGAAATGAAGAGAGAATGAGAATGAAAGTTTTAGTCCCACTTGGAATATGTTTTACTAGCCAATGTTCATGTCACGGGCAGCATCATATTTTTTCAACACAAGAAAATTTTAATTATGTGGATTTTTTTATTATAATATATATTTAGGCAAAATAATAAATTTGTGCAGAATTACCCTGAAATACAAGTTCTTATAAAAAATAAATAGTTAATTATCTATCCCAAAAAGAAGAGAATATAAATTGAAAATTCTTCCCTACGTTTTCGTCATTATCATTACTATAACAGTTAAAATTAGTATCAACATTATTGTCCAAACAATTAAAATCATTAAATTGCCACAAAGAATTATAAAAAGATAAACATTTTTACAAAAAAAAAACATAATCACTAAAATTATTATTATTATTATTACACAAACATAAATGATCAATATTAATTTAAAAATGAGCAATAAATGTTGATTTTATAAATTTTAAAATGATCACCAACATAAATTAAAATTGAAGGACTGAACCGAATAAAAATAAAACCCCAATAAAATATAAAATGACAAATATTGAAAACAAAAACTAAAAGCATAAATACAGATAAAACATAAACATTGTCCAAGAAGGAACGGAAAAAAAAAGAATTAATATCAAATAAAAATTCAAAGAATAAGGACCGAAATAAAAAAATAAAATATATAATTAATTTCAATCGAAAGATAAAATTGAAACAAATAAAAACCTTGGGACCGAAATAAATAAAGGCATTTAAAAATCAATTGCAGTTGAATCTTGTTACAAAAATTAAAAGAATAAGAACCGAAATGAAAAGTAGCATATATGAAAATTTTCAATTGAGGACACAATTAAAACAAATTAAAAACTGCATACTGAAATAATTAAAGGACCCAAAAGCAAATCAAAAAGGACTAAAATGAAAATCAACATATATAACCAGTCTTAATTGAAAGGCACAATTGCAACGAATCAAAAGTTTCATTGAAGAAACCAGTAATAAAATTGAAATCAAAAGCATAGGGACTAAATTGAAACCACCACAAATTTTAAGGACTGGCAAGTATTTTCCGGCGGCAGGAGAGAGAAAAGAGAGAAAAAATGTAAAAACATCCACTAGCGATTCACTGACAACCATAATACCACACGCGTCACTCCGGGAGGCAAATGACATGTTGGCACACCCGGTGACATGGCGGATGGGCTGTTTCAACCGCTAGATGTTTCCGCATGCGCCACCTCAAGGGCGCGTCGTATATTTCAGAAAAAATAATTTTTAAAAAATAGTCAATTACATAAACACCCTTGGACCTAGCGATAACAACGAAAAACCCTGGGTGGAAAGTATCTCAATACCCCCGACTCCTAAGTTTAGTTTTTGTCATTTTTCCTGGGCTATTTTAGTAATATACTATACTAAAATTATGGAAAAATCAAATGTACTCCCAACTGTTCCGCGTCCTTTTCCCAGCACCCATGGGTAAAACAGTGGTTGTACTATACAAAGAATTTGAAAATACCATCTATGTTCATTGGAAATGTTGAAAATAATCTCAGTCCTAAGGGTTAAAATTTTCTATCCTGGGGGTAAATGATAGTTTTATTGTCGCAATCCACTATGAACTGTGTCTAAGTGAACAATAAAAAACTCTATAGTATTTTCACCATGCCTATTATATTATAAGCAATGTTGTGTTTTAAAAATGTTTTTTGAGAAAAATTAAATTTTTATTTTTTATTTTAAATTATTTTTTTGTGTTTTTAGATCATTTTATGTACTTTTATTTTGATGCATTTCTAAGAGAAAAATATTTTCAAAATCAACCTTAACTACGCTCCCAAACATGCATGACATGTGGTGGAGGTGGAAGGTAAAAAACGAATTGAACTACTAGCTAAATTTTGTCTTTTAAATGACATTTATTATATATATGTTTTTCATTTTGGTCCTTATACTTTTAATTTTGGATTTTATTTTAATTCTTTTATTTTATTTTTATATTTCTTAAATGGTTCTTATTTTTGTCTATGTTTATATGTACATGCTCTTACTTTTTGTTTCTTATTTTTATTATTTCTAATGTTACTAAGGTTTTTTTTATTTAATGTTTAAATTTTAATTTGTGTTAGTGATCATTTAATAATTAATATTTATAATTTTCTCTCTTTGTTTTTTTTTTATTTATTCTTCAAGTCAAATAATTTTTTAAAATCTAATAATATTTATTTTTGTTTTGTCATTTATTTTGTTTTTTTATTGTTTTTTTGTTAATATCATTAGGTGTTGAAATTTCTAATTATTATAAATAAGCCATTCAAAATAATGATAATGATTATTTGTAAGTTTTTCTTCTTATAAATATGTTAGACTAATTATATATTTTGATATTTTTTTAATATTATCACCTTAAAATATATATATATATATATATATATATATATATATATATATATACACATTGATTGTTTTTAGAAATTACAAAGACCAAAAGCTTCCAAAATAAGGATCGATAAAAATAAATATAAGACTGACAGAAAACTATCTGAGACTTTTTGAAAAACTGCATCGGGTTTGATGCAAGGAAAAAATATTATGGACTTCTTGTCATTACTTTTCAAAATCGCAGAAGAAATTTTTTTTTTAATTTTAAATTATTTTTTTATATTTTTAAATTATATATTAATGTTAAAAATAATTTTTTAAAATATTTTAATATAAAAAATACTTTAAAAATTAATTTAATAACTATTAAACAGTATCAATGAGTTTTTATAAGTGTCCCACTCACTTAAAAGTTAAACCCACCGTCCCTCCCTCCAAAAGTCAACATAAAAAGTTGACTCTAAAAACATTCTCTCATTCTCAACATGCATTTGAAAAATGAAACTCGAACATTCTAGTTCACAGGAGATGTTGGATCGAGAAAAATAAATGTGACACGTTCTTGAAACCATTAGAGATTAATTGATTTATTTGAAATTATAATACTTAAATTGACAAATCCCTCTTGAAACCAAAGGATTGGCTAGTTAGTTGTATGTTTAACTCTATATTTCAAATTGTTTTAAAAAATAAAAAAATTATTTTTATTTTAAATTAATTTTTATGTGTTAATATCAAATAATTTTTTAAAATAAAAATATTATTTTAATATATTTTTTTTTATAAAAAATAACACTTAAAAATAATTATATCTATCACGAAAACACAAGGTTGAGATAGTAAATGTTGTTAGCTTCTTAAAGGCTTAACAAAAGAATTGTTTTTTTTAACAAAAGATTTGTTTTTCTATGATTTATTTTCGAGTTCTATGATTGTTAATATGATGGGTATTGGAAGCTTATATGATCGGTAACTTCAAAACTCATGAAATTAGTCTAGGTATATGCAAATTGACTCGAATATCTATGTTAATTAAAAAAGAAACGTTTATATATATATATATATATATATAATAATTGATAAGGCAGCCATCATCTGCTGGGGTGATGATGTGCGTTGATTCAGGATCTGAATCGATTAGCTTAATTAGGGTAAATAATACCATAAAGGGAGGGGGCAATAATTAAACAAAAAAAAATCCGTACAGAAAGTACACAAGAAGAAGAGGAAAGACCGTCGCGGTTTAACCCCAAGTGTGTGTTTGGCTTTGTCACGGCAGCTTGGTCCCTTCAAGTGCAAGGACGGGTAAGTGATAGCTCTGTCAGTCTGGAGCCACACTTTTTTAAACATAATATATGTTGTTAAAGATACTCATCAAATCCTTACATGGTGATGGTGATATCTATATATGTCTACTATGGCCAAGTGCCAAACAAGGTCCATCTCCATTGCAATAACCACCATCCCTATCATGGCCACAAAGTGCCAAGCTGATCAGATCATCATGTGAAGACGATAACTAGGGGTAAAAAACATTATCTCTTAAATACCCCCACAGTCTGGCAGTACTGATTTGTATTCAAAGCATGCATTAGCTAGCCAGCCCAGGACTGCGATCAAATCAGGTATTGTTAACTCAATTGTTAAAATGATGAGACAAGTCCTTTCTTCTCTTATCTTCTTTCTTTAATTTATTATCTGCTTTACATGTTTCTTTTATTTAATTAGTAGCAGTACTATGCCTGTTCTTTATTTGCTTTTTTTAGTGCTATAGCTCACTGGGTTACGGCTGGGAGAATGAGACATTGGTTTCGAATGCTTCAAGGCGTACTGATGATCGATGGTTCTATGGCGGCTACCATTCTTTCTATTTGGTAACTCTTTCGTTTATGGCTGCTTAATTTACAATGATTCTTGAGGGTTGCTGGTTCTAGCAGTATCTGGCGAAGGCTGAACAATCCTACAATTCTCATGAACTGAACATGGTCAAGAACAAAAAATAAGAAACTAAATGATTTGACCCCACCATCCCAAAACTACAAACACCACATCCATCGAAACAAGAACACCTTCCCAGAGAAACCCTTGTCGAATCAGTCTGGTACTGTACAAAGGTTGAACAAGGATAAGTGGGAGCTGAAAAGAAGGAACTCAACAGTGAGGAATGGTGGGGCTTTTCTTTTGTGATGAGTAGTGACGACGACGACGACGACGACGATGATCAGACAAGGATGTGATTTGGGGGGCTCAAGGTGTCAAGAATGTGGAAACCAAGCCAAGAAAGACTGTGCTTACATGAGATGCAGAACATGCTGTAACAGTAAAGGGTTTCAGTGCCAAACACATGTTAAGAGCACTTGGGTTCCTGCTTGTAAACGGCGACAGAGGGCTCAAAATCTTCTACCTATTCAACAACAGCAAGTTCAAGGACACAACCCTAAAAGGCGCAGAGAAAATCCCTCAACAGGTACTGTTACGGTTCCTCATGTTGTAGATCTGTTCTGTACTATTTAGATACTGTCGAGTAAAGACTCAAGAAAGCCATACCACTTGCTTGATATGTATGAGATGAGCATAGTAATCCTAGTAGCTATAATCTTTATTCATATTGACGGTTCTCCTTATCTTTCATCACGAAGTTTGTTTTTGTTTTAAGGATTTGCTTATTTTTAAGAGTTTTAATGGTGTGTATATTGGATCTCTTTTAGGTTTAGAAATCGAGAATTTTCCTGCTGAAGTGAACTCTACAGTCACATTTCGTTGCTTTAGAGTGAGCTCCATTGATGAATCAATTGATCAATTTGCATATCAAACGAGTGTTAATATAGGAGGCCGTGTTTTCAAGGGAATTCTCTACGATCAAGGTCCTCATGAAAGTCGTTATTACTTTGGTGAAAGCTCTTCCAGACAGCTTCACGAGCCTCATCTCCCAAGTGCAGATGCCCTTATAGCTCCTGGCACTTTAGCTTCAACTTCAGGTGCTGCAGAATCTCTTGCACCTCCTTCATATCCATTTCCCCTCGCTGCTTCCATGTCCGGTACGCAACTTTTCCTGCACCCAAAATCTTAGGGCTCTTGATCAGTTTTGATTTTTGTAGTTATCAAAAAGAAGGGAATTAAAATGTCAAAAGGAGCCCCAACTTTTTGTTAATCATAAATTGGATTCTCCTCTCTTATATATTACCATAAATCGCCACATATTCGTGATTATGGTTCTTCCTGTGAGTATCCATTGAACTAGAAATGAATAACTGGAGATTTTGTTCTTTGTTCAAATCTTAATATATTTAAATATAATTTAATGCGGATCAATTATATGATCTTGTCTCAAATATTTTGAATGTGGCATGCTACTGAAGATTGATCTTTCAGTTTATCTTCTTATTGATTTCTTTACTATTGCTTTTATATTATCTTCCGAGTCCAGGTTTAATGTTTCTTCGATCTCCCCTATTGTTGTTTATGAACTTCGAAGCTACCTTTTCCAGTTTATCCGTTTCTTTGCCGGCCTTACGCTGGACTGCATCTGCTTCTTTGTCTTGTCGATGATTCATGTGTCTAATCTTAACAAAATATTGTCTTTGTGTATATGTCACGGTAATAGTAATATAGATTTTGAGTGCAAAATGTACTTCAGGTTTAATCATTGCATTTTTTTATTTTTTTTTGGGGGGGGAGGCATTCTCAGTATAAAGCATAAGCCAAACCCTAAACCCTAAAGTTGGATGCTTATTAATGGTTTAAACCAAAAGAGAGGGAGGGAGGGAGAATAGATTTTGGAGATTTTGATTTTATCTGAAAGCACTTCATTAACCTCATGCTTAGGTAGGTTTTCTGAAGAGACAATCATACTTAATTAACCATGGGAAAAGATTGATACCCTCAATGACACACAACCACTCGAACATATCCCTTGTCTAGGGATTTGAGTGAAGAGGCTGCATTCGCCTCGAATAAACATTATCCCTCTGAATTTTATAAGTGGATTCTCATCCAGAAAGGGCATCTAGATGGCTTTCCCAGTAGTTTTACAAAAGAAAATCTTAAAAATCCCTTGCTTGTAAGGATCATATGACTTCTCATGGAAGATATCGATGGGACAAAAGACAAATGAGGTGGTTCAAGCAAATATGCTTTTCTCGTATTAGATTATGGCAACAAGTTTTACACACAGCATGGCCTGCTGCTGCATGAACTTGAGAAACCTCGCACAAGCGTCCCCAATGAGAATACTGTTCTTCATCTTTTTTATTATTAGTTTAGCAGTGCAAAGATATGAAGTAGTACTCTTTTTTCTTTTTCTGTGAGGCATCATTTCTGATGGCAATGTGTCTTGCGGTACGTATCTTCTCTTGCTGGGGCAGTTGGCTGTTTCCTGTTGTTTCAGGCTGCTCTGAAATTCGTCTATTTATTTATTCTTTTCTTCTGAGAAGCAAATCAAATTTCATTAAAAAATGAGACCTTGTGGATGACATGAGATCAGATGAAGAACATCATCACCTATATTCTAGCAGAGACAAAGCTAGGGAGCCTAATTGATTTAATTATGAGCTAGACTGCTAAGAGTTTCGGTGCTTGAACTTGCATTTTATTTTTTAATTTGTTTTGCCCCCTTGAGACACTAAACTCAAATTATTGGTGGAGATCGGCATTGGATGCCGGAAGAACAAACATGCATGAGAAGACTTGTTTTGTTCATGATACTCCTCGGAATGAGATACTAATTAATTAGGTCATTGCAGAACTAATGTTTTTAATAAATAAAAAAACTATTATATGTGTTAATAAAGAAAAAAGGAGAAGGAATATTTTGATGTTTTGCCTTAAATGCTAAACAATTTATTTATTTATTTATTGTTTTACATATATGAATCCTATACTATATTTGATTATTTATTTGGATAAAAGTTTAGATGCTGATTCCGTGCTATTCTATGCCTATGTGCCTTAGCTTGTATAAACTAATGGGTTCTATTTTATGCCCATGTTTATGAAATTCAACATATATATATATATATATATATATATATATATATATATATATATGAAGAGAAAAACACGATTGAAATAAATAGACTAAACTGTGTTGCAGCTTATTATTATTTTTCTGGTGTTTTCTTTTACCTGTATTTCGAAGAATGGCTTGCCGATATCTGGATGTAAATTTGAATGCAACTAAAGTATTGTACACCTGTCTGGCAGACAATCTTCAATTCTGTATCATGCGTTTCATTTAATTATATAGAGATTAATTAATCTGCTAATTAGTTTATGTACTAATTTCTTGTTCTAGTTTGCTCCTTAATTAATGAAATCATTGCTAAATATAAATGGCCGATGAAGAGAGGCTGAAAACCAACAAGGGGAAATTTTAAATTGAATGGGAGTTGCTGATTGGTTCTGCCTTGGAAAATAATTCTGCCAGTGAGAGATCTGAAGGTATGGCCATTTTGCTTCTTGTTAGACTTGGACATTTACATTTCATACAAAACATATATGAGTGTGTGTAAGTGTGTGTGTGTGTGTGTATGAATATCATGTGTTTTTATCAATTGGTTGGTTGTGCTACACCCCCACTCGTCTGACGAGCAGTTCAAACGCTATGGCCAAATGCATGGTTTTGTGGATCGGTTTATATTCATTGACCCGGAGCCTTCTGTTTTCTTTATATATAAATACTAGTCACTTACCCTCGGCGGCCGGAACTATATTTTTTTAACGCAAAAAAATATTAATTGTGTGAGTTTTTTTATCATAATATAAATTTAAGCAAAATAATAAATCTATGCAGAATTCTTGTGAAGTGCAAGTTTTCTATATAATATATGAATTTTAAATCGATATAAATTTATCTGTTTATTAGGTTTCAATGAATTTAAACCTGCATACCAAAACAAATAAAGGTACCAAAACCAAATTAAGAATAGTTAGAATAAAGACTGAATGAAAATTAATATATATAATCAGTTTCAATTGAAAGGTACAATTGAAAACAATCAAAATTTTCATTGAAGAAATCAGGAATAAAACTGAAATCAAAAGAACAGAGACTAAAATCTAACAATCACAAACATGAAGGACTTACATGTATTTTTTGGCTGCAAGAGATAAAAGGAAGAAAAAACTAAAAACCATCCAACGACGATTCACCGATCATCTCCCACGACAAGCGCCACACCGGGAGGCAGGGGACATGTCGATGCACCCGGTGACAACGACCAGACAGCTTACACAACAAAATGACTCCGCATGTACTGCCTAAAAGGAGCGTGTGTGTGAAACACTGTCGGCACATCCGTACGACGCCCTGCAGTGTTCCTGAAAAGAAATGATAAAAAATAACAAATTACCTATACACCTTTGGACCCAGCGATAACCACGAAAAATCTATAGATGAATTACCACAATGCCTCCCGATCCAGGCCTTTGTTTTTGTGTTTTTTTGGGGTATTTGTGTAGTTGCACCGTGCAAGAATATGTGAAAAAACCATAGTTGTAAAATCCGTTCCGGGTACCGTTCCGGTTTTTTGTTTGGAACGGAACGTTCCGGTTTCGGTGCATTCCGGCGTTCCGTTCCGGTTTTGTACTGTTCATATTTAATTAATTATATATATGAAAAAAATAAAATATTAATTTAACAAGTATAATTTAAATTCAAGATAAATAAACTTTAAATTATACAATACAAACATAATCTCAAAATTAGAAACATCTCTAAAATTCCAAAATATTATGAAAGTAAAATGTTCTAAAATAAAAGAAATATACATCAAACATCTTCTACATTATTAATATATATATATATATATATATATTTATTTATATTAAGCCAGGGGAGGCAGAGATGGCCTGGCATGGCCTAGGGGGGCGGCTGCAGGCTGCAGCTTTTGAAATTTCAAAAGATTTGAAAGAGTAAAATTTGCATCGTCAAAATGAATCCGGAACGGAATGCCCAGTATGGAACTGGGACGTTCCAACCGGAATCCGGCCGGATTTGCCGGATCTGGCCGGGATTTTTATCAGGACAAAAACGTCGTTGTTTTGTCCCGGATTTTGAAGTGGAACGGGCCGTTCCGGCCATTCCGGAACGGGATTCACAAGTCTGGAAAAAACAACACCACCTCTCACTGTTCCGTGTCTTTTGTTAGCTTCTAGGGGTAAAATAGTAATTTCATTATGCAATCTAAAACAAAAAATACTAGAAAATCCTAAATAATTTAAAAATACCATACATGTCACCCAAAAATATCCAAAATGCCCCAAGTTTAGAGGGTTAAATTTTTTTGGTTCAAGAGATAAAATCATAATTTTGTTGTGGAAATTCACAATACAGAAATAATCGCATTAATTGCCTTTAGTGAGACCCGAAACAAACCCATTAAGCCCGAAGTAATCTGGCGCGAAAACCACCTCCGTTCCCCACGAAATAAACCCAAAAGAAATTCCCGCACTTCCCTCCATCCCTAAAGCAGTTTTGTCCCTCGTGCACGCGACACCCCCACCCCTGTATTAGCAGCTAAGAGGCAAGTGAGAGATCAGTGGTTCTCCACAGTGGTAGTGCGAGGAGGGTTTAGTGAAAGCGTAAAGGAACCCAGGGCAGGAATGGGCTTCATTTGATAACTACCACAACATAAAGATACAAGCCAGAACACTGGAGAGGAGAATCAAGTTTTACAGCTTCATCTTTGCTGCTGGGGTTAGCCCGCGTATTTGGCTAGTCGTGTGGTGTAAATTAGAGAAGTAGACGCAGGATAATTACTAATGCTTTTCATCATTGCTGCTGGGGTTATCCTGCGTATTTGGCCAGTCTGTGTGGTGTAAAGTAGAAAGTTATCAGCATGAACAGGGAAGTAGATACAGGATAATTGCTGGTGCTTTTCATCTTTGCTGGGTTAGTCAACCGTGGATACCAAATTTTAATGATGTATTGATTCCTCTAGTCTGGTAATATGCTCGTAGTAAAATCGATGGATCCCATTGCGCTGTGTGATCACGATGTTTTTGCAAGTTTTTTCCTTTTTTTTGGGCATGAACCACGAGATGGTCCTGGGCGGAGCCCAGCTAGGGAGGTATCTTTAAGCCATATTCACAACCCAGACTAATCCAAATTGATAATTCCATACAATAGCATGCCCCAGATCTCTTTTAAGGAATGAGAGTGCTGAACCACTCACACCAACCACATTTGATTAAGTTTTTTTTTCCTTTCTGAGTGCTGTTTGACCATCATATCTCGGCGGTAAACGTAAGAGCTGGCCCAGTCGCCCAGCACGTAGCTCATCTTCCTGGTGTAAATAGTCTTTTTCTTTTTTTTTTATTACAATGGAGGAGCTCTGCCTTTTCTAGGCTGATGGACGAGTCTTTGGACTCGTAGGATTTGTCTTGCATAGTCCTCCGTGTTTTCGGGTTTCTGGCCCATGTAACACCCGATAAAGGAAATGCACTTATCAATATATGCATCCGTCAGTTTGGTTTTCGTCTAATTTTACAACTGATAATTAAAAAGACATTCATATTGTTTTCTTAAAATCAAAGTTCATTGTACACGTGTCCATTACTAGAGATGATGACTTTGTCCTTTCTCACATTTGAAAAAAAATAAAAAAGGTACAAATTTACTCTCGTTTTCTAAAGGCAAAGGTCGTTAAAATAGCTCATTAGCATCCTTCAAAAAATCCGGGTTTAAATTTATTTGATATGATAATATTGATTATTTAAAAAAAAAATTAATAATTTATAAAAATTATATTTTTAGAAAAGTTGTTTCAACCACTGATAAATAGTCTATATTTTATAGGTATTGTTTGATATTTTAATATTAATTATTTTTTTTAAGTATTTTTTATTTAAAAATATACTCAAATAATATATTTTTAAAATTTTATTTTTAATATCATTATATAAAAATAATTTTAAACAAAAAATCTAGCTATATAATTCCACCATAAAACAAACATTATCCATCATATCCTTTTCTATGTGTGTATATATATATATAAAACTTGAGCTTTAATGATATTTATTCTAAAATGTATTTTTCATGCGGGGTAGTATGGTGATTGGCCACTCATCAAAGATGAGCAAGTGGTTGTTTGAGAGTATGATTGATGTTGCTTTAAAGTGTTTTTCGCTCAGAAATACATAAAATAACTTTTTTTTAAATCATCTTTGACATCAACTCATAAAAATGATCTAAATACATTATTTTTAATTTAAAATAAGAAATAAAAATTATTACAAAAATATGTTTGAAACGCAAAGTCAAACAATATCTAAATCATTTACTTTTAGAACAAAATCTAATTTTCACGCCTATATAAGGAATGAATATCATTGTGATTAATTCTTTTTAAAAAGATAAATTTATATTGGGGATGAATGTTATTGATGTTGTTATCTATGGAATGCAATGTCTTTAGGAAGAAACTGTAAGAAAACGTCCTAATTTTTTTTTCTTAATAAAATAAAATAAAATATATTATCCAATAAAAAAAAGGAAAAAATAAAATCGAGGATATAATTGTAAAACAACCAAATCTTTGAATCAAGGTGACGTGGTAGCTCGTTCAAAAGAACATGGGAGAAAAACGACATCTCCTCCCTCTGTTCCCTGACATCTCCCTCTGTTATTGTTTTTTTCTTTTCTTTTTCTTTTTCCTTTTTTTTTTTTTTTAAAAAGGAAACAATTTCACCTGATTGAATTATGAACCTCGTAAATAAATTCATGAAAATCCTCAATCAATCACTGTGACTTGCGAGATTCAGAGAGAGAAATCGAAACCAGGATACGAGAGAAGGGGAAAGGAAATGGCGGAGGCAAGAGTAGCAGGAGGAGGATGTTGTCCGCCGATGGATCTGTTCAGGTCAGAAGCGATGCAATTGGTGCAGCTTATCATCCCTATCGAATCTGCCCACCACACTATCTCTTACATCGGTGACCTCGGTCTCCTCCAATTCAAAGATGTCCGTACGCATTCCTCTCTCATTTTCTGTATCCTTCTTTCCTTATTTTCTTCTAATTGATGTTGAATTGCTTGTTCATTTATCGAATTGGATTTCTTTTTTATTTACCATTATTTCCTTGCATCTGGTGATCTTTCTTATCTGTGATTAAATTATAATTAAACCGAAATTGGAAATGTGGTTTTGTGAACTCTGATGGCTACATGGGAATAAAATGGAGTTCAATAAAGACTGCTTCTTCGGGTTTTTTTTTTTTGTTGTTAGTGTTTTTTGGTTTTTTAGGTGAAATATTGTTTCTCTTGGGATTGTTAGTGAAAGAACGTGATGCGATTGATGTGATAATTGATATTGAGCTTTAATTGTCTTTTATTTATTTCTTGTTTGCAGCTCAATGCAGATAAGAGTCCGTTTCAGAGAACCTAGTGCATCTCCGACGGGAGTAGGTATTTTGGAAAGTCAAATCTTTAAAATGGATATTTGAATAGTGTATATATAGTTTTTTTGTTAATATATGTTTTAATGGTAAATGCTATTTTGGAGAGCTATTTATTTTTATATTATTTTAAATATAGTGGAATTATTTTGTATGTAGTTTAATTATACAATTAATTATACAATTAATAAGAGTAAGTTATATAATTAAATAATTGCTTTTAAAAAACCCTCCAACAATATAATTATTAATTTTATATATAATTTTTTACTCTCTTGTTAAAGTATTTTAAGTAAAAATAAAAATAAATATTTTTGATATAATTATATTATTTTCTAATATATATATATATTACATTGATTATACAATTAATAGGAGTAAGTTATATAATTAAATAATTGTTTTTAAAAAACACTCCAATAATATAATTATTAATTTTATATATAAATTTTTACTCTCTTGTTAAGGTATTTGTAAATAAAAATAAATATTTTTAATATAATTATATTATTTTCTAATATATATATTACATTATATATATATATATAGATAGATAGATAGATAAATATTATAATATATAAAAAAGGTGGCCCCAAGGTGGGGCCACCTTTTTTAACTCTATGTCCCGAGCTGCTACAAATAGCAGCTCGGGAAGGGGATGCCATTTTTACATGTGAAAATGGCATCCCGTTGCAGCATCAAAATGAAGAAAAAATAGGCAAAGAATTATTATTTTATTTTTGCATGCGGGGATAGCATCCCCGCTGCAGATGCTCTTATGCTGCTCAGGTTTGTTTATTCGGTGTACATTTCGAACTCTTACCTATCTTACCTATCTTGAGTTTGAGAAGAATTTTAAATGCATATTGTACTCTTAATCACTACTGTTTTCATGGATTGGGAGTATCTCATGATTTAGTATCTGATTGCATTTTCTAGTGTAGATTTGTTTTTAGACTAAAGTGTACCTTAGATGTCTGTTTTATGATGCCTTTTTTGTACTTGGTAATGGAGTGAGATTTTAGTGGTGGAAATGCTGATTTTTCCCCTTCTTGTAAGATCAAAAAATTTGGAGAGATGTCTCGAAAGCTACGTTTTTTCAAGGAGCCAATGGAGAAGGCAGGTGTTACACCTTTAACTAAACCTATGAAACAAGCTGGGATTGATGTGGATGACCTAGAGGTATGCCACAAAGTTGAATGTGCTGCTAGAAATGTTTTAGAAGGGTCATGCCCTTACTATTTTTCTTTGTTTGGTAAAACTTGGGGAACTTGAGGCAGAGCTGGTTGAAATGAACACAAATAATGAAAAACTACAGCACTCTTATAACGAGCTTGTGGAATATAAGCTTGTCCTCAACAAGGTATGGCTATTTTTTGTTTTGCGACCCATTGGTAATCATTCTTCTATTAGCACTTGTAGACACACCATGGAGAATCCGGCACTTCTGATAATTTTAAGTAGACATGCTTTGACTTGTTTATTTAAGGTAAATTGTAAACTAAACTTGGAAGAGGGGAAATAACACATTTGCTGTAACACACAAAGAAATCATATAACTGACTTAATGGATATCAGTAGATAAAGGAACTCACCAAATGATTTTTCCTTGTATAATGTCTAGCGTTTATATTTTTGAGCCTCTTGTTCAAGTTGCACTCTTAAGCAGCCTTGATTGGCAGATAAGAGTGCATGTCTTGAATTTCATTAATTAACCAGCCTTGTTTGCAATGCTTGAGTAACTCAACTGTGCTGTAAAACCCAGTTTCATGGTTCCTGTGATTTGTGCTAATCTAGTGTTGTAGAGTTGAGTCAAAATGCTATCAATAATCACTTTTCTTTATTAAGTTTCACAAATTAATGTAACAGGCATCCATTTTTCAACCTTTTCTTATATGTTTTCAGGACTTCATATTCTGTTGTTACATGATATGTTTCATGATCATGCATGGCCCCACTTTGGTGCCTTTTCTCATCAGAATTTCATTTATGTATGAGATTTTCATATGCTTATCAGCAAATGTTTCTGTAATGCTTATCAAGACAATGATATTTCTCTTCTGGTAGGCTGGTGAGTTTTTCTCTTCTGCCTTTGGCAGGGCAACTGCTCAGCAAAAGGAAATAGAATCCCAACAAACTGGCGAAGAATCACTAAATACTCCTCTATTAGAGGACAAAGTATGAGTTTCAATTACTTGTTTGTTTATCAATGTCTCTTTATCCTCATTTTAGTGTAGCAGTGTTACTTGATCCTCATCATTGTATTTGTAACAATAATAGTTGATTGGCTATTCTGTAGGAAATATCAATTGAGTCATCAAAACAAGTAAAGTTGGGGTTTATTACTGGCCTTGTTCTGAAAGAAAAGTCCATGCTATTTGAAAGAATTATATTTCGTGCTACCCGGGGTAATGTATACACCAGGCAGGCTGCCGTTGAGGAACCTGTCATCGATCCTGTTTCTGGAGAGAAGGTTGATTTTGGTTGCATTTCTGCCAAACATTTTATTCTTGTTGTTACTTATGTTTATTAATGTGCATGATGATAGACACTCAGGTATTTATGACACAGAAACAATAATGAACTGTAATTGTGCATCATGTCATCATTTCATCTCCATTAGTCTAGCTCATTTGTAATTCTCAATTTTAAATCTCCTAATGAAATTTTACTTGCATGTCCCTTGCACTGCTGACGTCTATGCTAACTTATCCTAGTCAGCCGCATATGATATATCAGAAGTTTGTCTGTTGCACTCATTGATGTGTTATATACACTTATACAGTCCTATTTGCATGAAGGTTGCTGTAAAAGTGGCTCACTTAATTTCTTTGGCTCTGTGATATAATATTTCTTCCTGTAAATTGTTTTAAGTATCCAAATCAAATCATATACTATTTTTACCATGCTAGTTGCCTGAGTTTTAGTATATGATTCACTTGTTTGTTTGAAATTTGAATCCAGCAGTCAATGTTTTGTTAGATTTCTAGTTAAAATGTGAGGGCTATGTTTGATTTATCTTAAGTCACTGGTTCCTTTATTTATTGTTTAATGGGTGAATTCTGGACTTCTTGGAGAAAATGAATTTGATTTTCACCTATTTTTGTTTGCCACATTAATATGTTTGTTTCTGATTTGTGAATGTTGGCAGGTTGAGAAGAATGTATTTGTTGTCTTTTATTCGGGAGAGAAAGCGAAGACCAAAATACTAAAAATTTGTGAAGCTTTTGGTGCAAATCGTTACTCTTTCACTGAGGATTTTGGAAAACAAGTTAAAATGATCTCTGAAGTACGTGCTATGCCTTTGTTGATGTTTCATTCTCATTTTAATGGCAATTGCAATTTTTGCTCTTTCCAAGTCTTGTCACACTGCTGCCTGCTTCTTTCCAAGTATTGATATTCTTGTGTTTCTCCAAAAATCTTAAACTCCCATTGTCTATATATGTAGATTGTTATTATCAGGCATGTTCAACTGCTTTATGCATCTGCGATTAATATTTTACCTATTTCTGATTTAGTATGATATGTCCAATCACGTCAAATTGCAGGTTTCTGGAAGGCTTTCTGAGCTGAAGACCGCTATAGATGCTGGATTGCTTCAAAAGAGTAATTTGTTGCAGACTATTAGTGATAGATTTGTGCAGTGGAACACTTTGGTCCGATCATAAATATATTTACTCGATTTTGTTGTACATGTATGATATTTCACTCTTTAGATCATGTTCAGCCACTAACAATCTTGTCAAACTAATGAAGGTGAGGGAGGAGAAATCCATCTACCACACTATGAACATGCTCAGCCTAGATGTGACCAAGAAATGTCTTGTTGCTGAGGGGTGGAGTCCTGTTTTTGCTACAAATCTGGTAAATCTTGGCACAATTTTTTAATGGGTATTGTTCTGGGCAAATCATGAATCACATTTCTGAACTAATACAGACTATGAAACCTTTCTAATTGGATTGCATATAAAATAAGTTAGAACTTGATGCCTGCAGATACAGGATGCACTGCAGAGAGCTGCATTTGATTCCAACTCGCAAGTTGGAACAATTCTCCAGGTTCTACATACATCAGAGTCACCACCTACATACTTTCGCACAAACAAGTTTACTTCTGCTTTTCAAGATATTGTTGATGCGTATGGGTGAGTTTCACTCTTAAGGTCATTCTCGCTGATGTTGCTTTCTTGATTAATATGCTAGATCACCACCAACATTGTTACCTGTTATGGAACCTGATTGGTTTTGATCTGTTTTATCCCTTTCCCTTCTTAAATTTGTTTTCCAGTGATGACATTTAGCTACATGTTCCTAACTATAAAGAATGCATTGGAAAGAACTGATTGAGAACAATCAAATGTCATGAAATTCAGGTTTTATAAACCTGAAATAGATCAGAACAATCTAAGTAGGAGAATGCACATATCAGTTCTGCTTACTGATATGTAGCATTTACTTGCATGTGTGGACTCACGGACGTGCGCGCGCACAAACATTCATATGCCAGTTTTGCCTGTTTTCGTTCTCCTGTTGAAACCAGTGAATTCAAATAAGATGCTTTTGCTTTACATGATTGCAGGGTGGCTAAGTATCAAGAAGCAAATCCGGGTGTGTACACTATTGTTACATTCCCTTTCTTTTTGCCATCATGTTTGGTGATTAGGGACCTGGGATATGCATGTTGCTAGCGGCATTAGTCTTCATAATCAGGGAAAAGAAACTTTCTGGCCAGGTAATCTCTCGGTAATTTTGATGGTTGACAGGACATTTTATACTTTGATGTCTAGCTTGATTATTGCATTGTTCTACGAGAAGGTTGCGCACTCATGTTAATACTTCTTATGATGCACACGCAACTATACTAGAATATGGATGCAAGCTAATATTTTTCACTTTAAATTAAATAAAATTGGTGTTTTTAGATCATTTTCATGTGTTGATGTCAAAAATAATTTTTAAAAAATAAAAAAAATATCATTTTGATGTATTTGTAAAGCATATACAAAAAATGGATGCAAGCTAATGTTGTTCTTTACATGGGCCACCACAGGTACAACAATATTATCATCCTTGTTGTTGGTGCCATCGTCTTTATTTTTGCAACTGTTGGTGTGTTGCTGGTGATGGAAACTCTGAGCGCTTTCTTACATGCCTTGCGTCTTCACTGGGTGTAATTCCAAAATAAATTCTACGAGGGAGATGGTTACAAGTTTTATCCTTTTTCATTTGCATCACTAAATGATGAGTGTGAATGATGCACTCATAGCTGCTGCCATGCACGGAAGTCATTGGGCATGGATTTGTTTGTTTTCTCTTCTCCTCATTGGGAAGCGATGAGAGGTATGCATCTTGCACGGAGTTTGAGGAACCTTCTTTTTTCGGAGCATTGCTTATCTTGTCCAGTCCTTTATTTGTTGTTTAAACTTTAAAGGAGTAGGAGGCACGTATGTGATGGCAGCTATGGCCCAGTGTAATAATAAGGTTATTTGATTTATTCAAACCTTCATTATTTGTAAGTATGTGGAGAGCTACTAGGAGTGCGGAGGAGGAGGCGTATGATATCTCTCCATGACTTTCAATAAAATTAAAATCATCAACATATATAATAATGATAGCAAAATTAAATTTTGATTTTTTTATATAATCATATGGGCATATAGGGTTATTATTATACTCTTTCTTCAATAAATACTTTCTAAGACTAATATCACTTGTCTGCATTGCTTTAACCCACATAGGAGTTTGTGTAACTTGATTGAGTAAACCTCCAAGGAATTTGAATTATATGTTGCAAATATTTTAAACTTTTTAGTTTGATTGAGTAAATATCATTATCAATTGATTCATATAAATAGGTTGTAACAATATTCATCAAGCACACTTCTAGTTTTTCACAAGTTGTCAAGCTAATAAGATAATGAAATGTAATTGCATCTACTATAGGATAATATATTTCATTATAATCAATGTCAGGTCCTTTTGAAGATCTTTGTGCTACTAGTCAGGTCTAATATCTTATGATTTCATTTTCTCATTTTATTTTTTCATAAATACTCATTTATATCTAGTTGGCTTTACACATTAAGGTGTTTAGACTATAGATCCAAAAACTTTATGTTTTGCAAGTAAATCTATTTCAATTTTGATTGTTTTTCATTTGACCAATCATTTATATGTCTATATTCTTTGATGGATTTAGGATCAAGATCCTCATTTTCATCAATGATTTCAAGTGATATATTAGATGAAAAGAGGTTGTTGACAACTATCTTATTTTGGTTCCATCATTTCTTTGTAGACATATAATTTATCAAGATCTCCTCTTCTTTCAGGTTCCTGAACCTCTTCCGGGGTTGTATGATCAATTATGTTTATATCCTCATAAATATGTTATTTCTTAATAATGTCAACTTGGTTATTTGCTCTTTTTTCTTTTTCGAGGATTTTTGTCTCTTGAACTGATTGGTCTACCATGCTTCTGACGTGCCTTGGACTCATTTGTTACAATTTTAGTGAATTGTCTTACTAGGACTTCAATCCTGGCTGGAGCATTTATAGCTAGTATATGAGATATAACTACTTCTTTTGATACAGTGAATCCATTTGTTAGATGATTTGTTATGTCTTGCAAATGAAGTAAATGTTGTTCTTATTCATATTGTTTTTGTATGAGGGTTAAAATTTTATAATGATAATGCATTATATATAATATTTTTATCCGGTTGTTTAATTTCTCCCTCTAATGATGAGAACATAGTCTCATCAAAATGACAATCGGTAAAATGTGTCTTAAATAAATCACTTGTTAAGGGTTCAAGGTATTTAATAATTGATAGGGACTCGAACCCAATATATATTTTCAGTCTCCTCTACGGACCCATCTTTGTACGTTGTGGTGGATAAATTAGAACATATATCACATAACTAAATATTCTTATATAAGAAATGTTTGTCTCATGACCAATAACCAATTGTAATATAGAGAATTTATGATATGATATTGGTATAAGATGTATGTGTTGTTGCATGTAATATAATATGTCCCCATGTAGAGACAAGAAGCTTAGTTCAAATGAGTAGTAATATTGGAATTAATTGAAGACATTTAATAAATGATTCAGCAAGACCATTTTAATTTTGAACATGAGCAACAAGATGTTCAATGTTTATCTCAAGTGACATGCAATAATCATTAAATGTTTGGGATGGAAATTCACTAGCATTGTCAATATGAATAGTCTTGATTGTCTGGTCATGAAATTGTGCTTGTAATCTAATAATTTAAGCAAGCAATCTTGCAAATATCATATTACGAGTTAATAATAAACACACATGTGATCATCTTGGAGATACATCTACTAAAACCATAAAATATCTAGATGGTCCATATGGTGGGTAGATGGGCCCATAAATATCACCTTGATGTGTTTTAGAAATCTTTAAGATTCAATCCCAACTTTAGCCGGTGATGGTCTAATGACCAATATTCCTTGATAACAAGAAGTATATGGGAATTCTTTAAATTGAAGAATATTTTGGTTCTTCAATGGATGATCATGTGAATTCTCAATAATTCTCTACATCATTATTGACCTAGGATGGCCTAACAGGTCATGCCAAATAATAAAATTATTTGGTTCATTACTGCATTGACTTCAATTGTATTGATACTTTGTAGTACAATTCTAAAGATAAAATACGTAATTTTTAAATATTTGCTTTCTTGTATTGACATTTGATATGATATAAAGATATTCAATATTATTTTCATTAACAATCTCAATATGATACCCGTTAAGTCGTATATCTTTGAAACTTAGCAGATTTCTCCTTGATTTAATAAGAATAAAGCATTATCAATAATAAATTTTGTTCCATTAAGAAACATTATATTAGTTCTTCCAAAACCTTCAATTAAATTTATTGAACATGATATTGTATTTATTTTTGCTTTCATCATTCTCAAATTTTGAAAAATATTGTTTATGACTAAGAATAATGTGTTGTTATACTAGCTGTTAAGCATATACCTTCACCATCGATATTAGGCTTATGATGCAAATCAATATTTTCTTGATGCCAGTGAGAAAAAAATTATTTCTATATTTTTATCCTTTCCTTTCAATGAGGACTAATATAAATCAACAAAATATTTAGTTGTATGAAAAGTACAGGACCAATCTTCTTTCATTTCACACCGATAACATATATTTTCTATCCTTTTGTTATTCTTGTTATATATTTCTTCCCCCTTGTTTCTTTTTATTTATGAAGGTTTGTGAGAATTTGTCAAATTACTACCATTATAGTTACAGTAATTAAATTGTCTTTGTCTACAGAATCTACCATGACCATTATCACAATCACGACCATATTTATTATTATAAATTGTAGCATTCACTTTGGGGAGTTGAACTAGTCAGTAGTGATTCATGATTTTTCATTAAAAATTTATTATTTTGTTCAGTCATAGGTAGATATGAATCGGTTTAAAATATTTTTTAAAATCTTGTTCTCTATATTATGTTAGCAGGATATTTCATAGAAATACAGCTGTAAATAATAATGTTTTAATAGGATACTTATCTTTCCATACTTAGCCTGAAATTATAGCTAGGGCATGTAAATCTCTTTTCTTCCTTTGTAATAGACAAGACACTCAAGAAAGGGGTCATTCAGTTTCTATTCAGCCAATTTGTTATGGTATCAGAGCCTCACCCCTAAAATTACATTACAAAATCTTGTTCGTCCCCCTCCCGGTTTCCTCTCAGTTTCTTGATCAGTCCTAGATACATAGGGCTCTCAGTTTCTCGGTTTTTAGTTAGAGTTTCTTAGCTGTGTTGTGGGATTTATCTAAAATAATGACATCAAGCAATCCTGACCTGTTTGGTGTTCAGTTTACTGGAAAGAACTACTCAATCTAGGAATTTTAGTTCCAAATATTTGTTACGAGGAAGGAATTATAGGGCCATGTGGATGGCACTAATTCGGCTCCCACAGATGCGTCAAAACTTTCTCAATGGAAGATCAAGGATGCTTGGGTAATGTCTTGGATTTTGGGGTCAATTGATCCTCTTATTGTACTTAATCTAAGACCATATAAAACAACAAAAAGTATGTCAGAATATTTGAATAAGGTTTACTACCAAGACAACAATGCTAGACATTTTCAATTAGAAAACAATCTCTAATTATGCTCTTTATTCAGGATTATTACTCTGGTTTTCAGAACTTGTGGGCAAAATATACTGATATTATTTATGCCCAAATACTAGTTGAATCTCTCTTTATTGTTCAATAGGTTTATGAGCAAAGCAAACGGGACTAATTCTTAATGAAATTAAGATCTGAGTTTGAGATTACTCGTTCCAATCTGATGAACAGAGATTCATCACCCTCCTTGGATGTTTGTTTTGGGAAACTACTACAGGAACGTCTTCTTACATAAGGCAGCTTCAGGCAAGACAATGCAACTGCAGTTTCCTTTGCAGCTCAGGGAAGAGGAAGGGGTCGGAATATGGGCAGTGTTCAGTGCTATAGCTGCATAGAATATGGATACATTGCAGCCAGTTGTAGAAAGAAGTTTTGCAGTTATTGCAAACAGCAAGGCCATATTATCAAAGAGTGCTCCACTCCCTAAAACCACCAGGTAAATGCTTTTCTAGTAGTGGTATCCAACAACCCTTCCACATCAGCTGCAACCAGTCCTCTTACTCCAGAAATGGTGCAGCAGATGATCCTCACAGTCTTTTTGGCCTTGGGGCTACAAGGTACTACTTTCAATCCTAAATTTTGGCTTGTTGATTCTGCTGCCTCGAATCATGACCAATTCATCTAGTGAACTTAAGAATGTGTGTAAGTACCTCGGTTCATCACAAATTCAGGTTGCTAATGGTGGTCATATACCTATTACAAAGGTTAGAGATATTGATCCAACTTTCAAGAGTGTATTTGTATCACCTAAATTATCTATTAGCCTTATTTTGGTCGGTCAACTGGTGGATGATAATTGTAATGTGCATTTTTCTCGTAATGGTTGTTTTGTGCAGGATTAGATGTCGAGGAGGATAATCATGAGGGGGCCTAAAGTTGAACGATTATTTTCGCTGCATTTTTCCATTCCTAGTTGTCTTTCTTTTGCTTGTACTATTGCTCAAAATCAAAGTGATGTATGGCATAAACGTTTAGGCCATCCAAATTCTATTGTTTTATCTCGATTATTGAATTCTGGTTTTTAGGAACTTAAATTAATTTCTCTTCTCATGATGCTTTGATTAATTGTTCTACATGTAAAATGGGCAAGAGTAAGACTCTTCACTTCCCTTCCCATGGTAGTCGTGCTACAAAATGCTTTGATATTATTCATAGTGATGTTTGGGGTCCTACACCAAGTCTTTCTCATGCTTGTTATAAGTATTTTGTGACAGTTATTGATGATTACAGTAGGTTTGCTTGGTTATATTTTCTTCATTCCACATCTGAGGTCTTTACGGTTTTCAAATCATTTTTTGCCTATGTTGAGACTCACTTTTATACTGGTATTAAGGTGTTATGATCTGATTCGGGTGGAATACATGTCACATGATTTTCAGGCTTTTTTACAGAAAAAAGGCATTCTCGCACATCATTCATGTCCATATACACCACAATAAAATGGGGTTGTTGAGCATAAGAATCGTCATTTTTTGGATATCACTAGAACCTTATTGCTTGAGTCATTTGTTCCATCTAAATTATGGGTTGAAGCTTTGTCTACTGCAGTTTATCTAATCAATCGCTTACCACCCCAGGTGTTGAATTTCGATTCCCCTTTCTAACGTCTAAATCATAAGACTCCTAGCTATCATGACTTGCATATTTTTGGTTGTGTTTGTTTTGTTCATTTATCTTTTCCTGAGTAACACAAACTTTATGCTAAATGTGTTTTTAGGGTATAGAATTTCTCACAAAGGTTTTGTTTGTTATGATCTAAGTTGTGATAAATTTCGTATCTCTAGATATGTTGTTTTATTTGAAAATCAATATTTTTTCCCTACTTCTGTTAAATCTTCCTCGGTTGCTCCTATTCTTCCTCATTTTGAGGACATGTCATCTTTGAGCAGTTCAAACCTGGAATTGTGTATGAACATCGTCGACTAATTTTGCCTCTTTCGACGACTGACCCACCACCTAAGATTGCTCATGAGTCGCTTGCTCTCGCCGCTCTACGAGGGTCTCCTATCCTCCTGATTGGAATGGTTTTTTTGCTACTTTATCTGAAACACTTGTTCCATCATGTTACTCACAAGCTATCCAGCGTTAGTGTTGGCAGACAACCATGCAGGAGGAACTTCGAGCTCTTTAGGATAATCATACATGGGATCTTCTTCCTTGTCCTCCAACGGTTAAACCCATTGGGTGTAAATGGGTGTACTCTAGTAAGTTTCGCTCTGATGGCACTCTCGATCGTTATAAAACACGCTTGGTTGCTCTTGGTAATAGACAGGAGTATGGTGTGAATTTTGAGGAGATATGTGCTCATGTCGCCAAGATGACTACAGTACGCACTATTATTGTCATTGTTGCTTCTCAGGGTTGGCCACTTAATCAAATGGATGTCAAAAATGCTTTTCACCATGGTGATCTTAAAGAAGATATTTATATGGCACCTCCAGCAGGTTTAGTCTCCTCTTTTTCATCGGTTATGTGTAAATTGAAGCGATCCTTATATGGCTTAAAGTAAGCTCCCCTCGCCTGGTTTGATAAATTTTGCCAAAAATGCTTTTCTCCATGGTGATCTTAAAGAAGATATTTATATGGCACCTCCAGCAGGTTTAGTCTCCTCTTCTTCATCGGTTATGTGTAAATTGAAGCGATCCTTATATGGCTTAAAGTAAGCTCCCCTCGCCTGGTTTGATAAATTTTGCATTACCTTGCCCCGGTTCTCCTTTGTGCAAAGCAATTATGATTCCTCTTTATTTCTTTACACCACCTCTATTGGTTGTGTTCTCCTCCTTGTTTATTTCAATGATATTGTCATTACTGACACTGATTCTTTATTGATTGGTCAACTTTAGCAGCATCTTCGGGATTGCTTTCATATGAAGGATCTTAGTTCTCTTACTTATTTTTTAGGTTTGGAGGTTCATTCTTTTTCTTCTGGTATCTATGTGCACTAGCAGATATATGCTCAAGACTTGATTGTGTCGGCTGGTCTTCAGGGTTCTTCACCAGTAGATACTCCTTTGGAGGTGAATGTTAAGTTTCGATGTGATGAAGGTGATCTTCTACCGAACCCGACTTTATATCGGCAACTAATTGGCAGTTTGAATTATCTTACTATTACTCAGCCTGATATATCCTTTGTTGTTCAGCAAGTCAGTCAATTTATGCAATCTCCCCGTCATTTACATTTGGTCGCGATTCATCGCATTATTCGATATCTCCTTAGTTCTTCCAACCATGGCCTATTCTACCCGGCTGGGTCTACTATCCACCTTGTTGTATTTAGTGATGTTGATTGGGTTGGTTGTCCTAATACTCGTCGTTCCGTCACCGGTTAGTGTATGTTTCTTGGTGAATCTTTGATCTCTTGGAAGAGCAAGAAACAAGATCGCGTTTCCAAATCCTCGACTGATTCTGAATATCAGGCCATGTCTGTTGTTTGCTCGGAGATTGTTTGGCTTCGTGGTCTCCTTGCAGAAATTGGATTTCCCAGTCCTCTCCTACTCTTCTCCATGTTGACAAAACAAGTGCTATCCAGATTGCCACCAATCTTATTTTTCATAAGCATACTAAACATATCGAAGTGGATTGTCATTCGAATCAGGAGGCCATGGATTCTCATGTTATTTCTCTTCCCCATATCTCCGCCGACCTACAGATTGCCGATGTGTTTACCAAGTCCCTAACTCGTCAACACCATCAGTTTCTTGTTGGCAAATTGATGTTTTTGGCTCACCCAGCATCAATTTGAGGGGAGATATTAGCAAGATATACATAGAAATACAGTCGTAAATAGTAGTGTTTTAATAGGATACTTATCTTTCCATCCTTAGCCCGAAATTATAGCTAGGGCATGTAAATCTGTTTTCTTCCTATTTAATAGACAAGACACTCAAGAGAGGGGTCATTCAGTTTCTATTCAGCCAATTTGTTATATTGTTGTTGCAATAGCACATTCAATGCATAAAAAGTAGAAAAATTTGTCTAACATATCTTCATTAGTGCCATTGTATTCACACACTAATTTAAAATCCTACAATCTTAAATGTATTCAATCATAACAAGCTTTTGGGAGAATAACTATCTTTTGATGGTCATCAATTTTTGCCAAAGAATAAAAGGATCTTTGATTGTGAGATACTTTATTTTCAACTCCTTATAGAGATGATGATGTAAAAAAAAACATGGTATGTCTTATTTCAACTAGATGTTTCATTATCATTTATAATGGTGTCTTCAAGACCTATGATATCCAGATGAATTTTGACATCAAGAATCATGATAAATGAGAAAATAACAATATAAAGAAATTCACAAAAATACAATGATAAAAAAAAATAGTATGATCAAATTATCAAAACAAAAATGGTACGTGGCGTTGTTATACCTCGACCATGAAAGGTATTTCACCTTACTTTAGACTAGTAGCCCGCAAGTTAAAGGTTTCCAGCCTATATATCAAATTTGTAAATATACAGTAGAATTTTTAATGTGAATAAAATAGGCAAGTCCAACAAGGACATAATTTTCTAATAAACACAGAGTATACTTATGATTTGCAAAATTATAAATACAAAATTTAAACAGTAATAAATAGAATGGTAGATAAAATTTGAAGAAATCTTACTTAAATTTGTATTGAAATGAGTATAAGAGATAATCATACCTTTTAATTCTTATGAACAAACCAAAAATGACTATGTGTTTCAAGATAAAAACGATGAGCAATTCGTGCTGATAATGTTTTATGGAACAATATATTTTAAAGCATACAATATACTCAATAAAGAGTTAATAGGATAAACAAAAATAATAAAAATTGAGAGAGTGAAGAGATAACACTCTTATTTCATATAATTACATATATATGTTATTTCTTTTCTCAACAATACACCTGTCTATAGGCTCATGTACATAAATACTTGTAAGCTCAAATGACATGAGAAGTTGTACATTAAAATGAACTAAAAAATAATGAATAAATATAATATGAGAGGTACGGATAAAGAAACTTTGACATCCACACATAAAATGTATGGTTTTATAATTTTTTTTTCTTTTATATTTTACTGAAGGCTTGGCAACAATCTCACAAACCCTCTTATTTTAATAATGGAACCAAACTAGATCTAAGGTGGTTGTTTTTTTTGTTTGATGTGTGTTATAATAATATTTTTTTCTTTTCAAACATTATTTTTAATATTAGTATATTAAAAAAATTTGAAAACATAAAAAAATAATTTTCTTTAAACGAATTATACATACAGCTAAATCAGATCGTGGTTTTACTGTGCACTTCTCACTGTTCATCTAGACTTATAAGCATTGTGGATTTGAACAGTTTAAATACTTAATCATAATATTATCATTTGGATACTAGAGATGATCAAAGAAGGCGCTCGGTCGAGTGGTTACAGCGCGCCCAAACGACGTTGGGCGCGCGAGTTCGAATCCCACTAAAAACTAACCTTTTGGAACATTTATTTTATTTATTAATATTATTATTATTTGTATCCAATATATGCACAAACAAGTCCTTGGCCGAATGGTTACAACGGACAACGATTTGCGGGGCGGCGCAGGAGTTCGAATCTCAGCAGCGCAATTTTGTTCAATTGCTTTGAACTGATTTGATAGTAATATTTATTTATTTATTTATTAATAATTGATTTTTTCGACAATAATTGGTTTTTAGTCTTTCATTTTTTTTCATTTATTTTATGTGTTCTTTCTTTTATTGTTTTACCTCATAAATTTTATTTTATTTTTTGCTTGATTTTCTGTTAAAATTATTATGATTTTTTTAGGTTTTTTTTCATTATTCACACGATAATAATAACAATAATAATAATAATAATAATAATAATTTCAGTTATTTTCCTTACTATTTTATTAATGTTTTTCAGTGTTTTTTCTCTCAGGATAATTTGATAATCTTTATTGTTTTGATAGTAATAACAATAATAATTTTAGATGTAAAGACTTCGATGTTGTTGTTTTTATAATAGGGTGTGATGATCTGTTTTATTATATTGAATTTTGCATATATAAATATTATATTTTAATTTTGGACCAACATATCCTATTAATTTCTTTCATCCCAACAATTATAAAAACTTCTTACTCAGCACGCAACGTAGTGTGATAATTTTTTTTTATTTTCAAGTCAAAAAATTTTCCCAGTCAATAATTTTTATTTTTTTTCATTTATTTTATTTTTTTATTTAGTGTCTGGCCCAATTTACGCGCGCCACGATTTTTTCCCGCGTGTACATTTCTTTTATAACCGAGGTAGCTTACACGCGTCACGAATAATCCTTTGACCCATTTTTAACTTTTTTTTATTTTTTTGCACTTATAAATTTCTTCTATAAGTTAAAATAATAGTGTTTTGCGGACCAAGGAGTTGGCCCAACGGTGGAGGCTTGGGGACCTGCGGGGGTACTCCTCCCAGGTCCTGAGTTCGAAACCTGAGGGTGCTATCAACTTCTTGGAGCCATCGGACTTGGGCGAAGCCCATGAATCAACCGTGGTGCACTTGCGGGAAACTCCTTGCCGAGGGCCTGTGCACCCCCAGGATTAGTCAGGGCCCAGCGGCTCTGGAACCCGGTGCTAATTCAAAAAAAAAAATAGTGTTTTGCACTATTCACCTTGACACAAATCACTGTGGACGGGAGCACTCAAATTACTCAATAATATTTTTATTATTTGTACACTTCAACTAAAAAAATAAATTGCTTGGCCTGGTGGTTAGACCGCGCCCCCCCTTGGGGGGGGGGGGGCGCGGAGTTCAAATCTCTATAGCTAAAGAAGTTGGAATTTTTGGAATAATTAAATATCAAAATTATATTATTATTATTTGTATCCTACCATTGACTGAAGAAGTTGCTTGGCTGGGTGGTAGGAGTGCACCCAAGCAAAGCGGTGCGCGGGAGCTCGAATCTCTGTGACAATGACTTTTTGGAGTAGTTAAAAATATAAGATATTATAATTATTTGGATCCTACAACTGAAAAAAGAAGTCACATGGCAGGTTGCTAGAGTTCGAGTCCCCCTGCCACCGAAAATGATTTTTGAGTAAAGAACAGTGTTTTCTACTATTCATAAGTGTTTGACATGTTTTTTTCAGTCATTTTTTTTAAACTGGAGTGTCCGGGTCAGCTTATGCGCATCACAATAAATCTCTGAACTTTTTTTTTTCAATTTTCACTGTTTATTAATGTTTGAAAATGTGTTTTCCTCTTCTTTTTTTCAGCCTTCTTTTTTTTCAATCATTTTTTTTATAACTGGAGTGTTCGGATCAACTTATACGCATCACAATAAATCTCTGAACTTAATTTTTTTTTTTACAATTTTCAATGTTTATTAATGTTTGAAAATGTGTTTTCCTCTTCTTTTTTTCAAGCTTCTTTTTTTTTTGGTTTTTTTGATACTCGCGGTGTGCAGGTCAGTTTACACGCACCACAATTTTTTCCTCACATATATATATATTTTTTTTACCGGGGTTGGTTACACGTGCCACGAATAATCCTTGGACATTGTTTTTTATGTTTTTTCAACTGATAAAGTTTTTTTTATAACTAGAATGTCCAAGTTAGCTTACATGCACCATGACTATTATTTTGTACATAGCCAAAGGGGATCACAATTTCAAACAGTAATAAACAGTGATTTGAATTGTGGTTTTCGTTGTTCATTACTATTTAAAAAAGTTGATTGAACTGTTATTCTGGTGAGAGATGACAGGAGTGTTTGGTAATGCGTTTGGAAATCGCTTTTGAACAAAGTTTAATTTTTTTTAAATTTTAAATTACAAAAAATTATTCGTACATGATTTTAATGTGCTAATGTCAAAAATAATTAAAAAAAATTTACAACACGTAAAAAATCAATTAGTTTTCCACATAGAAAAAAGCCCAGCGCAGCGCACGGGCAAATCAGCTCGTACAATTCTATACAGTGTACGAGAGTAGATTGATTGCTGTTGGTTATTGCTCATGACACGAAGTCGTCTTGATTTTCTGTACTAACTGGTCATTAATTTGCTTGTTTTGCAGTATCCATGGCCATTTTGGAGAGCCGATGGCATCTGCAGAAATCAAGTTTCCCTGATGCCGTGTTCATTAGCATGTTTAAAATCATTCTGGGGGATGTCGATAATCTGATGAATACTAATTATCTAGTCACTGTTGGCAATGAATCCCTCATCTCATAATCTAGCAACGAGCTGCTGTCTTCTAATACAGGGTTGTCGACTGAACTGGTTCCACAATGTATCTTTTCCTAGGCACTATGGTGACATGATACACGTGTGTTGCCACAGCAAAAGAGATTACAAAAGATTAGCATTGCAAGTCTTCAAATGATTGATTGCGCACTAGAAAGACAAACAGCATAGTACAGCTGCTTTTGCAGACCCAAGACATAGGAAATTTCAAAGAAATTCAATATCCTATGATTTGATTGTATCTTATTTACAGAGACCCAAAGAAAATCAAATTAGGATTTGCATTCTACTGGGAGCTGGTCTGCACAGCAGCAACAGTTGAGACCATGGAGTCTACTCCGCAAACATTGCGACCCCTGCAGATCTTGTAGAATCCATTCTCTCCCCACTTTTCTCCCCAGGAGTTCTTGATGATCCAGTATGGCTTTTCCTTCATCCTGACAGGAGCATAGCCAGCTGAACCATACCCCACCAGCAACACTCCATGATCAAGCCTCCTTGAGCAGATGTACGGGCATGACACTCCTCCAATGTATGTTTGCATGAACACAGCATTGATGGCCACTGTATTAGAGCAAAGCAAAGAGTTATACACAACTAAACACTACAATTGTGGACGTCAAAAGCAACATAATCACTCAAAACAATAAAACTCAACCTGCAAGAGGTCCGTTTTTCACAAGATTTGCGGCAATTTGATCTTCATCAAGGGAAACAACGCTAAAGTTGGCCACTCTTGCTGCAACCTTGTTCTTGTCAAATTTGCAAGCACCACGATCAGTACCAGTGTAAGGATAGTCTTCCTCACGCATAAGACCACCAGCTTTGAGAGAGTACTCAAAGGCGCTATTCATCAACCCACCATTGCATCCAGAGTCACAAGAACCTGGTTCTTCTGGATCACACTGCATATAGGCATGAGCTGAATTTAGAGAGTACAAAAAAACTAATCTATTAACCACCTTCCTAAAAAAGCATGTTATCTTCTTTATTTCTCATCAAAATGATATTCATTCCAGCCAAATGTCAAATTAAGCAGTCTCTGCTTGCATTGAACCATCAGCAAGAAGCTGCAAGGTTTAGAGAACAAAAAATCTGCAAGTCTAATTAATTGAATGAACTCTCTAACATGAAAAGAATGCAGCCATTCATAAACAATCTACCAGAATACCGACTGAAAATCAATATATCTTGAACAAATGATAACCAACAACCCTTGCCAGATAGATACTTATTCAATCCGTTTATTTATAAGCTTATGATTTTGACTACTGAAAACAAACAACCGACAGAGACTCCAATAACATAGCAAACAAACTTTTTTTTCTTCCTTACCAGAACCTTCAATAAAAAATGGATATCAACACCAAGAATTGACAGCAATCATCAAAGTTAGCATGTTTACTCTAAGTCTAGATCACTATAGAACAATGAATCAGCTTCAAGTACCCAAAATCGTCAAGTGCTTAACCCTTTAAAAAAATAATGAAACATGAATAATTAATAACTTTAAAAACTAGCTGCAAAGAATCACACCTCATGATCGCAATCCACAAGCTGCTGCTCACTTAGGCTAACAAGCTCTCCAGTTGCAAGAAAGTGGGCACCTTCCAAAGCTCCTGTGGCACTAAAACTCCAGCATGACCCGCACGAACCCTGAACCCAACAAAACAAAATCAACATCACCGTTAATATTAACCTTGATAGCCCCACATACATAAATCACCAATAAATAAATAACAGCTAAAATCCACAAATTTAATTTAAGTCAACACTTGACTCCCCCGCCTAAAAACTCATCCTTGAAAAACAAAAACCACCATATTACAATTAAAAACAAAAAAAAAATCAAGATAAAAAAAAGACCTGGTTTTTAACAGGACCAACAGCTCCTTTATCTCTCCAATCAAAATCCTCAGGCAAGTCACTGGTAGGTAAAATCGGAGCTTTATTCGCATCCTTAGGCAACCTCAACCTGCGCAACCCTAAAACCTGCTTTCTAAACTCAGCCGGAGTCAAATCGGAGAACTGAGTCACTCCATGACTCGCCGTTGGGTCCAATTTCTGATGACGCGCCGCGCGTCTCAGATTAGCCTTGAATACCGAGAATCGGTAATCGTGCTCATCCTGTGAACCGTAGGATTTCTTGAATTGACTCTTGAATTGCGAAAAGTGATGCTGCTCTGCGTTTAACAGGTTTGATGATGATGTATCCTGGCCGTCCACTACTTGTCTGATCAAGGGATCATCACCGTTGAGTGTGTCCGCATAAACCGCGGAGATAAAGAGGAGAGAGAGGATGACAAGGAGAGAGCAGTTGAGAGACATTGTCGAATTATGGCCAACGCTCTACTCAAGAGAGATTTTATATAGAAAACGATACCTGCTTTTTTTGTTTTTTGTTTTTTGTTTTTTTATTTATTGTTATCATTATTATTTCTTATAGGTATAAATATACGAATCCGTATCGTATTTTGAGACGGATTGCGTGGATTATTATGAGATAAGATACATATATTATCATCCTTCAAGAATCAATGTTTACTATTTAGTCCGATTTGTCTCTCTTCTTTAGATTATTTCAGATTGGACTCTCTACTTATATTTTTTATCAATCCAGTCCTTTTTCTCCAACATTCTAACGGAGATCTAGTTGTATATAGTCTTAATTTCACTCAATTCCAGTAAAAATAAATTAAAATATCGCAGACCAATATTATAATATTCAAAGCACGATTGAATGGATCCTGTTGAAGGCTGGTGATGAATTAGTTGGGTCATGTCAAAGTCTTCAGGATTGTTTTCCCACAAGAAAATCATATAGATTTTAGAAAGTCATAGAAAAGGTTCCTATAAAGTAAAGGGTTCAATGTCGTCAAGAATAGAAACTATAAGGACCATGAATGGTCGTAAATAGGGTAGTGTACGCATAGAAGGGGATTGGGGACTTATCTAACAGTCTTCTTAACGGTGGGTTTGGGCCTTTTGTTGCTTACGGGAAAAGGCAAAGGAGCAGGCAATAGGAGAAGGACACGTGGTAGAGATGGAGCGGTGGACTTTTGAAGGGTAGGTTCTTCTTTGTAGACTGACGGTTTCGGATTGGGAAGTTATTTCTGTTTCTGACTTTCTGTTACTTGATGATGTCATTGGAAAGTGTGCGTGGGAAGTTAATACGTGGGAAAGGGGTCTCGTTTCAAAAAAATTGTTTGGGTGGCTGGCCCAAGATCCACTCCAGTATTATGTGACCCAGTATATACAAATTTCCGGCCCATAGTATATTGGGAGTAATAATATCCACAATCAATTTTAATATTGGCCCACGAAGTTTGATGTATTTGATTTGCTAAAGAAAACCTAACCCTGTGAAAAACAAGAGAAAGAGAGAGAGACAAAAAAAAAAAACAGTTTTCCTCCATTAAGCACCCTAACTGCCTGTTTGTGAGTGTGGTGAGGTCATTTTTGAAAATATTTTTTATTTAAAAATACATTAAAATCATGTATTTTTATTATTTAAAAATTATTATTGATATCAACACATAAAAATGATATAAAAACACTAAAAAAATTTATTTTTTTTCAAAAATATTTTTAAAATACAATGTTAAACATGACCTTTGTATTACACTAACATCTTTGATTGTAAAAAAAACAATTTGATTTATCTTCTATTCCTTTTTTCTCTTGTATAATAATAACAATAAAAAAATTAAACGAGGCTGCAAGATTGGTTAGATGTGTGCTTGCACCATTGTATCCCTCTTTATATATTACTAGCTATATGCCCGCGTGTTGCCGCAGGCATTGCTGTGTATATCATATCATATAATCAAATTAATAACAATAAACTTATAATACACCCTGTATAAAAAGTTCAGAACCATAACATAAAAGTGTTTGTTTCGTAAACATAGGTTACATCTTTTGGAATATACGTAGTGTCACAAAAGATGACAAAAGAGTGTAAACTATACAATTTGTACATCAGTGCAAAATAGAGGGATGTTGAGGTGCAGAACGAAGTTAAATCCCTTCTTTGAAATGAGACATCTCATGTTGTTGTTAATCCTCCTGAAAAAAATAAGAATCACAAGGTGATAAATGAAATGATGAAGAACTTAAGTAATCTAATAGAAAATTCTAGGAAATATTATGGAAGAACAAATGCAGCAAATCAGTAAAGAAACCATTAAAAACTAACACCATATGCTGTAAAAATCATTGTAGACATTAGAAAAAAGGAAAAACAAATCTATTTGTTTAGAAGAATGTGTTTCTTGAAATTGCTATTTGTATTTTGCAATCATTTCTTGTTTAGAAACATTTGGCCCACTTTGTGATCTGCCTGACTAAAAACTTTCCCTTATTTTTGGACCAGAGCATCATTTTAGGAATTCTATATTTTTCTGTTTGGACTTTGGACTACTGGATAGGTTCTTGATGTTCTATAACCTTTCTAAGGGATATAGATGAGCTACTTTAGGGTGTTATATTTCTTCCCTGGCCTTCTATAATTTATTTTCTTTATTTGTCACTGTAACAATAACCTGTTAGCAAAGATAAATGGAAATATAAGGGACTTGTTATAGAATTAGTCAAAATGAGGATGCTTGATGAAGCAATGATGCACATGAAACCTTATGGAAGGATTTCAGCCTGTGGAATGATTTCTTTGTTGGTTAATTAATTAAGATGATGGGTTGCTATGAATTTTATTGACCTAAATGAATTTTAGTGGTCTGAATTTATACATTCTTTTCCTCCATCATATAGCTTCCTAATTTCCTATTTTTAGGTACACATTTTGAAAGCTCTAAAGTATTGCCAAGCTTCGTTATTTTTCCTACATATAGAAACAATAAGCACAATTTCAGCCTTTCGACAACTATTTTTATTTCGTCAATTAACCTATACTATATTTGAACAGGCATCAAACAGAGGAGTGGAAAGGCTGCATGCAGGTTTGTCACTCTTTCAAACACCATGAATATAATTTTTCAAAGTGTTCACTGAGTTTCCTTAATGCATAGGATCCTTATGTAAGTGTACATTCTCATCTAAGCGTTGTTTCGTGCTAAACCGAAACAGTAATAGCCAAACCAACAACAAACCAACTTAAAATTTCTTATAATGCTTTTTCACAACACAAATCACCCTAAAACTAAGGGTCAAGTTCCTAGTAGGCTAAAATGATCTTGGTGTTTTTTTAATAGCATGGTTGTCAAGTTCATTATGTGTATTAAGAAATTAGCATAATCTGATTCGCTTCTATATGTTCTTTCCAGAGAATGAAGAGATTATATTTTTCAGGGAGCAGTTAAAAGATGGAAATTAATTTTTTGTTCAGTATACAATAACTGGTTGCCAAAGGGAAGCTAAAATTCTGAATATGTACACGGAAATTTTAGAAGGATGCAATAAACCTTAAGAAACATGCATGGTGGGAGGTGTTTATCCCCTAAAAATCGATGAATGAAATAATTTAGTCTATTTCTAGCTTAGTTGTGGGTTATGAATTTGGACATTTGCTGTCCAATGGGTTAAAATGATCTTGGTGGTTTTTTGATAGGATGGTTGTCAAGTCTACGATGTGTATTAAGAGATTAGCATGATGTGATTGGTTTATATATCTTTTTCTCTTGCTGAAATTTCTAACGAAATTTCGGCAGAATCTCCCCTATATCGGGAGATCCCAAGTTATTCATAACACAACCTGCACACAATTTGAGTCACATCTCATCTACAATCATATATATTTTTAATACAGTCAATTGCATAATTCATTCAAGAATATGCTCAGGATCATATTAATTCCCAAACTCCATCATAAGATGTAGTAAAACAATTAAGACGCAATTTTAACAATAATAAAAACAATCTAGGCAACAATGTCAATAGTAGAAGCCAAAAAAACATCAGTATGCAATTATAAGAAAAAGAAACATCCATTTTCAAAAAAGCATCAGCATAACTCAAAACAAATCAAATGCTTGTGTAATAATGAGGAACTATTCTGTATTGAAAAACACAATAAGCAACCAAGTTTCATTGCATAAATAAGGTGATTTTAGCTTCTTTAACTAAAGTAACCCAGAACACTTTTGATTTTAGTTGAAATTCAGATTCATTCAATAGGCTAACTATCTAAAGCATCTTTAGAGTTTTTATGTTGATGTATTATGACAACCTATATTTTAATATGCAACAAATTAAATTTTGAAAGGATTAAAAAAGATGTTAAATATGTTACAATCCAAATAATATCTTAATTACCAAGAGCTTGGAGAGAGATGATGTCTATAAAGATAACCAAAGAAAGTAGAAACTAAAAAAAAACTCAACAACAAATGTTTTATCCTATATGCTTAACAAATTTCCTACTTATATATTTTTATCCTATATGTTAAAAAAACAGCAATAACTCTAAAGCAATATGACCATAATACATCAATGAAGCTTAATATGGCAACAAACTGTTCATTAAGAACCAGTTAAGGCCAACAATGCAAAATCTCAACCCAAACATATTCGTAATAAAAATTCCCAGGGTCATAATAAAAAATCAGCAAGCTAACTGTTCAAATTTTCCATTATGAGCACCACAAATTCCAAGCTTTTTCAAGATTCCTGTAAAAAACTTGTTAAATATAGGCATGTGAAATGTAAAAAAAGTCAAATTAAATGCAGATAAAGCAAACATATATAAATATGCACATGCTAACAATCAAAGATAAAGTGTTAATAAAGATTGAACCAAAGTCTGAATCAAATTTAATTTAACATCGAACATTGCAACACCTCTTGAAGGATCACATGAATCTAACATAAGTTCAATCCGCATTGATACTCTAAGCATGATGTACGTTCTTTTTGTAAAGCTCTAGTTTGGATTAGGAGTTGTCAAAGTTTTAAAATGATAAAGTTATAACGATGATCTCAACTCTTTTGAACATAAAAAGAGCTTGGGTAATAATGAGGAACTATTCTGTATTGAGAAACACAATAAGCAACCAAGTTTCATTGCATAAATAAGGTGATTTTAGCCTTTTTTAACTAAAGCAACGTAGAACACTTTTGATTTTAGTTGAAATTAAGATTTATTAAATAGTCTATCTAAAGCATTTTTAGAGTCTTTATGTTGATGTATTATGGCAGCCTAAAAATGTGGGCGGTAAAATGCTTGATAAAATAATCATGCAAATGAAATCTCATGGAACGATTGAAGCCTATGGTATGATTTCAATGTCGATCAATTCGCTAAGATGATGGGTTGCTATGAATTTTATTGATCTAAATGAATTTGATTGTTCTGAAATTATACATTCTTTTCCTCCATCATATAACTTCCTCATTCCCTATTTCAAGGTAAACTTCTTGAAAGTTCAAAATTATTACCAAGCTTCATCATTTTTCCTGTTTAAATTGTGCTTGTTGTTTCTATATATAGGTTTCTTATGATGGAAGAACAATTCTTGATTGATAATATGCAACAAATTCAATTTTGAAAGGATTCAAAAAGATGTTAAATATGTTGCAATTCAATTAATATCTTAATTACCAAGAGCTTGGTGAGAGATGATGTCTATAAAGATAACGAAAGAAAGTAGAAGCTAAAACAAAATTCAGTAGCAAATGTTTTATCCTATATGTTTTATAAATTTCTTAGTTATATCTTTTTATCCTATTTGTTAAAAAAAACAGCAATCACTCTAAAGCAATATGGTCATAATACATCAATGAAGCTTAATATGGCAACAAACTGTTTATTAAGAACCAGTTAAGGCCAACAATGCAAAATCTCAACCCAAACATATTCCTAATAAAAATGCCCACGACCATAATAAAAAATCAGCAAGCTAACTGTTCAAATTTTATGCGGCTTGGATTAAAAACTTTTTTCAAGCTATCAGTTAGCTAATGTTTTTATACAGGCTATATTATAAGAAACTGAAATATTTGAAGAAGTTATATTCTAGGTACATTTGACAACATTGATTAATGAAGTGTTGATTCTAGATTCAAACTCTTTCTAAAAATTGTCCTTGAAAAAGTCTTTTCTATGTTTTTATACAGGTTATATTATAAGAAACTGAAATATTTTAAGAGGTTATATTATAGGTACATTTGACAACATTAATGTTGTGTTGATTGCAGGTTCAAATTCTTTCTAAAAATTATCCTAGAAAAAGTATTTTTTTTCCATGAAAGGAAACATCTTTATTTACAAATATATATGCACTATTTTTGCAGCAGGATTTAAATTCTAAGCATGATGCTAAAAATCAACAAGCGAACTGTTTATTAAAAATCAGCAAACTGTTTATTGAAAACAGATTCCTAATAAAAATTCCTATGACCATAATATAAATGAGCAAACTAACTGTTAAAAATTTCCATTATGAGCATAACAAATTCCAAGATTTTTCTAGATTTTCGTAAAAAGCCAACTAACCTCAAAAGTAGGATGACCAACACAAAGGGTGTGTCTTTGCAGCAATTTGTGAGAAGCAACAGACCAGAACCTCAAGAAAGAAGAGCAAAATAAATAGGATCAATGACACAAGAAATCCAAAGCAGAGCTGAGAAGAAAAATGGAAGAAAAAAAAGGTACCAGAGGAAACGAAACACAAGAGAAATATGCAGGAGAGAACAGCAAAAACAGCAAAGATAAATATTACAATTACAATGACAAAATGACTTAACAGAGGAAGGAAGGTGGCGCAGTCCACTGAGGCAAAGATCAAAAGAGAAGAAGTAAAAAAAAAGCATGTCATCCAGCAAAATGCACAGACAAATTAATTAATGTGAAGTGACATGGCGCAACAGGACTAATTGAAGTAACGAAACCAGATTGAAACAGTAACAACCAACGAAGAAAGCAAAGCAAACCAAAACAGAAATTCAGTGATCAGCCGTGAGCAAACGCAAACCAAATCAATAATCAATTCATTTTATTTTAGACTCTAAACTGAGAGCAATTAACCCAAATCAACACAAATAATAGCCAATCAAACCAAACCGAGAGCACCCGAGAATGAAACCAACCAAGGACTAAGTTTACCCGAGAAGTCAACCAACTCCAAACCGTCGATCAACCCAACCCGAACCCAATTGAACCAATAACCTACTCCCCAACACACATAAACGACCAAACGCAAGCAGCCCGAGCACGAACCCAAGAAAACTAAACACACAGACAATGAGAAATCCAAAAAAACCTAACCAATTGCTGAATACTCAGACTAGAGAAATCAAAAATACAATCAATTACTGAACACCCACACCAGAAAGAACATGAATCGAGGGAGAAGATGGGAAAAAAATGGAAAAAAAAACACGAACCAAAGAACCCAATGTAAAGAAACTGATAGAAACCAGAAATTGGCGCAAAGAAGGGGGCGAAATCATACCTCATCGAACACCAAGAACGACCCGAAGCCAACCCACAAACTGGCATCCTCGCCCGACCGACCAGCCCTAAGCCAAACAGCCCGTCGTTCTCTCTGCCAAAAACCGAAGGAACCGAGCAGAGACATGAAGTGAAGAGAGTGAGAGGAAGAGACGAAAACAGCCCCTAGAGAAGAGATAAAAGTCACGGGTTCATTAAGGGCAAAATCGCCCGGGCACTGCCACAGTACACAGTAAATATAGTCTGTGTGTACAGTGCAAAATCCCACACCTTTTATTTGTTTTGTAATTATTTGCATGAAATGTATATTTTTTTTTATTTTCTTTAGTTTTCTTTCTAATTTACTTGCACCTTTTTATTTTTTTTTAAATTAATTACATACTTCAACATAAAATTTTATTTTAAATTGATTTTTTTAATATGTTTTTAATGAGATCTCATACTCATGGTCTGTACTATGTGTTTAATAAGTTTACTAGTTTAACTCAAGTATTTTTCTTTTTTTATTTGATTTTTTGTAATTTTATCATTTAAAACTAGGTTGACCGGAATTAGATTTCATAACCTATTTTGGTCTATTTTCTATAATGTTATTCTCATCTCGTGACTTTGATCATGGGTTTGGTGGGTTAATCCTAGTTCACTCGATTTATTTTTTATGTTGTTTTTTAATTGATTTCACCTTACAAAACTGAATTAATTAAGAATTTAACTTTCAATTTATTCTCATTTGCTTTCTATTTATTTATCTTGTTCTCATGACCTAAATTACAAATATGACAGGTTAATCTTAATTGACTCAATTATTTTTTTGGATCTTTTTTATTTATTTATTTCACATTCATCCTTCAATATCAAGTTTATTAAATTAAGTTTCATGATTTATTTTATTTTATTATAGGATTACCATGATCTTTTAACTTGGTCTGCAAATTAATACATTAACACAATTGACCCAAATCGATCCAATATGTTGCCATCTAAAATTTATTAAAAACAATTCATCTTAATAATTTCTTGTGATTCAAACTAAATATTTATCGTTATTCAGGTTGTGTTTAAACTTGTCAAGGCTACCAAGTTAGATTGTATTAATTCACACAGTTTAGTGAGTTAACCCAATTGATTTGGTTTTTTTTCCTCTTTCTCAATTGATTTTTTTTAGTAGATGTTTTTTAAAATTTTATCATTTATCATTGGATTTGTTTTTCATTGGGTTATATCACTCTCGTGACATGGATTATAGGTTTAACAAGTTAACTCGATGGACTCCAAATTTTATTCCTTTTTAATTGGTTTTTTTCCGTTTCATCCTTTAATATTGGGTTGGTTGAGAATTATGATTTATGATTTGTTTTGCTTTTTTATATTAGGTTATCCTGAGTTCATACCCTTGAATTATGCTTAATAGGTTAGTCTAACTTTACTCTAGTTGTTTTTTCATATCTTTTTTTTTTAAATCTAATTTCATGATTCAACATTAGGTCAGTTTGGGACTAAGTTTTATATTCAGATTTGTATATATTTATTATGGTCTCATGACTAAAGTCATAGGTTTGATGGGTGAGCCCAAGTGAAATCGGGTCATTTTTTTATTTTTTTCTGTGAGATTACCTTGATCTCATGATATTAGTCATCAATACTTCAATATTTGATTTGTTTTTATATAAGATCTCATGATCTCTGTTACAAGTTTGACGAGTTATCTGAGTTGATTTGTTTTTCTTCTTATTATTAATTGGCTTTCTCCCATATTTTTATCATTTAATATTGTGTTTGTTTGGAAATTAGGCTTTATGACTTGTTTTTAGCTTTTTTTTATTTGGTTATTCTAGTTTTATGACCTAAGAATATTGGATACAGGTTAACCTGGATTGACTTATGTTGTTTCTAATGTTATTTTTTTTAATTGATTTTTTCTTTCAAAATTCATCATTCAACATGATCAAGGTCAATTGAAAATTAAGCTTTAAATTTTTATTTTGATGGGCTATATCAATCTCATGATCAGGGTCAAGTTAGGCGGGTTAACCTGAGTTAAATCAGTTTGTTTCTTTGATTTTTTTCTTTGAGGTTGTCTTGATCTCATGACTTTGTTGATATGCTTAACTAATTAACTCAAATCATTCTTTTATGTTTTTTTTCTTTTTTTAATTGATTTTTTTCAACATTAGGTTAATTAGGAATTCAACTTCATAATTTCTTTTGATTCTATTTCCACTAGATTATCATGATCTCATAATTTGGATCATAAAATTTGTATGTTACCCCTTGTTGACCTAAATCAATCAAATATGTTATCATCTTGAAGTTTTTTTTAGTCAAACTATATTCTCATCAGTCATTTGAGTTCTTTTAGACCTATCAAGTGAAATGGATCATATGTGGTTAACCACCATATGATTTAATGTTTTTTCAACTATAAAAAATATTAGCTACATCTAAACAATTTTTTATATGTTTTACAAAATGAGTGTTGATCAAAACTTTTTTTATGAGATTGCCATTTTGCCTCCTATTCAAATAACAATTGTCCTCATGTGCCTTTAGTCTAAAGGCATTATCAAGTTTTTATATTTTAGATTACAATTAGATTACTAAAATGTCTCTTAAGACAACATAATTAAAGCTTTCAATCTAAGGATATTTTTTTTCTATTCTACCAAAATAAAAATATGTTAAATTTTTAAAAGTTATTAATGAGGGTGTTATACACACCAGTGCATGCAGCGCATCCCAATAATTAAACTTGTTTGTCCAATGTGTGTTTAAATATATCGTTGTGTCCTCTTTAATAAGTATGATGCATGTCATTGATGATTTGATAGTTTTTCGTTATTTGACATTTCTTTTTTCTTTTTTCTCTCTCTCTCCCCTAAGAAATTGAAAATTGGTCTTCTTTATTTTTAGTATTTGTGTTTTGATTCATATTTTGATTTATTATTTTTATCCTTAACTCTTTAATAAGAGTTTTACTTCCTTTCAATTTAGTCATGCAATTTAAAATTTTAATGTATTATGCTTTTCAATTCGATCATTATTCTTTTAATGTCTGATTTTGTTTTACCTGATCCTTTTATAATTATTTTTTACCATTCAATTCAAGTTTGTTTTGTGCTATTGTTTTCAATTTTTGACACATGTAATATTATTAAAAAGATCTTGACGAGATAATTCTAACAACACTTGGTAGAACACCACATAAGATAGTAATTAACCCTAAATTAACCTTAAAAAATCCTAGCAATTTATGACAATATTTGATGATTTTTCAAGATAATTAAAACTATTTTCTCAAGATCTTTCTAACAACATTATATGTGTAAAATACAAAACTCCAATATGTCCTTAGTGACCCTTTTACTTTTAGTCATAAAACTAAATTATTTTTCTAAGATTTTCTTAATCTTTTTATATTCTCATAATATCTATCAAACCATGTTGAAATTGAAATTTTGAAATACCCCTATTATCGAGTATTTATTTTAATTTTTTTAGTTTTCTGTGAAGAACTTCAAATTTAGGCTTCGTAGAGTGGTTGACTTTAATTTAAAGTTATGAGTGTAATTAGTTGTGCAAGAGATACATGATGATACATGTTGCCATGTAAAATTAAATATTATTCCCAAAACTTTTTCAAAAACCAATCCTTCCGGCATCCAAGAAGAAAAAAAGCTTCATCTTTTGGTTTTATGTTAGTGATTATTGGAGAGTATGGTTGATATTGTTTTTAAAAATATTTTTTATTTATAAATATATTAAAATAATATTTAAAAAAAAAATTATTTTTGATATCAACACCTGAAAATGATTTAAAAACATTATTTTTTTAATTTAAAGTAAAAAATAAAAATATTTTTAAAATGCTTTTGAAATGCAATGTCAAACAAAACTTAAATATGAATTTAAATATTTTCTTAAATGGTTTCTAAAACTTTTATTGGTTACATAAAAAAGTATTTGAGAGTATATAAAATTATTTATTAAAGTATTTTTTATTTGAAAATATAGTAAGATGATATTTTTTGACATAAAATAGCAAATGATTAGAAAATACTAAAATAAATTAATTTTAAAAAATAAAAAATTATTTAAAAAAACAATTTGAAAAGTAAAAATAAACAGGCCGATGCTTATCACTTCATTGTTCAAAACGTTGAAAATTCATAGAAACAACAACATATAGACTAGCATTAAAAGCAAAGATGCCTTTAAGGAGAAAAGGTGGAAAAGATTAGCATAAAGAAGGCAGTAAAGTACAAATGGAATGAAACAAAAGTGTGGCTATGGAATACTGTTTCTCATTGTATTTTAAAAATAATTTGAAAAAAAAGTTTTTCTTATTTTTTATAAAATTAAAAATTTTAATATTTATTTTTATGTGATACTATTAAAAATAATTTTTAAAAAATAAAAAAATTATTTTGATATAATTATTTTTTAAAAAATACTTTAAAAAAGCATCTCTAACACATTCCAAACAGGCACTAGTGCTGTCGATTCCAGTGAATGGTCAATCTAATCCAGTTGTTTAGGCCTGCCAAAGTCAACGGGCCATGCGGATCCATGGCCGGTGCAACTTCTTTCACACAATCACACAAGTGGCTGTCCATTTTGTGTACCTTCCCAGCTTAGTTAAAGATTTTAATTAATATTTAGATATTTAAGTTTTTTTGGTATGAAAATCTTGTATTGGGGATAAATATATACAAAAATAGTTTGACTCGTTTGGTAAATTTACTAAATAAATTATTTAAACAATCTTTGTCATTTCGTAAAACAATTCAATCAAAGTTTCACTATCGTTGAGTTTGAGTGATGTAATATTATTAAAATTTGGCCATTGATTGGTTTATTCTTGTATTTTAGTTTATTTAGAAGTGCGATTGATATTATTTTTTAAAGTATTTGTTGTTCATAAATATATTAAAATAATATTTTTTTATTTTTTTTATCAGCTCATGAAATAATCTAAAAACACCTAAAATAACTTATTTAAAATAATAAACAAAAACAAAAAACTTTTGAATTTTTGAAACACATTACCAAAAAACACTTCATGTAATAGTCATACCATAAAAAGGCACTACGATTCAACAACTACAATAATTACAATTTTTTTTAATAAAACAATGTTTTTTTAATTATATTTCTCTATTTTAAAACAATAATTATAAAAAGTTGGAGTCAAATAATTGCCTGTTTGAAAGTATGATTGTTTTTTTTTTAATTTTTTTCATTAAAAAATGTATCAATTAAAATAATATATTCTTATTTTTTAAAAAACTATTTTTAATATTATCATATCAAAATAATCTAAAAAAACCATAAAAAATAATTTGAAATCAATTGTTTTTATAAAAAATAATAAAAACTTTTATTTTGATTCTGAATGTTCTCTTAGTATCTATTTAAAAGTGTGATTGCAGTTGTTTTTTAAAATATTTTTTATTTAGAAATATGTCAAAATAATATTTTTTATTTCTTAGAAATAATTTTTGACATAACACATAAAAAATAAAATAAAAATATCAAAAAAATAATAATTTAAAATAAAAATTAAAAATTTTGATTCAAAAACATTTTTCGAAACACTTACAAGCAACCAAGGTTATCAAAATCGCGAGTTGACTCCCAAAATCATACGATTTTGCGAGTCAACTCATCAAATCGTGTCAACTCGGAGAAAAAAATTGTTTCGGGTCAAACTCGTACGGAATCGTAAAATTGTTGCGATGTCGCGGTCGCACAAATTAATTACCCTAGCTTAAAACACACAAAATAGTATAGAGCAAGCAAGGGGTCGATCCCACGAGAAAGTTTCAAGTTAGATTTTTATGTTGTACGTTATGTGATTGGGGGGATTTGGTTTGTGATTATCTAAACTATGGCAGCAATTAAACTAGCAAACAAAATCAATTAAAACCGAAACTTATGAAGAAAACAAACCTTGGTCACAAGCATACATCCACCTACGGAAATTAGAACCGATTCTTGAAACTAAAAATGCAGTTCATGTTCTGAAATTTTATCTTTTCTTAACGTGATTAATTAACGGATCCGCCGTATAATTAATCCTAACCAACAAACAATCAAAGTGTTCGCACTAATGATTCAATTTAATGGTAGCTTTAAGAACTAGATAATTTCATCAAGATTAACATACAAGTTGTCCGCAACTTGTGTCAATTTATTCAAATGTTCTCCCTAAGTTCAATAATGTAGTTCCGCCACAATTATCAAGCTTAGATGCTTCACAAGTTCATATATCACAACTCCGGTTTTGATATTAAACTTAGCAATAGATTGTTCACAACAATAACTTAGAGTCCGCTCTAGCAATCATCAACAACAATCATAGAAAATATGCATAGGAAAACAATCATACTCATTCATAACATAAACTGAAAATAGAAGGAAGAATAAATCTCACAGTTCTTGAAATCCGAAGGTTTTTGTGTCCTTGCAACCAAGCAAAAGAGTCTAGCCTTGCATGTTTATTGAACAACTAAATAAAAAGATGGAAGAACACATGATTTAGGGTTTGGAGGAGGAAGATTTTGTGTTTTCTTTTGTGCTGGCCGCCACTTCCTTGCTCCTCTTCTCCTTTATATATGCTTAGAAACCCTAGTGTCTATTTTACAAAATAGTCCTTCCTTAAGTTGGCAGAATTTAGTTGTCCTTTGTAAAATTCATATCTCCTTCATATCACATCATTTTGAGCTGAAATTTGGAGAGTTTATCGGCCTTTGAGTCCTGAATCCACGAAAATTGAGTTTGCATCAATCGGACTTTTTTAGCTCGAGATATTGAAGTTGTAATGGACAAAGGTCGATATCGGCAGATTGCAAGATTTGACTTTGAAGGCTGCGATTTCCATGATCTTCCTTATTTTATTTCTTTTCCTTATCTTTCCATAAATTTATGGATGTTAGCTTTTGAATGTCACTGGAATCACTTCATTTCGATCTCTAGAGCTTCCACTCTGCACAAAACACCGATTGAAGGTCAAATCTGCCAATCATCTCCAATTACCTCCTTTTTGCATCTTTCATCCAAAAATGCCTTCAAAATATAAAACAAAGAATATCAAGGCATTTTATACATAAAACATATGCAAAACACTACGTAAATATGGATGAAATTATCAAATAATATGGTCGCATCAAAAATCGGACCGGATCGGTCTGATTTTACGATCCTGCTCATTCTGCCGTTACATCAAAAGTTAATTACAAAATTTGATTTTTGATATATAAGGGCAACAACAAACAACAATAAAAACCACAAAACCACAGTTAAAAAATACACAAATAATCACAATCACCATCAATAAAGCCACAATTCAAAAATACACAAATAATCAAAAATCTCTTGGCAGCCAAAAACAGCAACATTTGCACTTGTTCCTTTTTTTGCCACCATTGATGGGTTTGGGAATGGAGTCGAGGTTGCTAATAGTGGTGGTGGTGGTGGTGGAGAAAAAGGGAAAAAAGGACATGGCAAAGGGAGATGGAAGGAGGCAACGAAGAAGAAGAAATGGAGAAGAAGATGAGGAGAACAGGAGGAAGAGAGTAGCGGCACAAAGAGAGAGAGGGAGGCAGGTAGATGGGTGGGTGGTGGCGGCACAAGCAAGGGAGGGAGATGGGTGGGCGGCGACACAACACAAGCAAGGGAGGGAAGGGAATTAGGGTTTACTTTTTTTGGGTGGGGGGGGCTTTTATAATAATAATATTAATAATAAATAATAATTAAGTAGGTTTCAGGGGGGGATATTATTAATAATAATAATAAAAGAAAAAAAATAGGTTTTCTACCGAGGGTTATAATAATAATAATAATAATAATAATCTGGGGGTTTATAATAATAATAATAATAATAATTAGCATAAAAAATAGTTAGCATAAAAAATAATTTAAAAAAATCCTATTAATTTAAGACAATAAATAACATTAATTAATTTCAAATACAATAACCATAAAAAATATACAATTACTTGAAAAACATAAAATAAGTAGTTTAAATTTCAAATCTCAAATATTGTGGGTCTTTTAATTATATTTAAATTCATTTTTTAAATTTAAATATAATTAAAAATAATAATTTTATTGTTGGATGGCTTTTCAAAAGCAATTATTTAATTATATAACTTACTCCTATTAATTATATAATTAAATTATATATAAAATAATTGAATTTTATTTAAAATAAGATAAAAAAATGGTTCTCCAAAATAACTTTTATCATTGGAGAATATATCAACAAAAAAGCCATATATACACTATTTAATTTTTTTGATGTTTTTGAATCATTTTCATGTCCTGATGTCAAAATAATTTGTTGGAGTTAGAGCTAGTACTAGCAATATCGGTGTTGGTACCAGTATTAGCACTGATAGTCCTTTCAATAATAATGTTTTTGATAATTGTATTAAAAATAACAGTCATGAGACTGATTTTAATTTATATATCACATCAACAAAATATTTATTTTTAAATTTTTTTTCGTGTCATATCAAAATCATGATTTTGACAAATCAAATTTAATCGAATCACATTTAATAATTCTGACACAATCTGTCCGTGACGGCAAGGTCACTTTTTAGTATATTTTCAATTTTCCTTGAAAGAATAACCTCTTCATATATATTTGCATTTCTTGTATCTGTCTTCCGCCACATAAATTTCCACTCCAAATGCCATTCTGGTTCAAACTTCAAACCAAAACGCATAGATAACAGCTGACCTACCCTGTTAAGCTTTCAAACTTGCTGACCCCAAACTTGTTTCTTGGTAAAACATGGTATAGATAACAGGTTCCAGTAAATCCCTCGTAGTATATGGTAAGGTGAGGACCACACCAGTGTATCTATATATGGATGTATTTTAAAGGTTTGGTGGCGGAAAGCACTAGAAGTTGGTGTTGAACTCTAATTTGAGAAGATGGGCTCTTCTCCTTCTTCATCCATTGTGTCTGCTGTATTGTTTTTGGTTTTCAATGCGGCTGTGTTGTGTCATGGAGGCAAAACCAGTAGTTTTGTTAGGAAAGTGGAGAAAACTATCGACATGCCTCTTGATAGTGATGTTTTTAAAGTCCCTCCCGGCTACAATGCTCCACAACAGGTGTGTATTTTTCTTTTCATTTCTTGCTGTTGTTTATTGGCACTTTGAAGGATGTAGTGTATATGTATTGATTAAAATTGTCTTTTCTTTTTTATATTTGTAATTTAGGTGGGTTTGCCAATTAATAAAGGAAAAGTTCTATTTTATTAGTTTTCTGTCCTAAGAACTCCGGGGAGTCTCCTTGAGAGTTTTGTTGATTTTTCTTGACAGAAGCAGTGGATGGACTCTCCTTAATTTATTGATATGTGGGTGATTTAAATACAGGTTCATATAACACAAGGAGATCATGTGGGGAAGGGGGTGATAGTGTCATGGGTGACTGCTGATGAATCAGGTTCAGATACAGTGATTTACTGGAGTGAAAATAGCACACAAAAGAAGCAGGCTGAAGGCAAAACTTATACCTATAAATTCTACAATTACACCTCTGGCCACATTCATCACTGCATCATCAGAAACTTAGAGGTTAGTTTTTTTTTTTAAGAAAAAAACATTATGTACTATTTGATGCTCATTTTGCTTTATTCGCATAGTTTCTCAGTTAAGTTAATTGGGAATTTGGATTTTAATTGGAAAAAAATCACCTTTTTTTTGGGTACAAATTAGAGTGTGGTTTTGATTAATCTGGTTATCTGACTTCTTGTGGCAGTTCAACACCAAATATTACTATGTAGTAGGGGTTGGGCACACCACAAGACAGTTCTGGTTTACCACTCCTCCTGCAGTTGGTCCTGATGTCCCATATACATTTGGTCTCATTGGTATGTATATGGCTTGCTATAGGTTCTGTTTGCTTATATTATGGACATTGTGGTTCATTCATACCTGCATTTTGCTCTTGTATTTGTGCACGGTTAAGATTCTTACAGTGGATAGGATGTTCAGGTTTTTACATGTGCTGATAATGTCCTCTTTATTGGGACTTAATTTGCAGGGGATCTTGGTCAGAGTTATGATTCAAATAGAACACTTACTCACTATGAAAATAACCCTACAAAAGGGCAAGCAGTTTTGTTTGTTGGAGACCTCTCTTATGCCGATAACTATCCAAATCATGACAATGTGAGATGGGATACATGGGGAAGGTTTGTAGAGAGAAGCGTTGCTTATCAACCTTGGATATGGACTGCCGGAAACCATGAGATTGATTTCGCCCCAGAGATCGTAAGCATCTATTTCCGTAGTTTATCATCTAATCAAGAACAATTTCTTTGACACCTCTGAAATACAGGAGATGGTATCTTCTCTAATTCTTATTTTCTTATGGTTAGAAATGCTTCATCTTGCACCATTTGTATAATCCATGGTTTCCAATATCCTATCAACTTTGTTCTCTCAGGAAATGCTAATTTCCATCTTGAGGGCTACTTCTCAGTGCTGACAATATATCATCTTGCTTGCCAACGAACTTCATTGTAACTACTGTAATGTAGTTGTTGAACTTGACTGTTATTATTATAGAAACGGTGTGGTTTCTATTGTCTATGCAAAGCTTGCTACGGGTTTAATTGTGAACTTTTAATTTAGAAAGTAAATTGCACTTGGTGCCTCTGCTTTGATTTCTGATGCTTTGTGTTTTATGATTCAGTCCATAGTTTTCCACGTGCATGTCTGATAAATGTACAGAGCTGCAGAAAAGAAAATTCATAACAGAAGAATGAAATTTTGTTGCAGGGTGAAACTAAACCTTTTAAGCCTTATAATCACCGCTACCATATCCCTTATAGAGCATCACAAAGTACCGCTCCTTTTTGGTACTCAATCAAGAGGGCTTCAGCATACATCATTGTGTTGTCTTCATACTCGGCATATGGTATGGGTTTTACTTCTTTAAGAGTTGTAAAATAGAATGAATGAAATATTGAGTGCGTGTATCAGTGTTTGTGCAGCTTATTTTCATCAAACATTGGTTCATGCCATTTTTTTTGCTAGACATGAATGCTGAGTTCATATATTGTCTAGGAAAAGACCTTGGAAATCATGACTTGTACACTGCTCATATTTAGTGCAATTGCTTTACCACAAGTCCTGTAATCTCTTCATTTTGATACCTACATTCACATCTTTGGAAAATCAGGTACAATTCCTGCTTTTCCATGCTATGCCTAAATTTCTATTACTTCAGTGAGAAAATTTGATATTAACGAACTACTTGTGTAATTGCATCTGTTTTTCTATCTTGTTTTTAGGCAAATATACTCCTCAAAACCAATGGCTTGAACAAGAGCTGCCGAAAGTTAACAGGAGGGAGACACCATGGTTGATTGTTCTTATGCATTCTCCGTGGTATAATAGCTACGACTATCATTACATGGAAGGGGAGACCATGAGAGTAATGTACGAGTCATGGTTTGTCAAGTTCAAGGTTGATGTTGTGTTTGCTGGTCATGTCCATGCCTATGAACGATCTGTAAGTGTCCCTTATCCCTCCTAAGATTATAAATCATGTGATCAGGTTCTTGTTTCTCTTGAAATACCTTCTTTCCACTTTCTGAATGTGAAATCAATGATTAATTGTCTGTGTAGGAGCGCATATCCAACATTGCATATAACATTGTGAACGGACGGTGTGTACCGATAAGAGATCGAACCGCCCCAGTTTACATTACCATCGGCGATGGGGGAAATATAGAAGGCTTGGCAACAACGTAAGATCATTGAATAAATGAACTATCTTCTCTGATATACGTCTTCAAGTTCTCCTGCACTGTTAAATATATCATCATCTTAATATTGTCTTGCAGCATGAAATATCCACAACCAGAATACTCAGCATACCGCGAGGCCAGTTTTGGTCATGCCATTTTCGATATCAAGAACAGAACCCATGCTTACTATGGCTGGCACCGCAATCAAGATGGATATGCTGTGGAAGCTGACACCATGTGGTTCTACAACAGATACTGGCATCCTGTCAACGACTCAACAAATCCCGATTCGTGATCAATCAGCTCTCTAGATCCTTTCATTTCCTGGAATAAAATTCCCATGTAGTGAAGAAGTGGACCGCAATCACTAATCCGTCCTTGCCCCTTTGTTGGTCACGTTTGTGGCAAAAATCCTTTTTTTTTGGTTGATATAAGGTTTATCTTTATATTGAAAAGTTATATTAGTAAGCCGGCCAAAAGAGTTTGAAAAGTTTTTGATCTACGCAAGGCAAGCCAGCTTCATAAAGACAGTAGTGGGAGACCAAAAAGGAAGAGTGGATTGGCAGGTTTTCCAGTTAGTGGAGAATCCAATTTTATAATATGAATTTGAATGGATTCTCTATTATCAAGATGGTCGGCTTTGTTTCGTTTCTTCTGAAATGGTTGAAACTTAAAAAAAAAAGATAAAATATTGTCGTTTTTATCTCAGTTTAAATTCCAGTTCATTCCATATTTTTCGATCAAATGCTGATCAAAACATTTCGGTTTTGTTTTATCTTTTCCGTTTTGGCTAAATAATATTTTTTTTTAAATAATGAATAATTTTACAATATTAATCATATCTCTTAATTCGATCATTAGATTGAGATGGAATTTTATGAGGAGTCTCTTAACATAATTATATATATATATATATATATATATATTGTTAAAATTTCAGAGCAATTAGAGAATATAATGACCTTGTGAGATTAATGATGATATTCTTGTAATATTATATATATTTATAATTTTATTCAAAAAAAGTCATTTTATTGTGTTTTTTTAGATTAAATTGCATAATTCTAAATAATTTTATTTTTAAATTTAAATTAATTTTTTTAATATATTTATATATATAAACAGTTGACCTCGAAACAATGTGTTGAAATTTTAACTGAAAAAACGAAGCATCAACTGACAATTTTGCTTATTGTAGGTAATTTCTCTTCCACCTTACTAGCCTTCTTTTAACTATTTTACTCTCAACTCTAAAGGAAATCAATGTATATACTAGCGCTTTACCTAGATGGATAACTCTTTTTTTTTGGATATCCTTGCGGAACGGGGGAACCACATGACCCGAAAAGCGCACTTTGTGGGCCCAGGGCATGCGTAAACCTCCGGTTATCCCAGGCTCTTACTAAGGGGACATGTGACTCACAGAAGATGCTTCGCCCTCAGGTTTCGAACTCAAGACCTGGGAGGAGTACCCCGCGCAAGTCCCAAGCCTCCACCGTTGGACTAACACCTTGGAGTCCTAGATGGATAACTCCCCCTAAAATAAATCTATGTTTTATCTGATCCTTCTGCTTGCCTAAAATCCGACGCCTAAGAGACTGCCACGAAGGCGAATTCAATGCGTCTAATCATCACTTGTATTTTTTTTTTGTGTTTTTAAATATTTTTGTATATTTTTAAATATTTTGTGTTGATAATAAAAATAAATTTTTTTAATAAAAAATACTTTAAAAAACAATATCAACAATATTTTTAAACAATTATTTAGTTCTTGTTTAGGAGTATTGTTGAGATTACTTTTGAAATAGCTTTTCATTTAGAAATGTATCAAAATATATTTTTTTAAATAATTTTTGATATTATCATATGAAAATAATCTAAAATCATTATTTTTTATAATTAATATATATATATATATATATATATATAAGTCCTTAATCATCTACGCTTTTTTATAATCATGATTGGTTCACGTGCTAATCAGATTTCAGGAATAAAAAACAGGAAAATGTTTTTTTTTTTTAAATTCCCTTTTGTTTTTTTAACTTTGCAACGAGGAAAATAAAAAAGAAAAAGTGAAAACGGATAGGCTTTGTTACGGATACGTAAGTAAACGTTACGAAAGTGAGTAAAACTAGTATATTATTATAGATATATACGATCGATATGCCCGCACGATGCGCCGGGTTTTTTTATCTATGTAGAAAATTGATTGTTTTTATATGTATTGTATTTTATTATTTTAATATTTAATTAGTAAAATTATAATTGATAAAATCTGTATAATCGAAATGGAAAGTGGTTCGTATATTTTGTAATTGCAGATAATGTAGGTAAATTTTTTTTATGAGTTGCATTTTTTCCTCAATAATATTAGATCTGACACATTATAAATAAAAATATTGTAATTATTTTTCCCAGAAATAAGCTTATATTTTGGCGTGCTATAATTAGTTATTTTAATGTTCAATTACTAAAATTGCAATAGATAAAATATGTTAAAAATGAGTTTTTTGCGTGGTATAATTAGTATGCTTGCCTGCGCATTGCGTTAGGGTTTTTTCTATGTAAAAAACTAATAGATTTTTTACATGCTGTAATTAGTTGTTTAAATATTCAATTCGTAACATTATAATAGATAAAATATGCAACAAAAAAAAAATTTCCCAACCTAAAAGGAATAGTGTAATCAAAACGGGAAGTGGTTCGTATATTTTTTAATTGTAGATAACCTAGGTAAATATGTCAACCTGTTTTTTTTTAGTTGTTTTTCCCCCAGTAATATTAGATTTCAAATATTAGAAATGAAAATATTGTAAAATATTTTTTAAGAAATAAACTTAAACAAAAGAGTATCAAATTTAAATCCAAGGCCAATTTTTTTTATATGATTTATTAATCATATTATTATATTAAATGTATTTAAGAATATTGATATTAAATTTTTTTTTAAACCCTAGATCATTTTTTCCTCTCTCTATATAATTTTAGGCGATAATATTCAATAAATATTAAAATATATAATTAGTCCCATATATTTTATAGAGTAATCGAAATAGGAAGTGATTCGTATATTTTTTAATTGTAGATAACCTAAGTAAATTTGTCATTTTTATTTATATGAGTTGCTTTCGTTCCTTGGTGATATTAGATCTGACACATTATAAATAAAAATATTATAATTTGTTTTTAAAAATAAATTTAATTTTTTTGCTTGCTATAATTATTTATTTGCCATCTAAAAATAACAGTGTAATCAAAACGGGAAGTGAATCGCATATTTTTTAATTGTAGATAATGTAGGTAAATTTGTCTACCTTCTGTTTTTTTTGCAATAATATTATATCTAAAATATTAAAAATCAAAACACTGTAAATTTTTTTCAATAAATAAACTTGAACAAAAGAGCACAAAATTAAAATTTGAAGCCAATTTGTTTTTTTTTTATTTTCTAAGATTTATTCATCATATAATTATATTAAATGTATTTAAGAATACTGATATGAATGTTTTTTTTAAAAAAAATCCTAGGTCATTTTCTCTCTCTCTCTGTATATATTTTTAGGCGATAATATTCAATAAATATCCAAACATATAATTAGTTTTACATATTTTAATTTGACATAAATATACAAATATATAATTAATTTGACATACTTTCAATAATATATTTAATTTAAAAGACAATCTTAGGTCATTTTTTTCTCTATATATATTCTTAGGCGATAATATTCAATAAATATTAAAACATATAATTAGTTTTACATATTTTAATTTGACATAAATATACAAATATATAATTAATTTGACATACTTTCAATAATATATTTAATTTAAAGGATAAAATTGAAGTAAATCCAAAAAATAAAATTAAATAATTTAAAACAAAACCTGGAATTAAAAGATTTGGGACCGAAATGAAACTGAAATTTATAATTAACTTGCATAGAAGGATAAAATTGAAAGAAATCAAACTTTGATACCGAAAATATTAAGAATTTATAATAAATTTGTATGGAAGGACAGAATTGAACTAAATTAAATTTTTGATACCAAAAATATTTAGAATTACAGCCCAACCCGCAAAATTAAAAGCATGAGGATCGAATTAAAACTTCAATATATAATCAATTTCAATTGAAGGATGAAATTGAAACAAATCAAAACTTATATAATAGTAATAAGGGCAAAAAAAACAAATTACAATGTTCAAGGACTGAAATGAAATTTGACAAAAACAACTTAGCTGACGTCATCTGGCGTAGGCAGGAGAGAGAAATTGGGGGGGAAATTCTAACGACCATTGACACGTATCCGAACATCATAGTTCCACACGCGCCGCACTGGATGGAAGAGAACATGCTTGAAAATCATTCTAGACGCCGGTGGGACATTTTTGGACGCCGGAGTAGGCCGCACGCGCCGTCCGAAACATGCGTGAGCGCGGAAACGAACGTCGCGTGTGGAGACGCGCCAGCAGTAATTAGCCGAAAAAATAAATAAAAAATTGGCTAATTACCGGAACGCCCCTAACCCCCAGGCGTGTTTTTTGTCCTTTTCGAGAGACAAAATCGTTAATGCACTGTTCAATGAAATATTAAAAAATAAAAAAATCGGTCAGATGAACCAGGCTGGACCGGACCGGAAATGGTCAATTACTGCTGAGCCCTGAAACCGGCGGCGATTTTTGTCTTTTTCGGGGGGGTTTTCTGTTAATACACTGTTCAAAAACCGGAAAAAAAGAGGACATACACCCGCGAAGCACCGAGTGAAATGGCCAGTGAATAGCGACTATGAGTCACGATGAACAGTACCCTAACAGTAGAACACCGATGTGTTTTAGGTTTTTTGTTAATAAAACGCGTCTTGGTTTTACTGTGCGAATCTATAATAAATTTCCTATTAATATATATTGTCATGAAAGATAAATGAGATGTTGCAATGACCGAGCTGATTGCAATGACCGTGATAATTTTAAAATTAATATTGCTTTTTTTTGTGTTTTCTGTTATTTTATCTGTTTTTCGGATTAAATAATTTTATGATTTTATTGTTTGTGCAATAATAATGATAATTTTAGTGATTATTTTTTTTGTTAAATGTTTTGATTTTATTTTATTTTTCGAGGCAATTTAATGATTTTAATTGTTTGGATAGTAATATTGATAATAATTTGAACTGTTATAATAATGAAAATGACGGTAACATAGGGATGAATTTTCATTTTATGTTTTTGTTTTTTTATGGATAGAAAATTAACTACTTATTTTTGTTATTTGATTATTGCTAGTCTTTTCACAATTTATATTTTGTTTTTAAATGTGATTTAAATTGAATTATAAAATGAACTAATCTTAATACAATGAATTCGATAATTCAAATATCTGAATCTTCTTGTTTTTTTTAATGATGATGATAATTTTATGCTGATTATTTTGTTGAAACCTACTAAATAAATAAATTTATATCGATTTAAAATTTATATATTTTATAAACTTGTACTTCACAAGAATTGTACGTAGATTTATTATTTTGGTTAAATTTATATTATGATAATAAAACTCACACAATTAATATTTGTTTGTATTAAAAAAAATATAGTATCGTTCGTGATGAGGGGGGGCATTGACTAGTTATTTTATATAATGTCGTTACAAAGTCCCTGCATCCTTTCTATTTGAGTCGCGTGAAGTTCAAACCATTACCGATCAACGGCCTTCCCCTGCCTTCCATATAATCTGCTCTCTCTCTCCTGCTCCTCCTTCAAAAATTTATCAAAACCCTTCCCACACACAAAAAATAAAAAATTGCTGCTTCTACCACCCCTTCTAATTCTCCCGACGATCTGTAATGAAGAATACATCGGAATCTCAATAAAAATGGCGGAGCAGGTGGAAGAGCCAGTAGAAAACAACAGAACCGACAAAATAAACAACGGCTCAACAGAATCTAACAGTAACGAGAATAATAATAACAATAATGATGAAGAGAATAAGGATAAGAAGAAAAATGTAGATCCAGAATTATTCAGCTGTTTGCTCCAGCCTGTTACTTCGGATTCCGATCCTGATTACATCGGCATTCGCCGTCTCCTTCTCTATAGGAAAGCCGAGTCCGGTGCTCGCCGCCGTCTTGTAAGCTTTCTCTCCACTCTTGTCGTTTTGAAGATTATTATTTATTATTATTAACTCGTTCGTTTTTTTATTTTTATGCATACCGCATTATTTTGTTTCGTAAGTGCGTAATTGGTAGATCTACTGGTTTGGATTGTAAATTGTTGCTAGATGGAGCTTAGTGTAGGATAGAATTAGTAATTAAACTAGCTGTTCTACTGATCAAGCTTGGAGGAACTTTTTTTATTTAAAGAAAGTGGTCAGTGAGGGTGCTCATTGGATTGGATTTATAACAAAAGTCAAGTTAGAAATTATAACCCCCCCTCTTCTAATAGAGATTCGTTAGTGCGCCTTTACTGAACTTATTTGCCTTTGGAATAATTTGGAAGACTTGTGCAGTCTAAAAGAATGAATTTCTGATTGTTTCTAGATGAATTGTTGTCATGGCACTGTATCTTGTTTCAATGATTTATGAGACGAGTTTGATCAAAATCTTGAATTTACTCTCATTTTGGGATGATTTTGTTTATGCCCCAGTCGAATGGTTAGCAAGATTGATTTAGTAATGGTACCCTGTCAAATGACGCTTTCAGAATGGTCTAACAAGTAGCTATTTAGTTTTCTTTGTGATGCCTTATTCTTTTGTGTTTTTTTCATTTTCTTTGAGAAGAAATTTCAAGTATTCTAGTGTTTTTCCTTTTATTACCTTTGAAACTGAAGTTACTTTTCTAGCAAGCAGCAGTACAAAAATGAAATCTTATAATCTTTTCTACAAGTTCTTATTGGGAATGCATTTTATGAAGGATTGGAGATGCAATGGAAAAGGGTATGCGAGCTATCGTAATTACATTCGCAGGCCAAGAAATTGGGACAGTTTGCCAAGCCACCAAAGTACTCCCGGAAACAGGTGGCTGATACTTTAGTTGAGTGCAGCTAGTTGTGTATATTGATGGACAAATTGTACTGACTGGATTATACTCACACACCTTGCACCAGGGGTTTAGAAATTATTTCAACTATCTGACATTTGACTTCCCTTACATCAAGGAACATTTCTATGTATCTAACTGAGCTAATGTTATATTCTTTCATTTTGTATCGAGAATCAACATGAACTTTTATAACAATGCACTTTGTGAGTTGTTACTTCTATTTTAAATCTATTTCTCTATACAACTCTGACATCAGGATGATTTACTGGTTGATGCATCAGTGGGCGATTGCTTCAATCTACGAGTCCGCTTTCCCATTTGTTCGAGGTGGACAGCTGGACTTCCAGCAGGGTATGCTTCAGTTTCTTGTGGATTTTCTTTTGATAATTAAAAAAGTTATATTTGTACCTTTGACTGCATTGAGTGCTTCTGCCATAAACAATGAACAGGCTCCACAGAGTTAAATATCCTTACACCTGAGAAATATTTTTTCACAACAAGTAATGTACTTATTCAAGGAACCTGCCATGTCACTGGGACCTGTCCCCACTACATCCGTTTTATAACATGTTTGATATTTAACATTAATCTGACCTGACAAGTTATTGCTTTACTTTTATGTCAACTCATCAACCTTAAACTTAATTGCTGAAAACAATATTTTTACCAGAGTAGAAATTTAAAGTAACATGATTAAATAGAGCCAAGGCCTTTTTTTCGCACTTACAAGGGAAAACAATCCAAAATATCCATTGTGTATAACTACTAACTAGTCTGATATGACAAGTTATGCGTTTGATATTTGACATTCATCTGATCTGAAAAGTTATGTCTTTTACTTTTATGTTAACCCATCGACCTTAAACTTAATTGCTGAAAAAATATTTTTACCCAAGTAGAAAGTAAAAGTTACGTGATTACAGAGCAAAAGCCCTTTCTCTCACATTCAAGAAAAAACAAAGCAAAATATCCGTGTACGTGTATAACTACTCTTCATCTGCCCATCCCACCCCTTCTCTTCTATTTGGACTTTGGCTTGCATTCTGCACCAAGAACCACCAACTTAATTTCTTGTTATTTTTAGTTATTGGTTATGACTTTGAAACTACCACATCAATGATTAATTTTTTGCATGCATGAACTTCATTTGCAGGACCTGCGAAGTATCAATCTGCCTTCTACTCACAGAACAAGTTTCAGCTCAACTGCAAGTGATAATGATTCCCTACGCCACCGAGGGGCTGAACCTGCATATTCTTTTGTAGGAATGCATTGCATCTTTGATCAGTGCAAAGCTGCTGGTATTTTTTTTATGTTACTGATATAGACTTCTTTCATTTCTCTTGTCACACTACACTTTGAGTGGTTAGTCTTTCTTCGTAAACCTCATCCTTGGTCTTATTTGCAGTTACTGTTTTGAAGTTTGGGCACATGAGTTCTGATTTACTCGCATATGGGGCGTCAGATGGAGTCTTGACAGTGTGCTTAGTCTCAGACCCACCTTCAGTTATCAAAAAATTAGAGGGCCATTCTAAAGATGTCACAGGTTTGATTGACTGGTATTGTTTCTATGGTCTTTTCTTATATTTCAGGTCCTAACTATTTGTTTGTGTGGGTTTGCATGCATGTTGCCATTATCAAAGACATGATTTCACAGTCCAATATAATTTAGACAATGGAGTTGTGCACGGAATTGCTAATCCTAAGCAACAAGCCTTTTGTTTGTAATGGAGTGACACTGTATTCTAGCCTCTTGTGCAACCTGTGGTATTGGTGTGATAGGTCAAGTGAAGATCAATGACAGGTATCTTATAGGTGAACAATTAGAAATGGAACATGATCTCGTGTATCATTAAAAAATGTACAAACCAATTTAAGTGGAACCTACCTAGTAAAATTATTTGTGTGTATGACTGTACTGTAGAACCGTATGTACTTCATTTTGGCTCTGGGTTTTGCATTTTCCCAGGTCTTTGTGAATTAAGCTCTGATGGCTCCGAATCTTGTTTCTATTTAGTTCAACACATCATGCACCATCTCTTTAGTTTAATGACATTGATATAACTTTGAATACTCGTGTAAGCTTGACTATTCCTGCACATGTATACTCTAAGAGGAGTCATCAGCGAGGAGTGCAAATCTTTAGTTTCTTTATCCAATATAATCTCACCAAGGACGCTGCTAATTATATTGATTGAGTGCAAGTTTATATTTTTCTGCTATCATTGCCACATTTCTAAGTCCGAAAAGTACTGCCAGACTTCGACTTCTCATCCAATAATCAGTACATTGCTTCAGCATCCATGGATAAAACTGTGAGAGTATGGGAGTTATCAAAAGGAATTTGCATTCGAGTAATATATGGAGTCTCTTCACAATTGTGTATTCGTTTTCATCCAGTAAGTATGCACTGAACCCACTCTTCCTCTCCCTCTCCCCTGATAATGTGTGCATGTACATATATGTGATCATCTGACTGGACTTTTTTTATATATATTTAATATGTTCTAATCATTCTTCATGACTTGATCGGCCACCTAATTTTTCCTCTTTTGTCTCCATCATTGCAGGTAAATAACAACTTCCTCTCAGTTGGCAATGCAAACAGAGAAATTACTGTAAATACCATTTTCCTTTGCCTGCAAATCATGTCATTTTCATGACTAGATGTATTCACCCAAAATTTTCTCACAAAATTGATTGAACTTGAGAAAACATCTACCTCATTTCATGATTTAAAGTTAAACAGCCCTACTCACTCAGTTTGTGAGGTTGACAACTTATATACAAGCTTTCATGCTGATGCAATTTCAAAATGAGAACCTCTAAACATGTGATCATACTTGGCCATGCCCTGCCCTGGTCTATAGTTTTCACTTGGATTGACTCCACTTGATTTGTAGCCCCTCTTCATTGATATACCAGGTATTCAATTTCAGCACTGGCAGGATTATTAATAAATTGGTCTTTGACGATAAGGTTACATCCATGGACCATGATCACACTGGTCACCTCATTTTCTGCGGTGATGCACAGGTGACTCTTCTGTAAATGCATTAAATAACCATCACCATTGGATGACTTTTTGTAGACCTTTTCAAATAGCTATACATGCAGGGTTGTATATACTCCACAAGCATGGACTCACACACGGGTGCATTGTCCCGGGCTCATCGCTTTCGAAGTAGTGGCAAGAGCAAATATCCAGTAACAACTGTTCAGTACCGGAGTTTCTCTCTGCTAGCAGGAGGCCCTGTGTTGCTGACCTGTACTCAAGATGGAAGTTTGTCGTTCTTTAGGTTTGTACATCTGACATGTTGTCTGTCCACTGTTAGGTCTTCTAATTTGAAGTGATTTAGAGGATGTTATGCCTGTGTTGCAGTGTTGCGTTGGAAATAAAAGGTTACCTGACTCTTCGATGCTCACTCAAATTGGCTCCACGAGTACATAGCATCCGGGCTTCTTTCTGCCCCTTACTTTCCCTTGAAAAAGGAGAGTATATAGGTTTGTGTTTTATCACTGCAATGAAGTTTCTAATATTTGATCAGCTATCATCTGTACATGTGAGCTTAGAATACAACTTAAAAGCTTATGCAAAAACAACTGTGTATACATATGTATGTCAATGAAATGTGATGTATTTGTAGGCCATCATATGCTTGAGTAGTAACTCTGTTGTCACCTTCTACTCTCAACTTTTATGTTCTCTTCTGCAACAATCCCACAAAGTCAGTGCCCTTTTTTTCTACTTTCCTACAACCCGTGAAATTTTCTGCAACATTTGTTTCCAACCACTGAATCTTCCTACAGTGCGTTTCTAAGAGAGAATCTAATGAAGGATAAGAGTAGACTGTGAAGCATGAAAAATTCTGTTCAAATTTGAGGTTTTGGTATCGAAATAAGTGTTCACATATCCTTGAAAAGAATCTTAAGTTTGATTTAGTTTGTGAACAGTAATAACTTTTTATCTCAACTGTTTTTTTTTTCTTACATGAAGTTGCTGGAAGTGAGGATTCAAACATTTATTTCTATGATTTAACTCGGCCAAAGCATACATGTGTCAACAAGCTACAGGTCTGTCTCCGTTGTGTACTGGCGTTTGATGTTTCACTATTTCACCACCACCACCACCATGTTCTCACCATAATGAGCATTTCTGACTGCAGGGTCATCGATTTCCAGTCGGTGATGTTGCGTGGAACCACGGGGAGAATTTGCTGGCTACATCCGATCTGTATGGCATCGTTATTGTATGGAAGAGAGCAAAGACAAGTCAAGACAAATATAAGCGGTAACAAGTCGCACACACTCTTGAGAATAAAAAAGGAAATTGAGCTTTGCATTGTCTCATCATTCTTTGGTAACTGCTAAGCCATCTGTAGCATATCATATATTTCGTGATTCATTTGTATCAGAATGTGAAAACTGAGCCTCCATTGTTTGTATTAAATTTTGCACTCATCCTTTAATCATCAGCATGCATATGGCATTGAAGAGCCTACATGAAAGTGAAATAGAATCATTCTTGTTATTAAACAGTAGCATTTGCATATTTCTTAATTTTTCGGTAGACAAAATGATAAACCAAGCGGAGGCCTTTAGGAGGGAGCTACTAAAGCGACACTGATGACTTTTATTTTGCATTCCAATTGAAGCGTCTATTTTTACATGATGCGATCGGCATAAAAATCTCAGGAAACAGTTGGACAAAATGCTTAATATTTCTAGGTAACTTGGATTATTTATTGCCCTGGCTCCGTTTTCAGGGTCGCCATCAGAACTTTGTTTTATTTTTATTTTTATTTTTATTTTTCTAGTGGTATTTTTTGACAGCTTTTACTATCGAGCTGGTTGAATTTGAAGGGTTTTTTTTTTTTTTTTTTTGTCTTTAAGCTGTTTATTATTCAGAAATATATTAAAATAATATTTTTTTTATATATATTAATGGATTAAAATGATCTGAAAATATAAAAAAAATCAATTTATTTTTTAGGCGTTCTGCGCAGGGGATTATGAAAATTGCCTACCTTTAGGCGTTGACCTCACGTTCTCCGTCAGATCCATGAAAGGCTGATGTTAACAAGTCTTCGATATCTTGCAGTGTCAACGGCATGAAAAACTGTTTGCTTGTCGGGACATAGTTTCTCTACAAATTTGATGTTAATCTTTGGTTTGAATTATAAAACATTCCCACTTGCATTTGCATTACAACTAGATTTATTAAACGCCACTTGCTGAAATGACATGATAAAAATAAAAGCATTTTTAAAATTTATTTTTTCGAAAGAAGGATTCCTTCCGGTAGCAAAATCCTCCGGGATCTGTGCAGTACCTTTTGCTATTTGCTCCAACCAGTTGATGGGTTCCCCATGTGTTGTCACCAAGGTAGAGGCATAAACGTATATCAATTAGTTAAACTAGTTCCTGGTTTATAAACAAGAAACCAGAGTGAAAAACATGTACATGGCTTTGCATAGCCTACAAACACATCCTCGACAGGGTGACTAACCCTCAAATCAAGGCTATCTACACATGGCAAAAAACACAGATACAGCATCTTGTGATGCAGCTGTATCTGCCTCCGTGTTTGCTTGGAGCCTCTAACCGAGGTTAAGAAGAGAGCTCCAGTTCCTCTGCTACCATTATACATCAGCATTTGTGTTTTATTTACCTCATCACCTCCGGCGCCTCTTTGTTTCCACCTGCAAGAATGTAGTGGCAAAAAAATATCAATGTCAAGTAGATTCATACTTCTTGGTGTATCTGTGTTTATCTGCCATTTGCATGCAACTTCAATCTGGATCCTTTTCTCTGTTGCAAGCACAGAATCCCCCGTTATCATAGGACAGCAGCAAGCTTCCTTAAATTAACAAAACACTACAGTAGATTAGAATACCTTTGCATCTGATTGTCTGGTACCATGGTGGGAACTCTGCAACTACTTCTGGCCTTCAGATGAGCATTTTTCACAGAAGAAATGGCCGAGTCTTTTAGCTTCCTCTGCTGACATTTCTATACAAGCAGGATGAAACCTGGATCAAAAAGTAGTTTTCTGAATGATGCATTGTTTTCCCAGTGTATTTGCATAAATCGGATATGCCTGTGCTTTTTAAAATAGTTGTTGGGTAAAAACATCCCATGAAAAATGCAGAGACATCCATATAAGAAAAAGGCATCTGAACCACAAGTCTCTAAACCTGAACTAGAACCCGGAAAAAGGCATCAAAATAATCTCAAAAACACACAACCTACCAGTCAATACAGCCCTCGCATTGAACCATCAAGTCGTCAGGATTGTAAGGCATCTCACATTTGCAATACCTGCCATGATTAAGAACAGCCATTTACTCAAAAACACTATTCTTATCCTAAATATCAAATTTCAATCCATCAAACCACAATTAACATAAGATTCTCGAGTTAATAGCATAAATATCGCCGCGGATGAAATTCGCATTAAAGCACCTCGTCAAAATTCGAATAAATCAAAACACAAGTTTTTTTTTCTTCCCTTGGAAAGGAAATTCGAGACCTACACTGTAACGCTGTCAGGATTGAAAGCGCCACTAGACGAATTATACTCAAAACGACAAAAGAAGTCATCGTTTCCAACAGCATCAAGCGTCGTATAATCATTGAAACTATGAACCATACACTTCCCTTCTATCGTATCTGCACTCTGAGTATCATAATGATCGGATTGAAAAACCTCCTTTGAGCCATGAAACTGCCGGCGACCAACAATTGAATCCTCCGGCCGGTAATACCACCGCACGTGTACTCTCACGCTGTGTCCTCTACCGTCGGACTCGATCCGCTCAATCTTTGCCACGTAAGAAGGCTTCGACGGATCGGTTGGCCGCATCAACACGCAATCTCCAGCTACAAAAAACGAAAGGATTTAATTAATTAATTTGTTTTCATTTTTTAGCTAACAGAGAGATGATATAAATTGGGAAAGAGAAGGGGGGGTGAAGGACTTACGTTTAACTGTTTTGTTGATGGGTTTAACAGTGTAAGAGTCAAGAGCGCGTCTTGGTGCTTTAGCTTTAGCCATGGATGTAGCAAGGTCATGCACGAAGACAAGAAAGAGATTGTGGCGGCAGAGAGAAGATAAGTTAACAGATGGTGTCCATCACCATCATTTTATGTCATATATCTAAAAAAAGCCACCCAGGTTAGATTTTTAGAAAGTTAGGCGGCTACGATGATTTTTTTATGAATTTCTTGTTTGATTGCCTTTTTTTATTATTATTAATTCCCATGTCAGCGAACATAAAAAGTAAAAACAAAGCAGAACAAATACAGTGGGTTGTTTGGTATCGTTTTCCTTTTATGTTTCTATTTTATAAAACTACCAGTCTCCATCAAACCCCATGCTTCCTCGTCTTAACCTTAGATACCATAAATTCATTGTCGTCCCAACTCTTTTTTCTTTCGGATCGAGGAAATCCACTCAGCAGAAAAACATATTTTGCGGGTTAACGAGTAAAATTTTAATTGTTCTAAATTTTTATAAAAAATACATATTTAAAATTGATCATAAATTTTTTATCATCACGGCATACGCTCCTCGGACCTGTCCCAACTCCTGCTAGTCTCGAACTTGATTTGAATATGATCCTGAGGATCTAGTCTCGGCGAGACCTAATATCTCAAACTGGTTCTGGCCCTACCTCCTAGTGCTTCAAATCAGGCCTCTCTCCGAGCTCTCAGGCTTGCGAATCAAATCATGCCCTGATCTTCATTTCACTTCAAATTTGGTCTCAGATTACACCGAGTTTTAAATTATAGATTAATAGTGTAAAAAACCAAGTATTAATAAGCAGCATCCAAGCTAACTAGTATCCAATATATCTAGAAAAATGGCTGACAGATAAAACAAGATCTCAGCTCACGGATTACGGTAAAGCTTTAGAACATTCGATATTGCATTTTAATTATAGTATTAATAAGACAAATTCAGAATTTCAAATATATTTATATATATAACCACGTTACAAAAAATATTTCATCCGTCACTCGCGACTAGATAAAGATTTTAGATCATAAGTCTGTCGATCGTCATCAACTGCAAAAGTGTTTCAAGGGTGGTGCATGGAGTAGATATTTGGTGGATTTTTTTGCGCGCGCGAGAGAGACGTGAAGGATGAGCTCACAATCATGGAAGTGCGGAGGAGTTTCAGGTTATGTTTGCCTAGCAACTGGCAAGAGGCAAAAAAATAAAAGGCATGGGTTGCCATCTCAATATTCAGGTGCTGCCGTCTCTCTGTCGATTTCCCACTTCCAGGTACAGCTTGACGAGTAATGAAGTCACTCGAGAGGGATGAACATGGAACATGGCTTTTAGGTTGAAAATCCTAATTCTTAAGAAGCAATTAAACATATGACAAATGATTCTTAAACGTTCACTCAATATAGGTAGGGACGAACTAAAACTAGACAAAATACATGTTACAACGGTAATATTGATTATTGGGTTAGACCTGGTCTCGTCCATAAGAGACGAGTATGGTCCAGTATCTTGAGGAATTACTAAAAAAAATAATTGTTTACTCTATTTATATAAATAGAGACATAACATATATGAAGAATAAGTTTTCATTCTCTGCATTCTATATATATATATATATATATATATATATATATATATATATGTAACATACGGTTTCAAAATACAAAAGTATCTTCTCATTGTTTCCTAGAATTAAAGATTAATAAAGGTGATGTGATGAGAGTCAATTATTTACGGGAATAGGCTAGCCAGTAGCCACCTCATGGCTTGATGCAAGAGAAGTTGACAGGTTTTTATCCCACATCGGTGGTTTATGAAATCACCGAAAAATTTGTGGCTTTAAATTTTTGAAAACTATCCCACATCGCCTAAATAGATATTCAAATAAGGAGTTGTGTCTATAAATATAATGTGCTGATTTAAGGTTAAAGGTAGTATAAAATTTTGACCGATTGTAATTAATAACCTTTAGGATCGTAAAATTGGACCGATCCGGTCTGATTTTATGATTTTGTACGATTTTGACCGAGTTTGATCAAAATCAATTTTTCTACCCGAGTTGACTCGTAAAATCGTATGATTTTGCGAGTCAACTCGTGATTTTAACAACCTTGATAAATAGAGACATAACATATATGAAGAATAAGTTTTTATTATTGAAAGAACATAGTTTTTTTTTTCCTTTCATTTTGACTTTCTGCATTAACATAACAAAATTTATAAAAATATATGTACTATAGAATATCATTTTAGTTCTAGTAATTGAAATGATAGATCCAAAAATAAAAAATCAAATTCTCACAAATAAGTTTTTCATTTTGATTTTACAGTCAGGGTGACAATAACTCCATGGAATGGATGAAATTATGTGTTAATGGTTGCGGTAAAGTAAACCCGGGATTTGTAGGTGGAAAAGGAAGTGCTCGAAGATAGTTTGGGATCATAGATCAAGGGATTTGCTACTAACACAAGTGTTTTCTCTTTAGTTAAAACGAAGCTGTAGGAAACAGTCACAGGATTGGAACCTGTTTGGTTATTGGGATACACTAAGATTATTTTGGAATCTGGAGCTAAAGAACTCCTAGCTAGGGCGTACTCTGGTTTAACCAAAGATCCATTGATTAAAAATAGTTGGATTATGTGAGTCTATATTTGGTGGTTTTGTTTATCACTATCTCATTAGGTAGGGGGGGGGTTACGTTTCATATCTTAAAAGGTTTTTTGTGTAAATCAGTCGTAAGCTAGGTTTGGAGTAGCCTGGAGACCTGGACCATTTACCTTTTAGGTCTATTTACTGCCGTACCGGTTCATTTTCTTGCCGCGATGGTTCCTGAATAACCTAAGATGAAAGCTGATTAGCAACAGGGGACCCCAAGGCCACTGTCGACCAGAACCAGTGTTGTTAATTTTATTTTATTTGGCCGAAATATTTTGTATTTGTTAAAAAAATAAGATAAAATAGTATAGTTTTTACCTAGCTTAAAATTTCAGTCTGTTCTAAAAATCAATCAAAACATTCCGGTTTCGTTCCACCCATTCTATTTTAGTTAAATAATATTTTTTTTAAATAATAAATAATTTTATAATATTAATCATATCTTTTAATCCGACCGTTAGATTAAGCTGAAATTTTACAATGAGTCTCTTGACATATTAATATATATCATGTTAAAATTGCATAGCAATCAGAGAAATTAATGACCTTGCGAGATTATACATGTTCATAATTTTATTCAGAAAAATCATTTTATCGTATATCTTTTTAGATTAAATTATATAATTTTAAATAATTTTATTTTTAAATTTGAACTATATATTTTTTTTAATTAATATATTTAATTATATATATATATATATATATATATATATAAAAAATACAATACCGAAACAGCATGCCGAAATATTTCTAAACTAATACATTTCATTCTAATTAAAAAAACAAAGCATGTAGCACTAAACAAAACAAAATTGGCAACCTTTACCAGAACCAGCATCATAGTTTTATTTATGACTCGTGAGTGATGGGGTTTGCCATCACCTAACAACTAGCTACAAGAAAGGATATCCTATGAATAGTGTCGAGGGATGGTAGGAGGAAGACTAGGTTACCAGCATGTCACGGCATCATGAAAGCACCTGTAAAAGCATGGAGAAGCGTTGTTCTTTGTCGAGGGTATGGCTTTGAATCAATTACTTGTCACTAATCGTTTTACAAGAGAGATTTTCGATGCATCACCTCCAATCTCTTCAAATAATACCAAAAAATTTCGAGTCGACTTCAGCCATGACCTCGGAACATGGTACCTGAAAATGTAGAAAGGGTTTTTTTAGCTCGCAAGTAGATATACAAACCCAGTTTACAGGGACATTTTCACTTTCATCAGCCTTTTAAATGCAAAAATACGAGCACAGTTCATTTTTGTGGGGGGGCAAGTGTGGGTCCCGTGAAATGAATGGCAGCGTCTCCATTTGTGGCGTTTGATTCATGATGTGTTTGTCATCTTTTATCCTAATCACTAACAAGTATTAGTAGATTACTGGGATTTTTAGGCACTGAGATCTAAAGGGAAGATTATCTTCGTCCTAAATATTTGGTCTAAATTTAATTTAGTTCAGTTGTTGTTTCGCTTGACAGAGCTGGTGACTGTAGAAAAAAGTATTACCATTTTTGAGTTGGTTCCCCACACCCCAGTTGGCACCTTGCAGGCCGGAATGTAGCCGAATAGCTGCATCCAGTGCAATTTCCTTCAGCATAAAGAGTCCAATATCTTCCAATGCTATGCCCATTGATCCACACCTGGCCCTTCCCCATACTGCTCATGTCCAGAGCCAGGGGATCATCTCCTTTTGGTGAATTAAAATACGCCTGCAAACCCAACCAGAAGTGAAAACAGCTTTTACAAGAAGAGTCAAGAGACATACACATTGCATAAATTTGATGCTGTTTTACCTTGTACCATGTCAATGGTTGCTGTTTCCCTGCCACCAGGGACCCTTGTACCCAATCAACTGATGAAATGGGTTTCCGAGATTCTAGATTCATATCTTCTCCCTTAAGCCCAACCTGAGAAAAGGGAGGGGGGGAAGTGAGACGAAAGAGAAGGTCAAGAGATAACTCACAAACGTGTAAAGCTGGACGACCTTGTACGACCATTTTTGCCAGGTCAAGTCCCTTCTCCCTTCGTCTAGACCATGGAGAGTAACTGGCCCTAAGATTCCTGTGCTCCATGTCTCAAAACGGGGACCATTGTTCTTCGACAACCAACAGCATAAAAATCAGTTCAGAAGTGTCCGAATAATAGTTTAAAGATAGCAAACACGTGACATAGATAATGTCCAAAAGAAGAGCCAAATTTGTAACAAGAATCAAAATGCCAAATTTATTGTTCTTTCCTTTCAAACAAATTCGTAATATTGTTCTTTTCTCTTTTACTACGGGTCCTCGCTTCGCCCCTGTTTAGAGGCAAATTTGGCAAAGGAGCAGACGAGACAGAACAAGATTGTATGTGGGGTACTGCTTGTCTTGTCCCATTTCCTTGCTCCAAACACCATTTAGAGGTACTTTCGAAAAGGAAAAAAAAATGGTATGAATTTCGCGTCCTGTCCTGCCCAATCTCACACACCAAACGCTACCCAAGTGTTCTGTGTGGGGATTGGAGAACTTACCGGCAATCCAACGGCTACACTGAGCAGTGAAATTCTGTTTTTCCCAGCATGGAATTTCACATTTTCTGTAAATGTGAATCTCCTTTGCTCCCTAGTCCCACGTGCAGATCCTGCCATAGTTAGAGCACAGCATAATATCTTAGCAAAAGAGATCCAGTGTATCCTATCTTTCATGGTGTTTCGTTCTGAAGAGATGATAGTCTTGCAGCGAATAATCCAGCATTACTTGGTGCATGTGAAATTCAACACTTTACCTGAAAGTTCTCCGTTGATAAAAACATGCAATGCATGCCCTGCTGACTGCACTGTCAGAATGGGAAGTCGGCCTCCACGCAGAAATGATTCCGATGAACTTATATGGACACTGGAATCACCATGGAATCAGAAATTTTGATTGCGAATAGTTACTTTTTATTTGTCGTCAAGGGAAAAAAAAGGGAAAATTAACTGAAATTCACCTCGTTGTGTACCAAAGGTAGTCGCTTGTATCTCTGGTGATATTTAACTGTTCCAAGAGGCCAGCAACTGTGATCATTTTATCATCATCCACTGATAATATGTCTTCGTTGAAGGTTTCCCATGAGAACAATTCAGAAGCTGTGGGCAACATATGCACTTGGGATGTTTGAATTCCAACCTGCAAATTGAGGGATACATTTGGTTCATATTTCACAATATCTTGCGAGAAGAATATTCTAGTTTTGCTGAAATCATTCAAAGTAATATATCTCGTCATGATGGTCGGGATTGCATGAATTCAATTAGGCCATCATTAAGGGTGAATCGCAGTAAAATGATTGCAGAGTAAACAAAAAAGAACCAGTGAAAGATTTACAAAGTAAGGAGAATTGGAAGAAAGCCTTGTTGTTTCCTTTCACTTACTTTGGCAGTGTTGAAAACAACGTTTTTGCAATCTGGAAGGATGCTGATAGACCAAGGTGGCAAGCTGTACTGGATGTTATTGAATTTTACCCTCGCAGCTTGCTTCGTGTTGTAGTTTGACAGAAAAGCTGCACAGCCTCCAGAATCAGAAGAGAATACATGTGCCTGAAAAAAAAGTTATATTCCATCAACAAGGGTTTGCAGATACAAACTGCACAGCAGTATGCATGTGCTGGTGAATTTATTTCTCTCACATCCTCCGTAGAGTTAACATTACAAACCTGCTCATAGCTTCCCAAGGATGTGACAGTAGAATCAGCAGCGAGCAAAGCTTTTTCACATAATTTAATAGCCTTATGTAGCTCCTTTAAGTGGCCATACTTAGGCTGCCTGATCAATCCTATTGAATTAGTAGGGAGCTGCCATGAGTTGGTGAAATATCAAAAACAGACTAGTTGATTAAATCACAGGATGAGCTTAAATTCGTCACCATATTCATCGATCGGCGCATCATAGTCGTAGCTTGTAGTGATGAAAGGGCCTCCAGAAGTTCTTCCAAAGTTGGTTCCTCCATGGTACTGCAAAAATAATTTTCATCATAATGATATTTACGTTGTTTAGAGCGTGATACAATTCGGTGTAGCATGTCAAATGAGAAATCCAGCTTATGCATTTGTAAGTTTTGTGGGATCAATTATTGTTAATGGGATTTAGCATCGAATGTAATGGCAAAAGTTAGCAGACTAACCATGTAGTAGTTAACCAGAGAGCCTCCCTTCTGAATGAACCGAGCAACTGCAAATGCTAAATCCTCAACCGGGCGCTGGTGGTTTGGGCCACCAAAGTCTGTGAACCTAAACAAAATACCAAAAGCAAATAAAAATATGCATCCCACGGAACAGTTTCAAGGACTGGTGATAAGCATGAAACTCACCAGCCAGTCCATGCCTCGGTCCACATTGTGGGCTTGTAAGGTTTATTTGGAGAGAAATAGTCACAATAAAAACCATTGCAGGTGTTTATCTGTTGATAAGATTCAGAAACATGATTTAAGACCCTCATTGTTAAAGCAGAAATGACACTTACGTTAATATTTAGGGTTCTGTCTTAATTCCTTGCAACAAAATAAATTTCGCTCACTTGTTGATATCATATGTTGTCATTCATTGAAAGACTTCAGCAGCTAATACACCAGCAGGAAATTATTTTAGAGGAAATATACTAGCTTTCTTACCACTGGGTCTGGGGCATCAGACTCCTTGCACATAACCCATGGAACCCCGGTATCCATCGAAACAGCCATCTGTGCAGCCCAGGTCATATATGCATGACCAGGAGATCCAAATACGTTGCCTTCAGGCTCGTACTCATTCTCAATCTGCACTAAAGAAATATAAGAGTATAAGAAAGAGTAAATTTAATGAAGATGAAGTTGGAGATCTTTGTGATTTATAACTTTCATGAAAGCTTGAATTATAGAGCAAGATAATTGAAGAAAAACTGAAAACCATACCTGAGAGAGGATTATTGGGCCACCTTGAGACTCAAACAGTTTTTCATCTTTCATCATTTGAACAATTTTTTGGGTGAATTTTTGCATTGCCGACTGCAAAATCAAGATGATAAGACAGTAACAACCAAGTTCACATAGCCATTTGGATTCTTGCAAAATGCCAATAGATGTTCAGATAGAGAGAGAGACCTTGAAAGGCTCGTTATCTGTCCTAAAGCTTATCCCTGGAACATACTTCAACCAAACAGGAAACCCTCTAAAATAATGAGACAAAAGATTGGTAAAGAACCTCAGATTTTGATGCACATAAAGGAAAAACAATATCTACCATTACCCAAAGTTCCACTCTGCACATATATATGGTCCGATTCGAAGATGCACGTAAAGTCCAGCTTCATGGACCAACTTGATGAACCGAACCAAATCACCTCTCCCGTCAAAATTATACTAAAAAAAAAAGATTACAGAAAGAATCAATGTGATAACAGAAAATGCAAGAACAACAACGAGAAAACAGAGGAAACAGAGTTTAAGTAGCAAAGCACATTGCCAGGAGAAGGCTCGTGAAGGTTCCAAAAGACATAAGTGTCTATAACATCCAAACCACCATCTTTAGCCTTCTGTATAAGGCCTCCCCACATCTGCATTTCATGTGCACATACATAGAACTACACATTAGCCAAAACTGTAATAAAACCCTTAACATGGAAACAGTATTTTCTTCGGCAAAAATGTGAGAATGTTTATGAAGTATGGGGAATAGAAAACCTCAGGGGTGCTTCTAGGATAGTGAATAGAACCAGAGAAGAGAACCTTCCTCTGCCCATTGATAATCAGCGCCTTCTTGTCGTAAGTTACATTGCACTGTATCAACTGGAGACTTGTTAACAAAACTACATAGAGAGAAAACAGCCACCTGATAGTTGAGTTGGCTGCCATTTTCTCTTCTGAGATTGAGAAAGATAGGCAAGGGAGCTTGGGAAGTCAATAAAAGAAGTATTGAATGTGGGAAAACAAAGAATCAGAAAAAGAAAAAAAAAAGAAAAAAAAGTGGTTATGTGACCACCAATTCTCAGCTCCACAATGATGTTTTTGTCTTGAAGTACTTTACTACAAATAATATGAAGGTAAAGTACATTCTAGCCACTAAAGGTTCTGCAATGTTCCACTTCTGCCTCTGTTGTTTGAAATTTCCCGATATCATCCTCCTAATTTCCAAACAGTTCAAATTTTGGCCCTTTGTTGTTAAATAGCTAATGACAAATAATGCCGATATATCAGAATAGAATTTTAATCTATCAGAATGGAAGTGGAACATTGCTTAATCTTCAGGGTCTAAAATATAATTTGCCAAATATTACATGATTGTGAAGGAAGATTGTTGGGTAAACATTCATAGTGAAGAAGAGGGCATTGACAGCCACTCAAAAGCATTGCCACTCGAGGACTGTTTAGATTTTAACATTTATTCGATTTCATCCTGACAGAACTAACATGAGAAAATATTTAGCCCTGTGGTCATATTCTACGCAAAGCAGAACGAGGGATGGTCTCCCGCATTAAACCTAAACCACCACGACAAATTGCAGTATAATAAGGCAAGCAATCCTACAGTGTTTGGCCGGAAATCAAAACCATAAAGTATCTGCGTTAGGTATCGTTGAGGGATTAGATTTCATAATGTTTGCGAAAATCACGCCGTCTTACGATGATTCGATCCAAATAACCTAATCCAAATGAGAGTCACTGCCATATCCTTCTTAAAAAATGCAATGATAAGAACAAGAAACAAGAAAAGGGATATGCATGGCTAACGGATCAGGTAACCAACCCCAGATAGGTGTTGTGTGCAAACCTCAGCACGTTATCCTCTATTAGAAAACACATAACTTTATTTTCAATTTCTTCTTATCACAAATGATTTTGATGCGTACATATATATATATATATATATATTTAATCTGGATAAGAAAAACAGCAGAAAAATCAATAATTCTATGTCGGTGAGCGAGAGCTACTGGCACTACAGAAATGGAAAGAAAGAAAAAGACCGTCAGATTGAAATGATGGGTTGATGGAGTGAAAGCAGCACCTCGGATGCTCACATCTAAATGGGTGTCTTTTTGAAATATACATGGACGCTCTGTGTGGCCCACATTGAGATGCCCATGTGAGGGGGACCGTTGATTTTTGATGGCTGATTAATAATCCAGTGCCTTGTATTTCAATGCTCCTACGGGAGAGGGTAGAAAAAAGAAGACAGGAGCTCACTTTCAATCAATGGAAATAACCCTTATTATACCAGAAGTGGAGTGGTTTTTAAGTGTGTGTTTCTGTCCATGGCCATCTCTCCCACTAGCCATGCTCTGTGTAATCCACTCAGCTTACACATTACAGCAACATGGAGATCAAAAGGTGGCTCAGAAAAATGACATCATCATCCATCAGACACCATTGCCATCCCTTTAAAGAAAAGAGCCGTGATGCAGTAAAGTCCCCCCCCCCGTCATTTCCTCCTGAATTGGTTCTTGGAAAATTTCAAGTTGATTCCTTTACTTTTGTCGTGGCCAGCTGCCTCGCTTTTATCATAGAAAAAAGTCTCTCTCTGCCAGAGACTCGAGATAGCTGTAGTGTACGCTAATACTCTGAATTATTACATTAATTTCTGGACGGCATTGAAATATCTATTTGTGAATTGATCGATAGGGCATGTTTGTCTATGAATTATTGCTGTATTTTTAATTCAAAACGAACTCCTGGTGGGTCTTTGTAGCTGATGATGGCGACCGCCATGTTCTCAGCGGGGAATACAGTGCCTCTTCCTCTGGCCAACTCACCTTATAAAAGAAACCTTATAAGAAACAAACCCAAACAAAATTTAAGGTCTTGGATTTTGTTGGATTTTCCTGTCAATTAATCTTGTTGTAATACTGAATTGCACCAATCCGCTAAGAACAGTTCTAACTGAAGGAACAGTTAATTCAACGAAGTTAACCACAAAATTGTCAGATTTTGAGAGTACAGAATGTCTAGCAATTGCATTTAAAATCAATCACAGCGACTCTTCTACGAAAGAATCCATCGTTAAATGCTACTAAAACCCACTAGAAGGAAATTATAATCGAACCATCTTTTAAGCTGTTTATTGGCTTGCTTTTCACCTTCAGGTTTGCTGTCACAAGTATGCTTGGAGAATTTCAGTTTGTATTGTTCGATCTGCGTGTCAAGCTTATATACCACGTCCTGTACCCCAGAGTCTTTGTTCTTTTTGAGCCTTTTTTTCTTTTCTCTGAAATTTCACCCCCTTCTTTTCCTCTGTTTGGAAATTTCCTCTTTCTTTTTCCCAAATCTGCTTCCTTGAAAGGTTCAACTATTTTTTCCATATTGACTGAATTTCCAATATCAGGTTTTCTGCCTTGATCCTTCTGCTTGTGTTTGAGGGCCTTTAGCCTTGTGTTTTCTGCTTCCTGTTTTGTCTTCTGCCCGGGAATTTGCATGTCTTCAGCTCCTGGATTCCTCTTCTGCTTTTTAGTACCATGTTCTTTCAAGAATTTTCTATCAGGATCCTTATTTTTCACTTCATCAATTCAATTTGATTCCGAGTCCATCACTGATCTATTCTCAACTCTGGATGTCCCTTCTCTGGACATATGCTTTTGGCTTGGAATGGCATTTGATGCCTGTGACTCATCCTTTTCCTGCATATCTTGAGAACCTTGATGGGTTTCCAGCTGCTGAGCTCGAAAGCGTAGCTTTATGTAGCTTCAAAATTTGAACATCATCGAGAGCAAAAGATTATCAGGTGATGTTCAGGACCAAAAGTTTCTGCTGGTAGGCAAACATTGCATTGTTGTTAGGAATTGTTTTCTGACAAGAAATTAACAGGAGATACCAAGACAATGAAATGCCTTGCCAGGATTATTATTTAGAACCCTCGGGGCCTCCAGCACAAATGCATGGTTAACTCAACAAAAGCAACTCCCCGTGAATGATCACAGCCTTTCCCTTCTTTATACTCTTAAAAAACTACAAGAATCCAAAATAGCTACAAAAAATTGTAGCTGACCTGCTGAATGAAAGATACACACAATGCCAGTCTCTTTGGCACTTTGATGAAGGCTACCAAATATTACAGTCTTGGCAGCCCTTCATAAATCAAAAGAAAAATAAGTCATCATGTGTGGTCTTTTCCGAGGAAGAGGGGGGAAAAATACTATCATGCAATCATCATATAATTTCTCTCGTATATACTCATGATTGTGTGTGTGTTCAAACCTGAAAAGACTTCAATTTCGAAGCTATAGCTCAAGAGACTCACACTTCATAATCTATTTCAACATGTCATTGTCAGCAACAAATCTGGAGCCATTGTTCTGCTTAATATGAGGCTATAATTTCTGATTAATCCGATCCTACAAAGTGCTATTACAGTAGGAAATCATTAAGCAGAAAGGACAACGATCCTAAGCTACCAACAGAGAATAAATATTTTTCACAGGCAACATGAAGCACAAGCCCTCAATCTGCAATAATCAGTAGTAAGCACTGTAGTTAACAGTCGCAAACACAGCCAAGAGTTAAGAACTAAACTGTTAATGAAACACCAAACAACATGCAAAATTTCATTCATATTAAGAAAGCTATTTAATTTAATTTAATTTTGGCATGCTATTGCTTCTGCAAAATTACACCGGCCTAGGTACTTATAAAACCTTAACAGCAGATACACCCAAGGAGACCATTAGGAATGACTGAAAGGGAAAACGCCCGTAACAACAGCAAGAAAATAAACTACCTCTGCTTTTCGGAACAATTCTCTTTATCAGTTAGATCTGTAACAAGTTTTGCTGGTTTTCTCAGCTCTCGAGCTTTCACTAAACTTTTTATTCAAATGATCAAACTCGCATACAGAATGCCAATCTGAGACAGAAACATTTAACACACTTGAAAATAATATGCGACCTGATCCCGGTACATTTGGAACATGCTTCTCAGGCTTTTTCTACCTTTTTGTGCACCCATAAAGCTGCGCCTGATTGGACCGACATCACTAAAAGTCTCTTCAAGCTATTGAAAAACGAATAAATGAGCAAGATTATTATGAATTGAAGCGAGGAGTAGCTCGTAATTAGTACCTGAGAGTTGCTGTAAGGGAAAGGTAAGTTGGAGACGAAGAGAGTGTCAGAGCTGTGTTCAGCTGCAGAACCACTTTCGCTCGTTTTCTTCTTCTTTCCCTCGGTGTATTTTGTGTTCGGCGATGGAGAAAAGCAAGTATGGTGGAACCTAAAATCTCAGAAACCTTGCAGGCGTTGTTGGGCTTTGTTTTATATTTTTGTTGTTGGGCTTGGTCTGTTTAAAAGAGTGAGGCAAGGTGATTATGGGCCTGGTTGGATCTTAAGGCCCAAGTCTTAGATCTGGCATAAGTTATTTGCGTGCGCAAACCAATATGGTATCCGAATTCTTAAATGTTGCAAAAGGTTGCAATTTGAAGCTGCAACTTCTTGTCTCTGAATTCAAGAAATTTGACCGTTGGATTTTTTAAACTAGAGAAACACTATTTTTTTTTTAACCTCAAATTCCGGATTCTTTGCAATCTTATCCCCAGTTCTTTTCTTTTTTGTGCCAAAAACTATCTATTTGCAAGCGTCATGTGCCATAAACAAAGAAAATCCATTTTCATTTTCAGATTGAATATTCTAGAAATGTCACTAGCTTTGAATTCTCTGCATCACTGGCATTGAATTTTCTGCATGTGGATGTCACTGGCATTGAATTTTCTGCGGTGGACCAAACCAACCAGTAGTTAGAGTCCAGTCTCTGTTTAAAGAAGAAATGTCAGTGAGATCAAACAAAAATTAGAAAGAAAAACATCATGAGCGACATAAAACACAGAAGGATCCATATATGTTAATGGAATATCGATGCACATAGCAGAAAAGGGCAAGGAGCACTTGTTCTTCCCATTCATGGCTTCCCCGAACTGGATTCACTGGGGCCTTGAATTATTACCGTGCCATGGACGTGCATGATCATAATATTAGTAGATACCGTAATTAATAATTCTATATGATAGTATCGTTAGGAAATAATATAAATTCTAAATCTCATCTAACAGTTTAAGTTTTTAAGTGAGATAGTTTATTAACATGATATTAGAGTCTTGTTGATCCAATGGTTACGAGTTCGAATCTCACCGTCCTCATTCTATTTGATAAAAATCAAGCATAAAGTAACGTGGGTCTGTGTAAATTTCAAGCCTAAAGGGCTTTCACTTGAGAGAAGAGATTAGAAAATAATATAAATCATATTTTATGACCTCACCTAACAACTTAAGCTTTTAGATGAGATAGTTTTTTAGCAAGTATATATCCGAGCTAGTTAATGTCAAGGAACCATCTCACCTAAAAGCTCAAGTTGTTAGGTGAGGTCTCAAATTATGATTTATATTATTCTCTAACACACCCCTCAAATAAAAACCCTTTGAATTTAAAATTTGCATAGACCTATATTACCTTGTGCTTAATTTTTATCAAATAGAATGGGGTGGTGAGATTCAAACTCGTGACCACTGGGTCAACAAGACTCTGATACCATATTAAAAAATCATCTCACCTAAAAACTCAAACTGTTAAATAAAGCCTCAAAATATAATTTATATTATCCTCCAGACTTGAAAAACAGAAAAAGGAGAAAGCCATCACTAGCTAGTTCTGGTTTTTGGCATGAGCCTGCATCCTTTTCATTTTCATGCACGGATTAGATGGTATCTTTGAGGTGGACGAGTTCGCACATGTATGGTAAGACCAATTCCACATTTCTGACCCGACTAAAAACATACCATCCAGTTCTGGAATTAGAAAATACATATTCATGCCTTTTCTTATGAAGGAACTGGGAGCTTCTTGGACCATGCCGCAGAATTCATAGTTGGCGACAAAGACGTCGGGTTTGTGTCTTTTGGGACAAAGGACTGCATTGATGGAGAAATATTCAAGGAGCTTGTGCCTAACGTTGAGGTGGTTGTCATTGATGGCCACCATTTTACTCAGCAGGAGAGAGCGGGGCAAGTTTCGAACGAGATCTCGTCATTTTCCAGCAAGAAATCATAATAAATTGTGCATGTTAAGCTCTAATCCATTCATAACATCTCGTGTGATCTGTCGTTGTTTCACCTTTTACGAGGACGATATTGAATGGGTTTAATTGTTGAATGGAACACTTGTTCTTACAGCTGTGTTGGCATCAGAGATCTGTAATCATACTGTAGCAGCTCAGGCATAGGAAAGCCAGGGAACAGTACCTTCTTCATGATTTCGGTGGAAGTGAAAAGGCTCGAATTGGTCCATGGGTAGAGTGTGGACCATTTAGAGGTGTGGATTTTCAGACAAAATCGAAAGATTTTCAAGATTTTCGTTAGAAGTTTGAGAACAGATTTGTCATCCTTTCAAGAAAGGGTTCGTCACCCTGCCAAGTGGATGGTACGGAGAGCAAATCTTATCCGCAACTGCCACCATCTTGCAATATGCATGGAGGAGGGTTTCAAGAAATTATATATAAATTCATTCGTGACTTTATATTCTATTTTCTTGAGAAATAATTCTTGCCATTATTGAAATAATGCAGTGTAAAGATAAATAACAACGTGAAGGAACATTTTCATAATAAAAAATGCATAAAACTTGACGGAATCGTACCATTCAAAACACATCTCGATGGTTCTTCCATTCGAATAAATAATATTTTGTCATTTTTTGTTTATTTTTTTCAAGATCTCGAGAGTAATTCTCCTTTTTTTAATTTTCTAAAAGGTCAATCGTTCATTTTATATAATTTTATAAAAACTTGATTATTTATATTTTGACATTTTATTTCAGAAATTGAGTTATTAATTTAAAAGAAATCAGTTTTTATATCATCTTATATGGCAAGTAATATGTCATCTTCTCCAAGTAATCTGCAATTGCCAAAAACATATACAATTGATATGCAACTGCCAAGAAATTTATTAAGAGAAGTGAGAACTGTTATACTTTCAACAATACCCCTCTTAAGTTGGATCAAGAACATTGAGTGATCCAAGTTTGGAAAGCAATTAATAAAACTAGTATAAAAGAAAGACTTGGTGAAGATGTCTGCAAGTTGATTTTAACTTCAAGTATAGTGAGTTTTAATTATCTGGGATCGCACTTGTTCTCGAACATAATAACAATCAACTTTGATAAGCTTAGCCCTTTCATGAAAAATAGGATTGAATGCAATATGCATGGCAGCTTTGTTGTCGCAATAAAAGACATAAGTTGAGGATGTAAGAAACCCAAATCCTCAAGTAATGTCTTTACCCATATAAGTTCAGAAGTCATGGTTGTTATAGCACGATACTTTTTCAAGAGACCAAATTTCCTCCATCAAATATACAATATTCAATGGTCAATTTGCAATCAAGAGTGTTTCTTGTCTATTCTGCATCAATATAACTAAGTACCCAAATGTGATCATTACTTTTTACAAGCAAACCTTGTTTAATGGACCCTTTAAAGTATATAAAAATTCTTTTAACAAGCAGTGTATAATTGATAGTAGATGCATGCATAAATTGGCTTGTAAGGTTGACTGCATGGTTAATATCAAATCATGTAATTATAAGATAAATCAGCTTCTCGATCATTATTTGATAAATATGTTGTTGATGAAGAAGGTCACTATTCATTGTTATTGAAGGATAAGCAAAACATTAATGCCATAATTTTTGTTCTAGATTTAGGCTATTATTGATGTGAAGTCCTTTACAAAGGCAAATGTTGTTTTGAAGATAATAATGATCTTGAAAGAAAAATCCCTCACCAATCATCTTCTTAATAGCTAGATCATGAAATACAACATTATGTGAAGAGAAAGTAGCAACACAATTCAACATTGTGGTAATTTTTTTAATTGATAGTACCTTAAAAGGAAATGAAGGAATATATAGAATATGGGATATGATTGATTTAGAAAGTAATTTCACATTTCTTTGCCCTACAATTGGTGTTTTGTCACCATTAACAACTGAAATTTTAAGATAGTGGGGCCAATATTTTAAAGTCAAGTATGAGATTATGATCATTTGACACATCAATTTTATTCCCCGTGTAAACTTATTAACCTAGTAGATATAAAGATATTTTCATAGATAATGAAGTATATTTTATATTAAAAAATATATTAAACCCTTTTTTATTTTTAATACCTATATAGTAAAACCATTAAAAAAATATCAATTTAATATGTTTTAAAAAATAAATATTTTGAGAAAAACATAAAAGCAAAAATCATCGCAAATACCCCTTTAATCACACAAATTAACTTCAATAAACCAACCAACAAAATGTTTCCACCATATTTCGTCGGTGGTCTCTTGGGTATCCATAAATAGGTAAGGAAAATTTTGAATCATGCATGCTTCCCACGAAGGAAAAATAGGATAAAAAACTGCAGACCCCACGAGGCATGAGCAATACCTCAGTGTTACCAGGATGTTTGATATTATATTTTAAAATTAAAAAAAAATGAATTTTTTTATTTTAAATTAAAAATATAGTGTTTTTAAATTATTTTTATATATTAATATCAAAAATAATTTTTAAAAAATAAAAAATATCATTTCAATATATTTCTAAATAACAAATAATTTACAAATCAATATGGACCACAATCTTAAATATTTAGTGATTTGTTTGAAAGTATAGTTGCGGTTATTTTTTAAAATGATTTTCATTTAAAAATACATTAAAATTATATTTTTTTATTTTAAAAAAAATATTTTTAACATCAGCACATCAATATAATTTAAAAACATCAATATAATTTTAAAAAATCAAATTATATTAATTTAAACTTAAAAATAAAAATAAAATTTTTTCAAAAAAAAAATTTTAAAAACAAACTCAAACACTCTATTATTGGCCATTTGGCTACATGTTTGTACCTGCGTTTAAAAAAAAAATACTTTATCAGTGTTTGGTAAAGGATGCACCACAGTTTTTTGGACTGTGGGATCCACCCAAAACTGAGGCCGACCCTCCGTTTTTGAGGGCCTGTTTGGTATTGCGGTTGCGGTTGTAGTTGAGGTTGAAAAAAAGCAGTTTCATAAAAAGTGCTTTTATTGCGGTTCAAAATAAATAGTGAAGTGTTTGGTTAAAACTGTGGTTGAGTTTGAGGTTGAAAAAAAGCAGTTTTAAAGTGTTTGGTTACCTAGCTTTTCATATATAATTTTTTAAATATTATAGATTTAATAATTATAATAATAAAATATAATTAATATTTCAAATAAATTAGATACTTGTTTTTATTCTTTCATCAAGCTACTTGTAATTTTATCACTAATTAAATTTATCCCTGAATAATAGTAAAATATCATCTAAAATAAAATTAGAATTGCAAGACAAAAATTATATTGTGATATTCTTATAATATATATATATATATATATATGGGCTGGGGGTGGGGATATAGGATATAATAAAAAAATATAATTAATAATTCAACTAAATTAGACACTTATTTTTATTCTCTCATCAAACTACTTGTAATTTCATCCAAACTAAATCTATACGTGAAGGGCTCTTCGATCTCAAAACAATCGTAAAATATCATTTAAAACAAAATTAGAATTGCGAGAAAAAAATTATATTTTTTATAAATATAAATATTTAGATATAAATAAATATAAATATTTTTATATAAATATATAAATATATATATATATATATAGAGAGAGAGAGAGAGAGAGAGAGAGAGAGAGACCTGAGGGGCGCATATACAGCTTGCGCCCCCTCAGGTCATGAACCACCGTTTGCGGAAAGCAGGAATTTCCTGCTTTCCACAAACCGTGGTTTGTAACTTTAAAATTGATGGGTCCCACCATCAATTTTAAAGTTACCAAACACTACATTAAGGGTGCAAACTGCGTTTTCAACAACACGCAGTTTGCACCACTTAAACAAACGGGCACTGAGAAGCAGTTCGCAACTGCTTCTCATGAAACGCACAATCCTAGGCATCCGTGGCACGTCTCTGAGCTTCTCTCTCTCACTGACACAGCCTTCTCCGGACAAAGCCCCGTTGTTTTTCTGGTAGAGCCCCACCTCTCTCTGCTCATTGATTCATGTCAAGGTTTATGGTTTTTTCATTTTTATTTTAAATAATAATAATAAAACAGAATAATAGTATTATATTATTATATATTACAAAACACATAATTGGCGTGGGATTTTCAACTGTAGCGCCCCTCACAATACACTGTGGACTGGAGCAGTGCACGGGCGAAATTGGCCCTGGGGCGCGCGGCGAAGGGGGGCTGGCAGGCGGGGCTATTTTCGGTTTTTCCTCTGAATTTTCTATTTTTTTAAAAAAATATTCAGTTGTGAACAGTGTATTGACTATTTCATCCCCGGTAATAAGACAAAATAAGGCTTCCGGCTGAGGGGCACCGACGTAATTGCGCGCGGCCGGACCGGCCCGGTCCGGTCCGCCGCAACTTTTTATTTTTTTTATTATTTTCTTAAATGGCTAAATACGGTTTTAGCCCCCAATAAGACAAAAACACTTAATTGGGAACAGGGGCAACACGGTAATTGGCCATATTTTTCGAATTTTTTATTCGGCGTCTGTCAGGGCGTGGGCCGCACGCGCCAAGCGGTGTTCCGCCTCACGCCCTGTTGAGGTGGCGCGTGCGGCCTCCTCCGGTGGACGGAAATTGTCTACCGGCGTCCAGAACGATGCGCCTCCGCGTGGTCTTCCTCCCGCGGTGGTGCGTGTAACCACCTGATGTCCGTGGACGTGGCGGAGGCCGGTTAAAGCCGCCGGCCACGTTTCTCTCTCTCCTGCACGTCAATGTGCAGGAGAGTCCCCCATGTTTGGTTCCTTTTCACTTCGGTCCCTGCACTTTGAATTTCGTTTTTGGTCCTCATTTCTTTGATATAAGTTTTGATTTTTTTCGATTGGGTCCTCCGATTTTAATTGATTGAATGTGAAAGTTTCACTTCGGTCCTTCTACTTTCAATTTCAGGGTTGGCTGTATAGAACTCAATCAATTCGGTACAAAAGTTCTGATTTTTGCAATTTTGTCCTCTGATTTCAATTGACAATAAATGTAATTTGCATTTCAGCCCTTTGACTTTTTATTTTTTAATTTAATCCCTTTATATTTAATTTTAGCTTTTATGTTTTTTAATCCCTATTTTTGTCCATGTATATATAAGTGTATTTAACACAACAATAAAAACTAATAATAATAATAATAATAATAATAATCATGATTTAATTATTTTTCATTCTTGCTCTTTTGTTATTTTTTTCCCTCCCGATAATTTGATGTGTTTTTTTTCCGGTGATAGCAATGATAATTTTTTTTTTTTTATCTTTTGGTAAAGTTTTTGGGATATTTTTAGTCTTTCATTTTTTTATGTTTCTTTCATTATTAACATAATAATAATAATTATAATAAGAATAATAATAATAGTTATTATTATTAATATTATAATAATTGTGATTATGTATTCTATGATTATAATAATAGTGATTATTTATTCTTTCATAATAATAATAATAATAATAATAATAATAATAATAATAGTTTTTAATTTGTTTTTCTTGCTTGCTGTTTTGTTCATGCTTTTTGTTTTTTTCACTCGGTATAATTTAATAATTTTTTCTGTTTTTATTCTGGCGGCAATAATAATTTTAGATATTAAGACTCCGATGTTACTATTGTGATAATATTTTAAATTAATATTGCTTCCTTTGCCCTTTTTTAATAATTTGCTCTTTCTATTAATTGATTTTTATAATTTTATTATCTGCACAGTAATGATTTTAGTAATTTGTTTTTTTGCTTATTCAATTATTTTGCTCTTTGTTCTAATGTTTGTGCGCGCTCTTTTGTGGTCGTTTATGACGCAATACCTATATTCTAAAAAATGTAATCTATGCTTACGTGACAAACTCAACTAAAAATTTTAAATATTTTATCTTTGAATCTATAATTTTTATTTACTTATATCATATAAATTTATCGTTGTAGATTTAATTATGTTAAATTATATGCAAAAAAACTACCCGCGGCAACGCGCGGGCAATTATCTAGTATATATATATAAGCTGTCGGGGGTATATATATATATATATATATATATATATATGGGGGGGGCACGCGCGTGATTGGGGTGTATATATATATATATTGAAAAATGATGTAATTATATTAAAAATATTTGTTTTTGTTTTTATTAAAAAATACCTCAACAAGATGTAAAAAATTATATACAAAATTAATAATTATATTATTGGAGGGTTTTTTAAAGTAATTATTTGATTATATAACTTATTCATATTAATTGTATAATTAATTGTATAATAAAATTATATACAAAATAATTGTACTAATTTTAAAATGGCTCTTCTAAATTGTGTTTTTTTTATCATTGGAGTAGATATAGACAAAAAAAACTATATTTACACTATTTAAAATTATATTTATTTATTTGTTACGTAGACATGATTTGTCACTGTATTTTAAAAATATTTATGAATAAAAAAAATTATTTTAATTATTTTTGTTTCTAAAGAAAAAACAAGTATCTAATTTATTTGAATTATTAATTACATTTTATTTTTATGATTTTTAATCTACAATATTTAAAAAATATATATGTGTGTGTCCTTTAAAGTAATTTTACAAGTTAACAACAATATGAAAATAATTAAAAACCTCAAACTCAACCAAAGTTTTAACCAAGTGTCTAATTTAATTGAATTATTAATTATATTTTATTTTTATGATTTTTAATCTACAATATTTAAAAAATAATATATATGTGTGTTCTTTAAAGTAATTTTACAAGTTAACAACAATATGAAAATAATTAAAAACCTCAAACTCAACTAAAATTTTAATCAAATACTTTAATTTCAGTTATAAACCACAATTAAAAACACTTTTTATAATTTTTTTTATTTATTTTAAACATAACAACAATAACTATACCAATCAGGCTCTTTAGTGTTTTGGTGAAAAGCAATACCATTATGGTGAAAAGCAGCCGAGCCCCAGAGAAAAGAGGTTAGGTTAAAAGAACGAAGCACTTCGCCCATCATAACAACGACAAAAAAAAAAAAAAAAGGAGAGAGAGAGAAGAGAGAAGCCTCCAAGTCCTTGCAGACCAGCGGGCCCCACAAGGCATTATCCAGGCGGGGCCCTATCCATGTCGTTGCTGACATCAGCAGTTGAGGAACTATGTGCCCTGCTACTGCTACTTCCCTTTGGCATCAGGTTTACGTGGTTGATTGTAGAGCTAGGCATGGGACCCGCATTAGATAATTAATAGAAATTAATGAAAGAAGAAAGAAAAAACAAAGGCAAGCGTGAACCTCACTAATCAACCCGACCCACCGTAGCTCTTCACCCGACTAATCAAGCAATCAGAGCTTCCACGTGTCAGGTAATCTCCTGATGGTCAACAGGATAAAGCACACAAGCTTTTAATCCCCTTGATTAATTTCGAGATTATTTAATTAGTTAGCTGTTATACCGACTAAGCTATGTACAAGTTAAATTACAGCTGGCAATTTTCTGGCTATCTAATATTTTATTTTTGAATTTTCTTATAAAATCAATTTCCTTTGGAAGGTAGATTGTGTTTGTGGTTAATGAGAAGCCTCCGTGCCGGCCGGGAATTATCATAATGGTCCCTGAGGAATTATTAAATTAGAGTTTGGTGTAAAAAAAAAAGTCCAACCAACATACGTCCATAAATGTATTTTAGAAGCTTATGATGGTTGGCAGCAGCATATGTTTCCTGATTTTGACTCTCATTCCATTTCATCATGATTTTTCTATGCTGAAGTCAATTTGAAAAAAAACAGTTCGATTATTTTTTATTTGTAATCGTGATTATAATTGGTGATAATATAAATAAATAGAGGGAGCGATTAACAACTTTATTGCACAGAAGAAATTAACAACTTTTTATTATTTATAAACATATTTTATTAATATTTTTATTTTAAAAAACATATTTTTAATATTTGTCCATCGAAACAATTTGAAAACATGAAAAAATCATTTGAAGTAAAAAATATCTTTTTTTAAAAATAAAACTTTTAAAACACAATAATATGCAAGATATAAAAAATATCAATTTCTAAAATTTTAAAATAAATCTTTGATATCATCAATTTAAATTTCATGATTTTGCTATGATCTGAAGTGTTTTACCATCACCTTACAAATATATTGTAAGAAAACAATTTTACTTTCAATAGAGTATTGGTTTCTGATGTATGACATGTTAGATTATTTTTTATATATATATATAATATATATATATATAGTGTGTAATTTTTCTTTTAAAAACATTTATATAATAATATATTAGAGAATATATTTTCTTCAACTATTGAAATGATAATTTATTGAATCTATTTAGGTTAACCTTACAAATTTATGACCTAGATTATGAAATTATCATAACTTTATAAAAAAAATAAATCACGAATGTTAATTCCTAACAAACTTGATGTTAAATAATGAATTCTAAAAATATATAAAAAATGATAAAAAAAAATTACACGGGTCATCCCAAGTTAACTTGTCAAACTACAATTTGAGTCATAAGATCATGATCCCTCATGTAAATAAAAATTATAAAACTTATTTTCAATTAACCTGATGTTAAAAGATAAAATAAAATAAAAACTAAAAACAAATCAACTTGTACTAATTTGTCAAACATGCAACCTATTTTTATTTAATATATTTTTAAATAAAAAATATTTTTTAAGAATAATATACAACATAATATCGAACACAAACTTAATTACACATTGTGTGTTGTTTGATTTAGAATGTTTTTTTAATAGTGTTTTTATTTTAAAATACATTAATTTTTTTTATATTAACATATTAATATTATTATAAAAAATAAAAAATATCAACTCAGTATTTTTTTAAAATAGATATATTTTAAAAAAGATCAAAATACTAAACATGCAATACTTATTTGGTATTGTAATATTGGATACTTTGTTTTGAAATAATTTTTATTATTTTTACAACGATCACATTAAAATAATTATTGTTTTTTTATATATAAATAAACAAACATGTTTTAAAACATAAAATACTAAACGAACATGTAAATGAATATGATTTTAAAATAAAAAGCATATTTACTTATCCATCGCAAGTTCGCAACCGCTCGTGCAGTAACGAACCGGATGGGCGTGTATCTTTAATTTAAAATATTAATTCGAGGGTAGGGTGTCAGAAAAAGCTCTCACCTCATAAAATCAAACGTGTGATCCATGGCTTCTTCTCACTTCATTCAACCAATCAAACCCTTCCATTTATTAATAACCTTAGATTTCTCTCACGAATCCCAAGCACCGCATCTCTTTCTCGATAAGCCCATTTCCCACGTCAATGGACTCTCCTGTTTCTACGCAGCGTTTTTGTTTTTTGATTTCAAGGTTTGGTCCTAGGACTTTGTGTATATTACCAAACTGCCTCCTCTTCCTTGCCTTTGGATTCGAGCGAGCTAGCTAGTGGTGAAAGACTTGCGGTTGTTAGCAATTTGAGAGATTTGCAAGTCATAATTATTTCACTTGTTTTATCTTTTAAGCTAATCAATGACGTGTACATCTTGCCACTTGTGCTTAGTTAGGGCCAACAACAATTTAACAAATGAAAAATCAGTCTTATCAAACCTTCATGAGGATGATCATGGTGCGCTGATCCATCCATCATTTGCTTCAAGATTTTTTTTTGGATATTCCCTTTGATAGAAGCCCGTGCTGATATTTGGTCAAAATTTTCAAATATCAATTTTACTTTTATTTTAATCAAATTTAAAAGTAAAAGGTTTTTTTAATTATTAATATAATAATTAAAAACTTATAATAATTATTAATTTCAAGACTATTCCACGAACCCAAAAAAAAACTTGGAAATTGCCTGACTGTACAAGCCGCTGGACCCGTCATCATCGTCCTAACATTTGTATAAATTTAGGGGTCCATCGGCCGAAGAGTACGAGTCTCCTTAGCTCTGCAACTTTACACCATCAAGGAGAAAATGACCCTCGATTTTACGACCATGGAAGGGTCAATATACCCTATGATGGTAGGAAAACGAAAAGATCAAAGGGATTTTTTGGAACTTTTCCATGAAAACACAATCTCAAGCTCCTTCCATTTACTCGTACCGCATCATTTATGGAATATTTTTCTCTGTCAATTAAGACAGCAGCACCAACACTATCGATTGATCTTATTTTAATGATCAACTGTTGAATCCAACCAGTATCGTTTGTCAGGCATTATTACATCAAGCTGCTCCCCCCTTTACCGACGTTGATTTCTAAATTCCCACTCATTATCTCAGCAAACTCTTATACAATTAACTGTTTTTTCTCTTTTAAAAGCCAGAATAACAAGCAATTATTCATGCACAGTTCTATAATAACTCACGGATAACTGTTTCGCGTACAGAAACGAATCAGGTTTCTTGAGGCCTTGACATGAATGCACAGTTATATGCCCGGTTGACTGTTCTCACGAGAGAGTTCTTTTGCTTTCTCAACATCACAAATGAATTGCGACAGTGGTTCATCAAGCATTTTAATAATCTCAATCACACCAGCTAAGCTCGTCCGAGTTGAATTCTTGTCTATAATTATTTATCCTTTTTTTTTTTTTATGATAAAAAACATGTTGGAGGAAGAAGAACATCAAGGCAGGTAATAGAATAACACGAACTGTAGGGGAAGAAGTATAATACAAGAAAAAAAGAAGGGTCCAATACAGAATCTTCGACATTTGTGAGAGCGAAAGGACAAATTTAGTGATATAGGCACCTATTGGTGCTCCTTGCAAATAAAAAATTAAAAAAGAGAATAAATATAAACAATATAGAATAGAATAAGTTGTCAAATAAAAGGAAAGAATAGAAAAGGCGTATATGGTGGTGGATATTGCAGCAAGACCAGAACTTCCATGCTTAAGGATGAGAAAGACAGCCAGCTTGAAAGCTGTTAGAGAGAGAAAGTTGCTAGAAAGAGAAAAAAATGGTTGTGGTGTTTTTTTTTAAGGAGGTTTAAGAGAGGGTTTTAGGTCTACCAACTGGTAGTTAGGGATTGAACTCCTTAACCAAACTCAGTCTCCAACAGCCAAACAAAGAACCCTCGAAGTTTTACAACAACAACAACAAGAACTAGAAGCAACAGCAGCCACAACAAGAACAAGTCAAGCACCAACTACTACCACTACATCTTCTTCTACAGCTGAATTATCAAGCAAAGAGAGAACCCCGAAAGCCAAAGCTTTTTCCACGAAGAGATAACTGTTTCAAGAAACAATAAAACGATAAACACCAAGAAATCATTTCTTTTGAGAGAGAGATGCTCACGTGGGGTTTTAATGGAATGATGGATAGAGAGAATAGATGATGAGAGAAAAAAGATGAAAAAGGTGAAAAATTCATTGCTGTTCCTGCTTTCAATTATTATCATTAGCACTTTCTTTTCCTTTTCCTTTTAGAGAAAAAAGAAAGAAAGAAAAAAGTTGAAGCTTTTCTTCTCATGGCGTGTATTTGTATGTATTATGAGTACATACATAGGTCTGGGTAATGAAAAGTGAAGGGCTGTGTTGCTGTTGTTGTTGTTTTGTTGTATTGGGATCATCAGATTTGTGTATCAGCAGATCAAGTTGTCTTTCAGATTTTCTGTTCCCTCAAACACCCACAAGTGTTACTGATTTCCAGGTAATTTTTTATTGCTTGATCGGTTTCTCTTTTGCTCTCAATCTTTTCTGGTATTTTATTATTATTATTATTTCTCTTTCATGTGTGTCTCTGTCTGCTATCTTTTTTTTTTTTGCTGGAGATAGAGAAGACGATGATGATGACTATAATCTATGGACTTTTTTTCTAAGAGATTTTTGATATATATTGGTTTTGTTCTGCTTCCTGCTTAGGATCACGTTCTTTTTTACCTCTTTCATTATGCTTGATGGGCATCAAAACTTTTGTTTTTAAATAATTCTCCTGGGTAATAAATGGCAGTAAACTTTGAAGATTTCAGATCTTTTTCTTCTAAGGTTATGTTTAAGGGGAATTTTCGGATTTAGGGTATGAATTTTGTTGCTACTTTATTACGTCTATACTAGATCGATTCAAAGAGTTTTTTTTTTTTTAATAATTTCGGCACTAGAATTCACTAACTGGTAATGTTTACCCCCATTTTTTCTCTCCTTAAAACTGTCAAACCCCTTAAAAAGCTTTGTTTTTTCGCAAACAAGGATCTTTTGGTTTTTGATTCTTTTGTTCTTTATGTCCAAACCACCTGTGGTGTTCACTGTTGATAATCGTAGCCAAGAACTTGTAAGCTCCCCTCTTATTGGCTAATTTCTCCTGTATTTTTCCCCTTTGAGCTTGTACTTAAGTGTGGGTGTAATATTTACTTATAAACACAATTGCGAATTTGGAATTCCATCTCTAATAATAAGAGTGGTTAAGCACCCTCCAGGTATTAAGTATACGTGTTACAGTTGATGGTAATGGAAGCTCGTTTTCTATGTTCATTTCAGTTCCCTGGGCGGTATGTGATTGAACTTGCATAACCAGGCAGGGAAGTCCTCAAGGTTAAATACATATGGCTACCTATTATACTAGTTCAAATAATCAAAGAGATGGTGCTGCAATGGTATATCTCCCTGGTTCATATCCAAATGCGCCAGTTCTTCCTGGCAGTATGATGATGTACATGAATTCTGGATCATACCCGGACAATTTGGCTGGGAATTCTCACCAGCAAAACAACTGTATTGACTTTCAGTCCGTGGAGAATTCTGATTCAACCCCACAGCAACAAGAAATCCTGTCAAATCTGGGCGGATCACGAATAGGGGAGCATGATTTTGGTGCATGGAGGGATGGTAGAAATGAGATGCTAGTTGTGCATTCAGTGAATGGTGCTTCCAGCGTACTTAACGGGGCACAGAGTTTGCAGGGCCAGGGTTTATCTCTCAGTCTTGGCACCCAAATCCAATCTGGAATTCAAATGCCCTCGATTTCCTACCGGAATACCAATTCAGGCCTTACTTCGTTCTTGAGTCCTAATTCTTCAATTACAGGTGATGGTGGTGGCAGGAATGGCTCTTCCAGGGATGACCAGTCAAGAAATATTGAATATTTGACACCTGGTTTTATTGGAGGTAATCACGATGTTAATAAAGGTGATTTATCTCCATATGGAATGAATAGCATTGCAAGAACAATTCCAAATTCCAAGTACCTGAAGGTCGCACAACAGCTACTTGATGAAGTTGTCAATGTTCGAAGAGCGCTAAATCAACCTGATAAAGAGAAAAACCAGACCACAAGTGAACATGGACTGAACAGTGCAAAGGATGGTGATAGTGAATCAAAGAATGGTGCTTCAAACCTTCAAGAATCCACCAACCCGCCAAGTGAGCTTTCACATGCCGAAAGACAAGAATTACAGAACAAGTTGACAAAGCTTTTATCCATGCTAGACAAGGTAACACCGAACATTATTTTTCCCTGACCCTCGTCCTGAAGAATCACTTTCTTTCTTCTCCTTGTCCAGTACCTTGACTAATCACTATATATATATATATATATATATATATATATATATATATATATATATATATATATTATTTATATATATATATATATATTTATTTATTTATATTGTTAAATGCTTGTTTTCATTTCATTTTTTCTGACTGGTAGCAGAGATATAAGTCCTTTGAACAGTTTCATTTTGTTAATTCTACGCTATTTTTCTATGTTTTGGAGGCAATGCACTGATTCAAATAAAAGAGCTTGAGGATCTTGTTTGGCTATATAACCTGTTATATGCCAATGTCTAGAAGGGATACTGCTAGTAACTGAAGCAATGATTCTGCAGTTGTCTCTGAGATTCTTAAGAATGATAGTACAGTATCACTCTGATTTGATAGTTACGAGTTTTCACACTGGGACAATCTTTGCTTTGATAACTGTGGGTTCCAGCCAGAGGTGTAAATGAATTTCATTGTTCATGCTACAGTATAATCCCCAAGGTGTCCAAATGACAGTTTTTTTAGGAAGATCATGGTGTTACAACTTTTGCTTTTACTCGAGGTTACCCACATTAAGTAGAATTGGTAGAGCTTTTATTGAGCTTCATAACAGAAGTTTTTGGAGAGCCTTGGCATTAATTGTCTTATGGTGGCGATTATTGTTTATAGTATTTGATCAGATTACAATTCAGCTTGCATTAAGGCCTTGTGTCTGCCATAAGATTTTCCTTGTCTTCCAAGAACATTCTGGATCGATGCATGTGTTCCAAGACTGCTATTCTTCAGTTTTTAGTTAACATTCAAAAGAACCATATTTGGTAGATCCCAACCTTCTAAGCTGCGCTTTTCTGCACTGTTTATAATCATAGTATGACCTTAAAAAAGTTGTGGAGATGTCAAGCTTAAACATAGTTTTACAAACTCCTCGCCATGTCTTTTGTTGTGTGATAGAAGCAGATATATTCATGTTCATCATTTTTAGGGCCACTTCTCAGTGTATTGGTAAAAGTCTTGGATGTGCTACCATAAGGCTGCAAGTTCCAGCATTGGGATCGGTTTCACATGCATGTAAATGATTTCATTGTCAGTATCTGATTAATTGTATAAACCTTGCTTGTGATTATATTCATACAATTTCTCCAACTTCCTTTTCTATGAGGCCTGATGGCGATTATTTTGTTGCACAGGTTGATAGACGATTCAAACAGTATTATCATCAGATGCAAATTGTGGTGTCCTCATTTGATGTGATATCAGGATGTGGATCAGCTAAACCATACACTGCGCTTGCCCTCCAGACTATTTCACGTCACTTTCGATGCTTGCGTGATGCAATTACTGGCCAAATTCATGCAACCCGTAAAAACCTCGGGGAACAAGAAGCTTTAGAAAACCTTAAAGGAGTTGGAATTACACGACTCCGGTATGTGGACCAGCACCTTAGACAACAGAGGGCTCTTCATCAACTTGGTATGATGCAACAGCATGCGTGGAGGCCACAAAGGGGTCTGCCTGAAAGCTCTGTTTCAGTTCTTCGTGCTTGGCTATTTGAGCATTTTCTCCACCCGTAAATCCTCTGACTATAGACATTTCTCTTCTTTTCATGGTTTCATACCTTTTCTGCTCTTTTGAAAACATTACAGCTTCAACTATAGTTAATTGCCTTTTTATTGCTCATCAGTTATCCGAAGGATTCTGATAAGATCATGCTGGCAAGGCAGACAGGATTGACTAGAAGTCAGGTAAAAACTAACTAAAACTTGTTTTTCATCTAGAAATTACTCTTCAGTCAGACTTGAGAGTTTTTATCATAAGAGAGCTGAAATACATAAGCCTCTAAAAAACAAGAGGTCAAAATAGAACACCTCCTTTTAGCAGCGTTTTGGTCCTGCAATTTAAATGTTGCTGAAACCTAAAGGCTATGGATGTGGAAAATGGGGAGATGTTGAGAGAAAGTGGGTCTTATTAAGTATGGAGATGGTGGCGAACTAAGTGAAAAAACAGCATATAATCACATTTTGTTGGATTCAAAAGTAACTAGACTGTTAGCCAATGTCTCCTATAGATAAAGACCAATTTTGTATATATACTGGGACTTAAAGAAATAGACTGGTGGGGAAGATGTGGGGGAACCATTCCTCTCTATACTTCTCTTTCCAATATGACCTATATCTCTAAATTAGTTGTTAATTACTGAAACTGTTATTGAGTTATTGAATATGCTAAAACCTCGATTCAAAACCTCTTGCTTGTCAACTTGCCTTCAATCAAAATGTGCCACCTGTTTATTGACAATATCATCATCAGAAGAAGCGTATTGTGACACTTCATTTGCCTTGCTCAGGTATCAAACTGGTTCATTAATGCACGAGTGCGTCTCTGGAAGCCCATGGTTGAAGAGATGTACAAAGAAGAGCTCGTTGATGCAGAGATGGACTCTAATTCATCTTCTGAAAATGCTGCCAAAGCAACAAAAGGTGATATGGGAACCTCAGAAGACAGAGTGGAAGAATTCCAACAAAGTGCTAGTTCCACAGCCACTGAAAGATGCACTGCAGGGCAATTGATGGATCCCAAATCTGACCACGTTCCTGATATGAAAATGGCAGGATCAACTACAAGAAGTAACTTCCAAAATGGCACACGTGGTGAGGCTTTTACTGAGTATGGCTTGCTAAAGCTGAGGGAGGACCAAAGGCCTAGTATGGATGACTGTAGCCTCTTCTCTGATGCTATGGTTCACTCCGAGGGGGGTGGTGATAGGTTTATGGCAGCAGCTGCAGCGGCGTACCAAATGTCTGAGGTGGGAAGGTTTGGAAATGGAAGCGGAGTGTCTCTTACATTGGGTTTGCAGCACTGCGAGGGTGGCAACCTTCCAATGTCGGGCACGACTCATCACGGTTTTGTTTCCATGAGAGGGGATGATGATATCTACAATGCAGCGTCCTCGGTGGGGGCTGGGGCCACAGATTTTGAGTGCTTAAATCCTGGGAACAGGCAGCACAGGTTTAGTTCCTCCCATGTATTTCATGATTTCGTAGCTTGAAATAGTTGGTCGAGGATCACATGGGGTGAATATATCACTTTTTAAACAGTAGCAGCCAGACTTTGTTCCAGTAGGAGCATTCATCTTACTTTCATATGGTGAAAGGAAGGTTGTGTATAAAGCAGAGCTGTTGTAGCATATCAAAAGAATTGGTTGTCAGGTTAGCATATTGTAAAGATGCTTATTTTTTTTCCGATATGTGGAAGGAAAATGTATAATCAGTGGCAAATTTGGTAATGGAAAAGAAAGTTCTGGTTTGAAATAAAGAGTTAGGAAATGTCTGGTGGCTCCGAATGTGGTAACGAGCTACAACTTTTAATACAATTTATTTCCTTGGTGCCATTGCCAAGTTTCAATTGCCAAGAGTGCAATATATTCATAAAGCAACAACTTCATCACCTGGCCTTGTGAAAACCCATAATGTTCTATATATTTTTTTTCTATTCAAAATAGGTGTGCCCATAAGTAACTAGCCGCGGCACAGGTTGTAGTGAGCAGAATCCTGGCAGACCGTACTGTGTTATAGCTTCTTGGAACAAAATAAGACTGGCCAGAATCAGTCAGAAAAATAATTTCTACCATGGACATCAAAATCCTATACTAGGGAGCTCAATTACCAGTCCCGTGTCTTCCAAGGAAACTATTTTACAAAACCTGATGAGGAGAATATAAATACACTGACCTTTTGTACAAAACTTTCAAATCTTCCCTGAGCCCTGGACTCTCAAAGAACACATCGTCACACCCATTCACATCAACAGTCTTCTTCAAACTATTGATCTCCAAATTAGTCATTCCACTCAAACCACATTTATGAAACCAACTCCTTTTTGCAGCGTGTTAAGTAGTCTTGCTCCTCAGGTGAACCTGAAGCTACCAATCTATACGCACAAACTTTCTTCTTCTGATCTGGCCGGAATGAGATTGTCTTTCACCATGCATTTGAGTCACCTGTAATTATAAAGAGCTCTTTTCCAGGCTTCAGCCCTTTTATCTTTTCTGACAATCTCTCCAAAAGTCTCAGAGGCAGCAGGATATACTGGCTGATCAAAACCAGTAGCTTCTCACCAGTTGACTGGCGTAGGCCCAGAACATTGAGAAACAACTTCAGTTTTGCTCCATCTTTCACGTCCATCTCATCCAGAACTGTATCTATGGGGGGGATCATACCGGAGACATGGTACAACAATGAGTTTGAGAAGGAGGTTAATGAACAACCTTTTGTGTCTAGTTTAGTTGTAATTTCCCCCCCATAAAAATCACCACTATCGAAAGAGGTAAATATGATTAACAAAATAAATCTAAAATAGTTTGAAAAATAGATTCATAAAAAGTTAATTGTCTTTTTAAGTAGTAGAAGCTTCTAGAGATTCTAGTAGAGTTAACTGAAGAGGTAAACACAATGTCAAATGAGTTTCAAGATGGTTTTCATTTCGAGCCTTTAATTTCCCGCTTCTATGTTTGACACATAACTTGTCATTATTTTTTAGCAACCTTCCAAGCTTCTTGATTCTTCACTTACCATGCTTGATGTTTTTGCATGTTATAGGTTTAATAAATCATGTTTAGTTCCTTAATCCCTTGCACTTGACAAATGACGAGGAAGATAAAATAATCATAATTTACAAGGTTATGTCTAAATTATAACTACTAAGACTTCAAATACTATTTGTTTCACTCCACACCTAGAAATTTTATAGATTTTTTTCCTTTGTCTCTTCTCTAAAATGTTTGAATCAGTCGAGTTTTTTAAATGTAAAGTTCATAATTTGCATGTTGAGATCATAAAACAAATTCAAGCAAGTAATGATTAATATAAATTTCAAGTTGATTCACTCAGGTGTTATGATATGTTTAATGTCAAAGATTATTTCGTTGTACAGATTAGACCTGAATAATGTTCTTTATAAATCAATTTATAAATTGCAATAGAATAGTGTTAGATCATTTAAAGTACTGCAAAAGATTGAATGAAATAGTTATATAATTAATTAATCTAAACTCTCAATCACTTTCAAAGTAAAAAACAAGAAAACCCCCTGAATCTTTAGCAACAATTCGATCCTGTTTATTTTTGCTTCCTGTTTTTGAAAAAAAAAAGAAGAAGAGTTCTTGAAGTTTCTCTGATTTGAGAAATTAGAAAAAGTTACAAGGCTCCTCTTCAGTTAGCTTCGTATGTACAGTTTCTGAGTCAGAAGTAATAGTTTATCTCCACCAGCTTCAGAGCTTCAACCCTGTCACCGTCAGGTTCTACCTGGAACATATCTTGGGAAAATCTGAGATAATGGAGATTTGCTTATGGAAAATTAACAGAGGTACTAATGTGCACTAACCTTTTATACAAAACCCTTAAATCTTCCCTCACCTGCAGACTTTCCAAGAAGCGATCTCCACTGTCATCCAACTCAACAGTCTTTCTAAAAACTTGACTCCATGGAACACTCCCGATGATCAGAACTTGACTCACCAGAGATCACAACGATTTCTTTTCCTAAAGTCCAGCCCTTTTCTTTCAACACAAGTCTTTCTAAAAACTTCAACGGTGTGAGGTACTGGCTGAAAACCAGGAGCTTCTCCCCAGCTGACACGCATAAGCTTAATATATTGAGAAAGAATTTCGCCTTGACTCCCTCTCTCACATGTACTGTCTCTGGCAAGTTATCCATCATATCATCAGTTATGGCATAATTTGGCTAGAGATTGTAGCACGTCTTTATTCTCATTCCTAGGAGTATGGTCTTCATCCAAAATTAGAATTGAAGGCCTTCTTAGCAATACCTCCTGGCAAGTAACTGACTCTAGGTTCTTCCCATCATCACAGACAATAGAGGAGAATTGTTTGAACCCTAGGAAAAAGGATGCTTTTCTGCTCCGCCCACTGTTTCAAGACCTCCAATTGCTGTTGCCTACTGTCAGCTTTAACAGAGTAAAAATCATACAGTGGAATATCCTCAATTTGCCATATCTGAAACTCCCCTTTCCATGTAGACAATATTCCTTTTGGAAGCACCACTAGCGGTTTTGCATGTGGATATTTGGCTAGGAAACTTTGCATAAAACTGATTATCATAAATGCCTTACCTGATCCAGGAGCATGAGCCAAGATGCACCCCCTGGATTATCTGCCACCAAATTACTGCGAAGAAAATTGAAACCCTCCACTTGATGAGGTTCCAATTGCTTCATGTGCCTTGGATGAGCAGGGATGTCAGTTACCATCAAATCTTCTTCAAACAAGTCAACCCCAACCATCCCATTTGAATCTGTGTCCTTGGCATTCCGGGATTCAGAGATGTAAGTCCTTCAAATCATTTTGACTTAAATTCAAGGAAATATATATTAATTAAATTGAAAACAATTCCATACTGGGACAATTACCTAGAACACAAAAGGCCAAAGCAGCAGAATCTGCAGTAAATAGAGTTTAGGTTACGTTGTCCCATGTAACATAATATCAATAAAGCATGACTAGGAAAGAAACGAGAGACCAGCTTGTACAAACATTCTGCAGAAATGTGTATCCTAAATTCTGATTCTTGATAAATTCTTCTCCGTGCCTAAAAAATTATCAAGAAATTTATAGCATCAGGAGCAGCAAACAGAATCATTCATTTTCATGTATTTTATCTTCATATTATCTGTTGTTATGTATATTACTACACCAGAAAAATGCAAAAACTGTAATTTTTTTTTATCTTTACCTTGTTAAACTGGATTTCAATGGGTTGAGTAGGAGACATGCCAAATGAGTTGAATTTATTGAAACCTTTTTGAATATGATCAAGTATAAGCAAGAGAAAGAAAATATTGTGGTTGATGCACTTTCGAGCATAAATGTTCCTTTATTCACTTTAGATGCTAGATTGCTAGGATTTGAACACATAAAATAATAAAAATTCTACAAGGATGATAATGATTTTGCTACTATTTTTGATGCATGTAAGGTTTCAGCCTTTAGAAAGTATTACAGGCTTGATGGATACTTGTTTAAAGAAAATCAGTTGTGTGTTCCATTGAGCTCTATGAGTGAATTGCTTGTACAAGAAGCACACGGGGGCGTGTTGATGGGGGCATTGGTGTTACTACAATTTTAGTTGTGTTGCATGAGCATTTTTATTAGCCAAAAATTAAAAAAAAATATGCAACGCATATGTGATAAATGCATAACATGTAGAAAAGCAAAATCTAGGATTCAACCATGTCTTGTATACCCCTTTGCTTGTACCTAAGGAGCCATGAGTAGACATTTCAATGGACTTCATATTAGGTTTACCTAGGTCAAAATTGGGTAGGGACTCAATTCTCGTAGTTGTTGATAAGTTTTCAAACAAAACACATTTCATATTGTCATAAATCCGATAATGCAACTACTATTGTTGATTTGTTCTTTAGGGAGATAGTGTGGATTCATGGGGTTCCTAAAATCATTGTTTCTAATAAAGATGTTAAGTTCCTTAGTTACTTTTGGAAGGTATTGTGGGAAAAATTGAGTACTGGGTTTTATTTCAACTACATGTCATCCTCAAACAGATAGACAAACTGAAATAGATAATAAGACTTTAATATAACTTTTGCGTGTTGTCATTCAATTTTTTTTGAAGAATTGGGTAGATTATTTGTCATTCATAAAGTTTGCATATAATCGTAGCGTGCATTCTACTACGGATTTTTCACCATCTGAGATTGTGTATGGATTGAACTCTTTAACACTCATGGATTTTATTCCTTTACCTTTTGATGAAAGGGTTAGTTTGGATGGAAATCGTAAAACACATGTGGTGAAGACACTTCATGAGAGTGTGCGACAACAAATTGAAAAGAGAAATCGTGTGTATGTAAATAAAGCCAATAAGAGGCGCAAACAAGTTTTATTTCAGCCTAGTGATTGAGTTTGGGTGCATATGGAGAGATTTCTGGCCAAAAGAAAGTCCAAGTTATATTTGCGAGGTGATGAACATTTTCAAATCTTGAAAAGGATAAATGACAATGCATATAAAGTTGATTTGCCAAGTGAGTATGATGTTAGTGTTACCTTTAATGTTTATGTTCTTACTGTGTTTGATATAGGTGATTATGATTCAAGGTTGAATCATTTTAAAGAGAGGGGATGATGAGGATCAACCCAACACCAAGCGTAATCATGCAAATGACCCATTGATGATGACAAGTGAGCCTATTATAAAAGCTAGAGCAAAGAGATTTAAAGAGACAATGAATGGGCTAGTTCAAAGCACATGGACTTAGATGGGCCCAGAGAGACAAAGAACACACCTATGAAACTTAAAGGGAGACTTAATTCATCTAATCCAAGTCCAAGTCCAAGAAGGGTCTCATTCAAGTTCTGTAAAGGGCTGATGTGTTAGACCCTATAACAATCTTGATTTGAGCTTATTTTTCCTAACATAACATGGAGTCCAATTCTAGATTATTTCCTAAAAAAATGAGGAATTTTAGCATTCAAAAGAAAAGGTTTCCTAATCTAGGAAGAAATCCTAAAAGTCAACAATATTAAAGACCAAATAAATCTTTTTTTTTTATCTTATGTAGCAGCAACTTAAATTTCTTATTTTAAATTCATATTTTGTGTTTTAAGATTAATAAACATCAATTAGGCTTAAATACTTGGGGATTTGGGCCTGATTATAAGTGAATTTTATACAAGTTCACATATTTGGGTATTCTAGTGTTTAACTTAGGTTAAAAATGACAAAATTGTAATGAATAGGAACTCAATGATCACCCCTCTAGGTGTCTTCTCCATTAAATCGATTGTAAATAGATTTACATGCCCTTTCTATACTTCTAAGATAAGATTGAAAGAATCAGTGTTCAAATTAAACACTACTATTTACAATTGTAATTAATTTCCTAATTAATACATAATCAAATATCAAATCCTGTGACACCCCCCCTCAAATTGATGCTGGTCGATCAAGAAGTATCAATTTGTCAACTAAGAATTGATGTCGATGCCGAGAGAGGGCTTTAGTGAAAATGTCCGCAGTTTGGTGTTCGGTAGAAATGTGAGGAAGTGTAATTTCATGGCGATGAATAGATTCACGAATAGAGTGGCAGTCAACCTCAATATGTTTTATACGTTCATGAAAGACAGGATTAGTAGCAATTTGAATCGCACCGGTATTATCAGCATAAAAAGGAGTGGGATGAAGCTGAGGAAAACCAAGTTCCCTTAATAATCCACGAAGCCATGTAATTTCAGAGCAGACGGAAGACATATCACGATATTCGAATTTCGTGGAGGATTTGGAAACTCTATCTTGCTTCTTACTCTTCCAAGAAATGAGTGCATTGCCAAAAAAACATATACCATCCGGTAACAAAGCGACGAGCATCTGCACAGCCGGCCCAATCAGCATCACTATATCCTTCTAATTGTAAGGAAGATTCCTTAGGAAAGAACAACCCTCATGAAGAGGTACCTTTCAGATATCATATAATACAGCGAGTAGCAGCAAGGTGAAGATGACAAGGGACCTGCATAAATTGATTGACTTGCTGAACAATAAAAGAGATATCAGGACGAGTAATCATCAAGTAATTTAAACTCCCAACTAGTTGTTGATACAAGGATGGATCTGACAGAGCTTCCCTTCCTCCTGGCGAAGCTTAAAATTGACCTCCAATGGAGTAAGAACATAATTACCCAATTGAAGACCAGCTAATGCGATGACTTCCTCTGTGTACTTGTGCTGATGTAACAATGTACCAGTCGGAGTAATTTGAACCTCAAGGCCAAGAAAATACTACAAAGGACCAAGATCTTTCATGTGAAAAGAGTCTTGGAGATGCTTTTGCAATTGTTTAAATAACTCAGTGTCTAATCCCATAATCACAATATCATCAACATAGATTAGAAGCAACACAATTCCTGTAGATGTCTTGCGAAGAAACAAAGAGGAATCAAACTGACTTTGAATAAAGTGAAATGCAAGCAAAGTAGAGCGAAATTTATAAAACCATGCCCGCGGAGCCTTTTTCAAACCATATAAAGATCGACGTAACTGATAAACCTCGGAGGAAGGTGTATTAAATATGCCTGGAGGTGGAGACATATAAATTTCTTCCTTTAAATCTCCATGTAGAAAAGCATTTTTCATATCCATCTGTCTAAGAGACCACTCTTGTGACGTAGCAAGTGCCAATATAGTCCGTACGATAGTCATTTTAGCTACCTATGCAAATATCTTTTCATAATCAACACCATACTCCTATCGGTTCCCAAGAGCTACGAGACGTGCCTTATACCGATCCAGGGAGCCATCAAATCTAAACTTGACCGAGTAAACCCATTTATAACCAATAGGTTTGACTCTAGGCGGACAAGTCATAAGATCCCAAGTGTGATTATCTTGAAGAGCTTGAATTTCCTCTTGCATGGCTTGTTGCCAGCAAGCCTGGGTGGCTGCCTGAATATAAGAGTGAGGAACAGAAATAGTATCGAGAGTGGCAGTAAGCGAGGTATGAGAAAAGCCATACCTATCTGGTGGATGTGGAACCCGAGTGGATCGTCGAGGAGCTGGTAGTGTAGAATCAGGTGACAAAGTGGTGTCTGCAAGAGGCGCTAGAGGAGGACGTCTTTGATACACTATACCTGATTTAAATCGCTTAATAGGAGGGACATCATCAAATAGAGGAAAAGGGGCAGTAGAGGCAATAGGAGAATCAGAAATAACATGAGATTGAAAGAAATACTGATTTTCAAAGAAAACTACATTCCAGGAGATTCGAAATTTATTTGCATGAGCATCATAACATATAAATCCTTTCTGAGTAGGGCTATATCCCATGAAAGCACATGTGACAGATTGGGCAACAAGTTTGTGATGTTCAATGGGTGGCAAATGCACAAAACAAACACACCCAAAAGTATGAAGTGATTTATACTCGGGAGGTATACCGAATAAACGAAGATAGGGAGAATCATAATTTAAAGTGACAGTAGACAAGCGATTGATCAAATAAATAGTTGTAGATAATGTTTCTACCTAGAATTTGGTAGGTACAGACGAATCAATTAGCAAAGTACAAACAACATCTAAGAGATGACGATTCGTACGCTCAACGACTCCATTTTGTTGAGGGATGTAAGGGCAAGAGCGTTGAGAAATTATCCTTTTTTGCTGAAGATAATTCTGAAAGAAATGTGACATGTATTCCCCCCTGAGTCGGAGCGTAAGATTTTGATAGAAGTACTGAATTGTGTTTCGACAAGTGCCACAAATCTTTGAAAAATAGAGAACATGTCAGCTTTAGAGTGAAGAAAATAAATCCAGGTAAATCGACTGTAATCATCGATAAATGTCATGAAATAACGATACTGCCCATAAGAAATAATAGGACTTGCCCCCCAAACATCAGTATGCACAATTTCAAAAGAGGTGGAAGCACGATTACCATACACCGAAAAAGATAAGGTTTTACTTTTACCAAGACGACAAGTAGCACAATCAAAAGATGAGGAAAATTTATTATTATTGCCCAAAAAACCATGTTTCAAAAGATGAGTTAAGACAACAGAATTAGGATGACCCAATTTCTTATGCCATACTTCATTATTATTGGCAGTAGCCATACAAGCAAAAGAAACAACATTAGGAATAGAAAAATATAGTGGAAAAAGACATCCCACTTTAGGCCCCCTCGTGATCACCATTCCCGACACCTGATCCTGCACAATACAACCACCGTGGGAAAAATGAACATCACAATTATCACCCACCAATTGTCCAACAGAAATTAAGCTGGTAAATAATTCAGGAGAGACAAAAACATTCTTAAATAAAGGACCCAAATTACCAACAACAATAATAGGAAATATATTGCCATCAACAATTTGAAAAGATTGTGTGCTGTCATACTCATGAACATCATGAAGATCCGTCTCACTATCAGTCATATGATTAGAAGCACCCGAATCAACAATCCAAGAAGTAGAGGTAGGAGTTATACCTTATAGGCCTAAGGTCATAAAAGCTGAGACAATCATTCATTGAACCATAGCAGGTGTGAGAACAGATGAATCAGAGCTTATAGTGGGAGGTGCAGAAGACGATACCTGGAAAGCTTGAGATTGGCGATTCTGAGGCCGCACCCGACAGTCTTTGATGAAATGGCCTGGATTTTAACAATAGTTGCAAACTTTCTTTGGACAGTTACGAGCAATGTGACCAAGCTCTTTGCAGCTGAAACATTGCAACCTATGTGTTCCTCTTCCTTGCGCTGCATAGGCTACAATAGCAGGCTTAGAAAAAGCTTGCTTAGAGGCGATACCCATTTGAGTGGACAATAGTTGCTCCTCACGAAATAAATCCCCAAACAGATATCCAAGGAATGAACCGGATCACGGTTCAATAGATCAGCTCTAACATGTTCTAATTCAGGATGAAGCTTCATCAAAAATTGATCGCGTTGACTCTCAGCATGAACTGTTTGAAGAGCCGCGAGAGTCACAATAGGAACCTTAACATGAACAATAGCAGAATACTCGCTCCAAATATTAATAAAACCAGAATAAAATTGTTCAATGGTTAAGTTACCTTGACTGTAACTGCTAATCTCCATCTCCAACTGGAATTTTCAAGCACTATGATCTTGATGATAAATGTGGTGTAAATAAGCCCACATAGCTTGAGCCATAGAGAAACACCGAAGATTAGTAACAAGATGGGGCTCTATCGTTCTCAATAGCCAAGAAATCACCTTAACATCCTGGACCTCCCATTTTGCCAATTCCTTTTCCTTAGTGGGAATTTTAGTAGAATTATCAACATGATGAAATAATTCTTTCTCTTTCAAAAACATTTTAAATTGAAATTCCCACGTAGAAATTTTTTCCAGTAAAGCGAATAATATTATTTTCCATAGACATGATGTAAATCTCGGAAGAATAATACCAAAAAAAATATAAAAGCTGATTACAAACTGGCCTGGTTAAGAAGGCCCAAGATATCAAGCCCATAAATAGAAGTCCACAACAAAATGAATGGCTGCAGGAATAGTAGCCCACAAATGGAAGCTCACGTTAAGGGAGCCCAAGAAACAAGGTCCAAAAAGCAAAGCCCAAAGTTCACAAATCAAATCAGCCCACACAGTAGTGCATTCGACTTAGTTTCACGGAAGAGAAAAATAAAAGGCAGAGACGACGTGGTTGAATGCTTCATCTTCAACGATTGTGCATGAAAAAGACCAGAAGCCGACAACGATACTTAGAATGCCGATCACCTCTCTAACCACCACAGAACTTCTAGCCACCATAGGGAGCAATGATACACGCACTACAACCTAGCCACAACAGAAACCCATGCTAGAAAAGACGACATAGCCACATGACCTCCACAAAAAAAAAATCACACCAGAACAGTTGCCGATCTCCACTACAATCATAGAACATTACGCCTATAGCCACAACCAAAGAACCCACACAGAAGACTTGACACAGATCAAGAAAAAAAATCGTTATGCTCACGATGATTCACAAGTCAGTAGCTCTGATACCATGACAAAATTGTAATGAATAGGAACTCAATGATCACCCCTCTAGGGTGTCTTCTCCATTAAATTGATTGTAAATAGATTTACATGCTCTTCCTATACTTCTGGGATAAGATCGAAAGAATCAGTGTTCAACTGAAACACTACTATTTACAATTGTAGTTAATTTCCTAATTAATACATAATCAAATATCAAATCCCGTGACAAAAAACACATATGTAACCTAAGTTTCAAATTATGTTTTTTGCTATCAGATTACGGCTGCAACTTTGTGAGCTTGTGAGAATGAGAATTCTCTTCTTTGGTTCTCTAAGGGACTGAAAATGACTTATCGAGGTTCAACTGACTTCGTGGCGTCAATCCATATTTATCGTTCACGAACTGCTATTCGTTGGGTGGGGGTTTGAATTCAATAGTACTAGTGCCCAAGGACAAGTTATCTTTATGTCACTCTCTTATCAAACCTGATTTACTTGGTGTTCCGGGAATTGATATCTTTGCATGTGGGTTGCTTAATCGCGTGTTCAAGAGGTTTACTTCAATTCTTACCATCTATTCTTCTTTAAATTTATATATATTTATATAACTTGGAACATTCCAATGCAAATGACATCTCTTTCCATATTATCTCCTAGACCATCATCTTTGATCAACTTCATCCTCTTTGGCACCAACATAAACACCTTTATCTTCTTGTAGTCAGGTTCACAAGTAAGGCTCACTTCTCCTTCTTGAATTCTTTCTCCCAACATTATCACTAAACTGAAGAAATAACAATTAACATATGACATAAGACAAAATTGGCATTGAAGCAAGCAATTGAACTTGTATGAGATTCTAAAATTGAAAATAAAGGCTCTGATCATGATACACAATTTTGAATTTAGAATCACCATTCCATAGCCTATACTAATAGCCGTGTAAGAAATCAAAACAGGTTTAAACATTGTCAATGATAGAATGAGTTCTCTAAAAAAAGATAAGTATTCAATTTTCAACTCACTCCTTGTCCCAGGTCCTTTCACTTAAAAAGGAAAAAACTATATTATATGTATAAATATGTTTGCATGTTAGAGCAACTCCAAGGGGAGTGTTAAACAAAATGCCAAAATAACTTTTCTCTTCCAAAAATACTATTAGAAATAATTGCATTTCAAAACACACAGAACCACAAGAAACTTACCATAAAATCAATGGAAATTTTCCCCTCTGGCTTCCACAAAATGTTACACGCCACAGCTGAAGAGAGATGAAGAGCCGCAAATGAAGGGTTATGTCTTAAGATAAATTAGGGTTTGTGTGTGTGTTTTTATAATGAGGGCAGAAAGTAATTGTTATTTACATTAGGGGCCGGGATGCAATTTCTTTTTAGTGTAAGGATTGTTATTTAATTTCTGTATTTCAATTCATTGTAATGGGGGGTTATCTAATGTGGGGAGTTAAGTAAGTAGTGGGTAGTTTATTAACTTCTATTCCGAACCAGCCTATTTATGGCTCAATATTTCAATTAATATAAAACAAGAATTTCCTAATTGAATATTTATTCATGGTGGAGGCCTGGCTCCTTGAATTGCCAGAACCATAATTACGTATCTCACACCCATCATCCATCAATTACATAAAAATTTCCCAATTTGAATTCAGCAGCTAACACAAAACAATCCCCTCAAAATGCCCAACCATCCCATTCTCATAACTCTCATCATCGTCCGAGTCAATAACCACAACCGGCGTTCCCCCCTAATGACATTTCCACAGGAATCACCACCACGCTCAATGTCTTCATCATCCAAATCAATCACATTTATCTTTTCCTTACCGTAACTCTTCCCTCGACCACGTGGCTCATTCGACAGCGTAGGATACATGACCAAAAACGGACGTATCAATTGAGCTCTCCGGTTTAAAAGTGATCGGATATTGTCCGTAACACTTCCATATCTCCCACTATCTAACCGCTCCAGTAAACCACGAATTGAAAATGGATTGCCATGATCAATTACTTTTTCTTTCGTCTCTTCCATTCTTTTCTTTCCCTTAACATGCGACTCTGTTGACCAAAAGTAATTATATAAAAATTGGAAAAATAAATAAATAAGAAGAGGGGTGGAGAAGGAGAAGGAAATGTGTCATTTGGATCTGCGTGTTTTAGAGGCAAAATGTTCAGTGTACCTTCCATTAGAGAGCTGAGATTGAGAAGAGAGCACGGACGACATGAATTAATTCATGAAACGACGGGGGTTTAAACCATGCAGAGAGCTAACAGAGGATTCTTAGTGGGTGTTTGGCGCTGCGGTGTGAATTGTGTTGCGATTCACCGCAGCGCCAAACGCTCATTTAACCAAACATCAAATAAATTTTCAGTGGTGGGTCCCATAAAAAAACAGCGTTTGCGGCGCAATTCGTAAAGCTTAAAAAACATGCTTTTCAAGACAAACGCAGCAACCTGCTGCATCTCTCTCTTCGTTCATCTTGAAGGCAGTGGAAAGCTGCCCTGAGTTTCAGCAAGCTTATGCTTGGCCGAAGTTTACACATGCTCAACTCTTATCAAAATGAGCACAACAAAAATATTGTAAAGCTACGTGAGAAGAAGATGCGTGGTCAGGCATAGTACAAAAATGTTACAGAGCGATGGCTAACAGCAGCAACCTTCCAGAGCTCCTACCGGCCACCACACAGCTCCATTTTTGACGCCGCCACGACAGGGACAACCACCTCGGACTCCTCTACCCGTCGGTACCGGCCGTTGACCCTCTCGTCACAGTCGATGAACAGTGAAAATGCACAGTAAAATGCATGCAAAACGAAAACGAAAGGCAAAACGGTGCGTTTTGTGTTTTTTTCTTTAAAACCAAACGCACTGTTTTGCTTTTAGTCTTAACACTTGGGCTGGGCTGCTCTCGGCCCAGCCCAAGTCCGGTCGGGTTGGGCTGGGCCATTTATTTGGGTCAGGCCCAGTCCATTTTTTTAAAAAATATAAAAATCATATTTTAAAAAAAATTAAAATTGTGTAATTTACTTGAATTATTAATTATATTTTATTATTATGATAATTAAATCTACAATATTTAAAAAATATGTGTGTGTCCTTTAAAGTAATTTCACAAGTTGACATCAATATGAAAAGCATGGTAACCAAACACTCGAAATTACTTTTCATTAACCTCAAACTCAACCACAGTTTTAACCAAACACAAATTTCAGTTACGAACCGTAGCTAAAAGCGCTTTTCAGAAACCAGCTTTTTTTCAACCTCAACCTCAACCACAACAGCAACAGCTGTGCCAAACAGGTTAGAGTGAAAAAACCCCCTAGAGAGAGATAAGAGACTAACAACTGCGTTTTGGATTTGATTAAATGGAAAGTAAAGATAATTCACCAAGTTAATCAACTCTGCCTTTTCTCTATGAACGTCCAAGAAAGAAAGAGAAGGGAGGACTGGGGAGTTTTCTCAGAGAGATGATTTTTTTATTATTATTCTTGTGCTGTGTAATATTGTTTGTGGAGAGATTTGCTTGTGTGTAGTCTGCTTGTACTGGAATATAAGAGGTTCCGTGATGTGACCAATGGGAGGTTTACGAGCGGTGGATTTGGTTCCGATAAATATATCAAAATTATCTAAAAATATTAAATAAATAATTTAAAATATTTTTTTTTCAATTTTTTTTGAAATACGGGCATGTTCGGTTTACAAGTATATCCTCAAACACGCTCCCATGTCCTTGAATTAGTTGTTTTTAAGTGGATCTAAAATACTTAAAAAAACATAACTAAAAAACAATTCACCCGCAGCTAAAAAATATCTGAATATTTAATTATAGTATGCTAAAAAATATTTAATAATATGATAATGATTATTTTTTAAAGTATTTTTTATTTAAAAAAAAATCAAAAAATAATTTTTCTTATATATTTTAAAATTAAATTTAATATCATCGTCAAAATAATCTAATAATACTAAAAAAGCAACTCATTTAAAATAAACCTTTTTCAAAAAAAGTATAATAAAATTAAAACACATCGAACACGGAAGCTTGAATGGATAAAATAGGCAGCTAGATCGCTAGTCAATAAGCGACGTTTGGTCAAGTCGTAGTCTCATCATCTTGGCGCTCGTCTAAAGCCGCCTTTCACACGCATGATAGTCGTTGGCCCATCTAACAATCCAAGATTCCCTTCACGTCTCGTGTTCGATTCCTTACAATCCCCTTCTCTTCTCTCTCCCGCGATCACTTTCCCCTATGCTATACAGTGTTCCTTGACATTAACAATCCATAAATGCTATTTAACAATAACATAAACATTTAAACTTCTATTGACCCTCTTTCTCAGTCTTTGTCTCTTCCTTCTTCTTAGAAAACCCAACGAATGGCTTCTCTTCAACACTCACAAGCAATAAAGGTAATTAAAACTATCTAATTCTTTCAAACCCACCTTTTATTTTTTGCTTTCCGTCAATGGGTTCTCTTTGTTTTAGCGAATCGAAGTGTAGTTTTTAAGGTTTTGTGTTTTTTTTTTTTTTACTTTTTAGGGTGCGAAAGTGCTCATGGTTGGAGCAGGTGGGATTGGTTGTGAGTTACTTAAGACTCTTGCTCTTTCTGACTTCCAAGATATTCATATAGTGAGTGTATATTTGTTTCTTTCATTTTTGTTTTTTAATTTTGTGGGTTGTTCTAGAGACGGGATTCTGTTTTCGTTTTTTAGCTAGGTTGTATTTTTTGGGGGTTTGAATTGATTAATCATGTGTTGTTAACCTTCATTTTTGTATTCTAGGTTTATGACATGATGTTATTTTTTTTGTTTATTGGAGTGTTTTTTTTTTTGGAGAGCGCAATTAGGGTTTGACACTACTTGAACTTGTATTAATTTAAAAAATCTAGTAAGGAAACAACTTGTGGAATTTCTTATTGTTTCCAAACTTGTGAAAATACACAGGCATGAAATTGATTCATTATTGTTCAAGGAAGTAGTGGTTTTGATGTCATGAGTGCGAGGATGTTATTGACTGGCGTAATTATAAGGCTGCAAATGTTTTCCCAGTAATGGTTGGTTGGTAGTAACAAAATGTGGCATTTGTGATAGGAGTGAACATAGAATTGATGGGTATATATAAGGTGGTGATTCCAGTGATTGTCTGGGGCTTTGGAAGTTAAGGGTTTTGCTCAATTGAATGCAGGGTGTTTATTAAAGTGCGAGATGGCGGGGATGGTAGGGAATGTAGTTATGAGATGCTGGGGTTGTTTTTATACCTGGTTATCTTTGTTGTTCGGAGTGACATATGTTGCATGGTGGTGGCCGGGTGCTTATGATGAAAGTTTGCCTAAGGAGGTGGTGATGGTATGAATCAAAATAGGTCCCGGGAAGATATGTTGCACTTATTTGTTAGGTATGTTATGATCATCAGCAAGCTAATCTTTGTAATGGGAAACAACTGAAAAGCAAGAGGAGGGGTTTCTAATTTGGCTGAAACTTACATATTGAGTTTGCATTTATTGTTTCACAAAAGGATAAAAAATCTTCATTGAATTACTGGTGTACCAAATTAAGGATATAGTGTAGTTTGAGCAAAGGACATGGTTGTGCAAGAACTTATTTTATTGGGCATTTGCAAGGAGATTCCATGTTCTGGCCTGCATAGTATTGCAGCACTGATGCATTTATTTGCTTGCATTTGTCTGCAGATTGACATGGACACTATAGAAGTCAGCAACCTCAATAGGCAATTTTTGTTTCGTCAATCACATGTTGGACAGTCTAAAGCAAAGGTAAGTGTTTTTATGAACATTTTTTCATTGTTTGATTGATCAGCAATGATCAATTTCATTTCTTATCTTATTGACCAGGTTGCTCGTGATGCGGTGTTAAGATTTAGGCCTCACATAAGCATTACCCCTTACCATGCAAATGCGAAGGATTCTAACTTCAATGTTGATTTCTTCAAGCAATTTAATGTCGTTCTGAATGGACTTGATAACTTAGACGCAAGGAGACATGTGAACCGCCTTTGCTTGGCTGCTGAAGTTCCTCTGGTTGAAAGTGGAACAACTGGGTTCCTAGGACAGGTGATCCTTTGTTGTGTATAACAGCTCCTTCCAATATAAAAAAGAATAGAAAAGACTGTTTTGTCAATAGTTTGTTTTCACTCATTACTGAGTCTAATATGAATAACACCTGATTCTTAATAATTTGAATTTTCCACAGTTTGCCTCATTTTCCCCTCCTTTTTTTATAGAATGAATCAACAGTTATTTTGGGGGCTGAAAATATTGATATACTTGTGTTGATTTATGTAATGTTTTTAAATTGCATCTATTTTTTTGCTCTCTTCATCTCCCTTCTTTCCCTCTCCCTGCGAGTTGTCTATGTCTGGAAGGTGATGTTCCTATATTGTTTGTTTAAATGTTTTTGTGAACCATGATGATCCATGTTCTTTTTTTATCATTGTAATTTCTTGGTGTCAGGTCACTGTGCATGTGAAGGGAAAAACAGAGTGCTATGAGTGTCAACCTAAACCTGCCCCAAAGACATATCCTGTCTGCACAATTACTAGTACTCCATCAAAGGTAAATGATTTACTGTTTATGTATCTTCTGGTCATTATTATTATTCTTGATTCTGCTTCTTCTTGGGGATGAGGTGCTCTTTCTTGTTTATGAAGATCAGTGTTTCTGTTAACAGATGGGATTTCTTGGTTGGAAAAATGTAATTTGAATTAAAACTTTACTCTGCCAAGAATTAGGTTGCTGCTTGGTCAGAAAATCATTGATAATGGTTATCGTGATGGCTCTTAATGTAATTAGCAAGATGGAATTTCTATGTTTTTAATTTTCAATGTAATTTCTTGCAGTTTGTTCACTGTGTTGTTTGGGCGAAGGACCTGCTTTTTGCAAAATTATTTGGAGACAAGAATCAGGATAATGATTTAAATGTGCGCTCTAACGATGCTGCTAGATCATCTAAAAACGCAGATGATGTATTTGAATGGGGAGAAAATGAAGACATAGAGCAATATGGAAGAAGAATATATGATCACGTTTTTGGCTATAACATTGAACAAGCTTTGTCTAATGAAGAGACGTGGAAAAATCGCAATAAGCCAAGGCCCATCTATTGTAGGGATGTCCTGCCTGACATAATGACCCAACGGAATGGAAATAATATTGATAAAACTGATGATCTTTCATCAGCTTCAGCCATGGCATCTTTGGGCCTAAAGAATCCACAGGACATATGGTGCCTAATGGAAAATACAAAAGTTTTTATTGAGGCGTTGAAGCTATTTTTTACCAACAGAAGAAAGGTTTGTTGTTCTCTTGCTTTTAAAGAAGTTACTTCTGAAATCCTTGGACTTTTGTATGATTTTCCTCTTGTTTTCTTTTCCCTGGCAGGAGATTGGGAACCTGAGTTTTGACAAAGATGATCTGCTAGCAGTGGAATTTGTAACAGCTGCTGCAAATATTCGGGCTGCTTCATTTAACATTCCTTTGCACAGCCTTTTTGAAGCTAAAGGTATTGCTGGCAATATTGTACATGCCGTTGCCACAACAAATGCTATTGTAGCTGGTTTAATTGTCATTGAAGCAATCAAGGTGTTGAAAAAGGATACTGAAAGTTACAGGTGTGGCTCAATTTTCTCTAAGGTTTTTCTGGGATCTGAATGTATATCTTTAAGGCTTTGCTTTTTAAAATGGTTGAAAGGCAAGTTTGAGGTTGATCCCTTGCTTGTTTCCAAATTAATAAGGTTAAAGCGAGTCCTTTGACTGATCATTGTATGCTTTTTTTGTCTTGAATGAATAAGTTGTTTACTATAGGTTCCTTGTTTTAAAGAGCAAAGCAAAAAAAGGTATTACAGATAGAAATAAGGACATGATTCTGAACGTTAACTGTTAGTGTGTCGGAGCTCGTCTGTTCTAATCATATGAAACACCTTTTCAGGATGACATATTGTCTAGAACATCCATCTAAAAAGATGCTTCTTATGCCAGTGGAACCTTTTGAGCCGAACAAGTCCTGCTGTGTTTGTTCTGAGGTACATCCAATTCTCTTTTCTTGTATCATGGATTCCCTTGCATATTTTTCAAGCCAGGAAAGCAATCTGCTCACATTTGATATGGTGGGGAACAGACACCACTGTCACTGGAGATCAATACTCATCGCTCAAAGCTGCGGGATTTTGTTGAAAAGATAGTTAAAGCCAAGCTTGGTATGAACTCCCCTCTGATTATGCATGCCACAGCCCTTCTTTATGAAGTTGGCGATGATCTTGAAGAAGACGAGATAGCAAATTATACTGCAAACCTTGAAAAGGTATTTTCTCATGCTCTTTCCAGAAATGTTGACTTAAATTCAAATTAATATGGTTTTCTATATTATTTTCTTTTCCTCCCTCTTACATTAGGTACTATCTGAGCTTCCTTCTCCAGTCACTGGTGGAACAATGCTCACAGTAGAGGATCTTCAGCAGGAGTTCACATGCAATATCCATATCAAGCACAGGTTTGTCTTTACTTTAATGATGCTGTTCTTCAAAGCTTTTTGAGTTCTGATCAGGAAGGGTTCTTTTTATTCGATGATTTTTTTTTTATCTTTTTGAAGATCAGTGTCTGTCCAGTTCAACGGTAGTAAACATAATGCTTCTTGGAATTATTGGTCGTCAAATAGATAATTGATGGATATTTGGTTTTCCTTTCGATATAAGATGTCGTGGGATGATGTGCTCTGATATTGGATGTGCTACTTAACATTTGTCGTATACTTCGATCCCACAGAGAGGAATTTGATGAGGAGAAAGAACCTGATGGAATGGTTCTTTCAGGATGGACACAAGCTCTTCCTGAGAAGAAGGATGCTAAAACATCTATTGGAAATGGTGCAAGTACATCAAAATCATTACCAACAAAACCGGGGAACACCGAGATAGATATTGAGGTCAAAGAAATTTCAGATGGGACTCTGAGTCCCGGAACAAAGAGAAAACTATCAGAGTTTTCTGATGGCAACCCTGTGGATCACTCAAGTGATGTTGATGAAACTAGGAATAACAAGAAAATCCAAAAGCATGATGATGAAGATGAACTTGTCATGCTTGATCACTGGGATGGCGACATGAGCAAGAAGCAAAGATTGCCATAGTTTTTAGCTGCTACTTCAACTTGATTGCATAGTGCTTCTTACATCCTAATTTTGTACCAGTAGGGAGAAATGGTGATTCTTTTGGGGCGCATATTTGTTATTATTAGTTGCGATCTATTAGTATTCAGTATCTTGCCCGAATAGATATATTCCTGGTTATTCTCCATTTCCCTTAGTCTGGTTTATGACTGCATTTTTCATAGCTAGATTAACAGATTGAAATTTGTAACAAGCAAGTACCAGAATTTGTTGAAAAATGGATTCGTGAAATCTGCTAGATTTTTGTTACAGTATCTGGGGACCAACTTTCAGCAATGGAAGTTTGGGACAGGTTTCTTCAAGACTGTCATCCTATTTTCTGCCCGTGCTTGTCTGGATGATTATATAGATTGTCAATGCAGATGGCTTCGCTGGTTTTATAACCAGTTGAGGGAAGGCTTCAAGCAAGATTCAAAATTGCCTGAAAATGATTGCCGATATTTTGCTCTCCGCATCAATTGATCGCCTCGCATGATTCTATCGTGATGGAGGGCACTGATATTACCACATTTTCTCAAAATCAAATCATCAAACGGTACTCATTTAGATATAATAAACCACAAAATTTGTCATCGTTGACGAATGCTTATTGAGAATTCCTCTTATGTGCACAAAGCGGCAAAACATCACAAAATAGCTGAGGGAACCCAGCAGGCTTGCTCGGTTTGTTTTCAGACACCAACACAGGGTGGGACACGTTGGGTCGTGCAAGAAACTCGTCGACATGGATATGGACGAACTTGCAGGTCTTTCCTATCTGAAAACTTCTTCCTTTTCTTGGGATCAGGACGTTCTGGTTTCTTTAGATCTTCAAGACATTGAACATCAGCTATGCGTGTAAATGACCTTGATTTCCCCGAGTAATACCTCGACAGCCCCTTCCTGTTCAAAAACAATTCCCCGCTGCATGAAAAACATATCAAGTTGCAAAACCAAACCAGAGAAAGATGAAACAAAATAAAACCTCACTTTTGTGGAAGATTGGCTCTTAGTGCATCCATGTCGAAAGTCACTTCTTCTGCCTGGTTCTCCATTTTAAGAGAGAGAACAGAGTTCTGGCTGTGAGAAATGGTGTTGTTTACGAGTGGTTATGTTGGCATTTTATACGAGAAGCAGTTGGGAGACACAACAGTCGGGTGAATACAGTAATGGAGATAAGAGCTCACACGTCATGGATAGGATAACAAGTCTCTACAATAACAAGATGGTTCGATATTTGTGGGTGGCCATGCAGCCTCTAAAATAGGATAACATGGAGATTTTATTTATTTATTTATTTATTTCTCGAAAATATTGTCGAATCACATACCCGCATCCTTATCTACACTTTTCTTCGATAGGGCAGACTTGTGTCACTTTATAGCCCCACCTTACTTCTCCTTCAAAGATTTGCTGTCAATTCTGATCTCTCAGCGTGTTAATCACCTGGTGGCTCGCATGGCCCAGGATGGTATATTCTATCCACCTGATTTGGTTCATGAAACCATCAAAAGAAGAGGAGAAATATACTTCCCCCCTGTTCTTAAACTGCCATTTGCTGTGCTAGTGTTAATGTGTCCTGTCCGAATCTACCACTTGTACTGGCATGCCCTAATATCTTCAGAAATCCCCATGTTAACATGAATAATGCCCGCCTCTGTTACTTCATATATATCATGTTTAAGTTTAATGGAGGCAGTGAGAAAAAAAAATCTTGTGAACCGGTTCGTTTAAACGTGGAAGGCGACCCAAAGATATTTTAACTGTTAAAATAAAATAAAAAATAAATTTGGACCTTACTAGGTGTTTCATAAAGCTGAGGACCTAGCTAGAAATTAATCCCACAATAATTGTCTTTGATCTAGACAACCTCTTCCTTGTTTATGAGTTCTGAACTGTGTACGTGCTTGTTAAGAACAACACCATAACGAGTGGTTTTTCTTTTCCAAGTTTTGATGTCTTCCATTTCATGTAGAGCAAGGTTTTGGATCTTTCAGGCAACCTTTTAATGACAGATAAATCAAGTTGTCTGCCATTTCAGGAACAATGGCAACACGCACATGTTTTGCAGTAGGATAGTTAATGGATCTGTTTAGACTATTTTTACTGATTATGGGGTTACTCGTATTAATATCTTCCTTTCACTTAACTGGAAGATAAAGATCTGTACAAAGCTAGTTCTTAAACAAACTTTTTCAGCAACAGGTTTCTGAGCTTTCCTTTCTGCCCCAAATACCGAAGCTTGGATTCAAGGTTTGAATTGTATATAGTTGCAAATGGACTGGATGAGCTTATTAGGAACTGTTCTGGCAACGTAGATTCAAGTAAGGATATAATTGCAGGTGGAAGCGATTATTGAAAATCCACTTGGAGATTTTGCTGAGACATTGAGCTCAAAATTCCCATCATGTTATATATAGTAGGAGTTGATGGATAGAGGCATGGTGCTACTACTGTAGGTATACATCTATCAATACCAGTACATTAATCAGTTATTTTTCTTACAATTTGTATATCCAAGAATCAAATACTACACACAAGAAAGAGGATGCATAGAGTGTCTAAAATAAAACCTGTAACATACACCATGATATGCAATTTAAGATCCTCCATGAGATGCTTAAACTATTACAGATTGGAGAGCAAAGCCGCCATTGATGCTCCCGAGTTTAAGATCCTCCATGAGATGCTTAAACTATTCTGTTCTTGATGACTGCACAATTAGAACAACGCATTATAGAATTTACCTGCCGTTAAGCCCAGAAAATTCAGAAAACATTGCAGTTCCTGAATGATCATCAATGACCTGAACTTCAGCAGGGCTTTTGCTGTCTTCGGTAGCGGAGGTGGAAAAAGCATCGGGAGTAGCTACTGCAGCAGGGGAGTCGGATAGGGCGGCTGATAACTTACTTTCATCTTCAGCTTTTCCTTTAGAGAAAGCTTCTTGGAGCTGCAAAGCATACTCCAAGTTCCACAGCACATCTCCCATAGTTGGCCTGTCAACACCATGCTCAGCCAAGCACTTCTCTGCAGCCTCAGCAAACTTCTTCAATGATTCAGGATTGATGGTACCAGCAAGACAAGGGTCGATGATCTTTTCAAGCAAACCCTTCCTCTTCCATTGCATTGCCCATTCAGCCAAATTAACCTGCTCTCTCGGAAGTTGAGGGTTAAGGGCAGGCCTCGCACACAATACCTCAAGCAGCACCACCCCAAATGAGTATACGTCAGATTTATCAGTCAGTTGCTGCCTCCTGAAGTACTCAGGATCCAAGTATCCAAAACTTCCCTTCACTGCAGTACTGACATAGCCCTGCCCCATAGGTGCATCTTTGGACAGCCCAAAATCAGCAACCTTAGCGACAAAGGCATCGTCGAGCAAAATGTTTGTGGTCTTCACATCACGGTGAATGATACCTTGTGCAGTTCCCGTATGCAAGTAATGAAGTCCGCGAGCAGATCCAATAGAGATCTCCAGCCTTTGTTTCCATGACAATGTGGGCAAATTCTTTCCATAGAGGTGGTCCCTAAAAGGTCCATTAGACATGTATTCATAAACCAGGATCATTTCATCGTTCTCGTCACAGTAGCCGATCAAGGACACCAGATGCCTATGCCTGAGCTTTGACAACATCTGAATTTCTGTCTGGAACTCTGTGATTCCTTGCTCAGATTGTGGGTTACCTCTCTTGACAGCAACTTTGGTACCGTCATCAATCATTCCAAGATAGACGTTGCCAAAACCACCAACACCAATTATTTCGCTTGAATCGAAGTTCTTGGTAGCCTCCTGCAACTCTGATAGAGAGAAAAACCGGCCTAGACCAAGAGCTGATGAGTAAAAGTTGGTCTTGTGAGATCCTAGCGAGGTTTTACTTGTCATGAAGCTATGGTCACCAGCATGGACAGGAAGCAACCAGGAAGAAAAGCTATCCCTCTTTTGCCAATCTTGGGGTCTCTTGTGCCACTTCAACAGCATTGCACCAAGGCCAACAAATGCACCAAACATCAACCCGAATCCCACGTAAACAACTGCCTTGTGACTCTCAAGCATCTTACCATCAACCCCAAACACTCCATCCAAACTGTTAACTTTGCTGCTCATTTTGAAGACCTCCAGGCCATTCAGAATAGCATTTCTCGTGCCAGTTTCGTCACCCATAGGGCCAACCTCAACTGCGAGTCCATTAGACATCAAGGAAGCATCCACCACAAAGTCTTTGAAATATGCTACTGCCAATTCGTCTTTGATGGATGACAAGTCCAATCCAGAAATTGCCATTTTCCCATTAAGATACACATTAAAATAGAGATCATTAAGGGATTTGCTCACAATGTCACAAAAATGCAGCCGAACCACGTAGCTGAATGTTGCATCAGCCACAAAATTCCATGTTATATTGAAATTTTGAATCCTTGTTTCTGAATCAGCCATCTGCTCAGCTGATGCATAAACCGTTGCTGGCGCAATAAGTGATGAGATTCCTGGACCATATTTGATGGAGGAAGTAGGGACAGAGGCACTTTTGGCCAAGGATTCGTGCTTAAGGTATGGCTTGTCAGGCACCCATCTCCTCCAAAGGGTGTCATTTTCTGAGGTGATCAAAGGTCCCCCCATGTTGAGCCTGTACACTACTTCGTACCCGAAGTTGTTCAAACCAGCAAAGCTGTTAACGGGGAAGAGGCTGGTGGCTTGATCAGATATCAAAATGTCAGGAGCTGAAACAACCTCAATGGCATTGATGAAAGCTGCAGAATTCTTCAGAGGTATAAAGTGGATGGAAAAGTTTGGGTCGGTCATGTTAATCAGATACTCCTTCAACACAGCCTGAGTGATGTTATTCATATTGAAGTTGTGAAGGAGGGCATACTTATCTGTGCTGACAGAGAATGTTGCTGTTTGCAGATCGAATTCAGTATTATTCATTGGAAAGAAATGCAGGCGCACCCAGTGCCACCCCGCGCTCTTCAATGTAAATGCATAAGTCGCGTCCTCTTTAAAAATCCTCGCCGACAGATACAGTGGAGAAGAAACATCGGCGGACGGAATAGATACCAAGATGTCTTGCTTGGTTTGTAAGTAACCCTGGGCCTCCTTATCAGTCTTGAAGATTCTTCCATCAGGAACAGAATCCAGGTTCCTGGCTCCGCAGTTGACGAGGAACTCATCAGCTGGCCTGAAGGCATCGCCACCCGCGGATACAATGCCGGGGCTAGAAAGCAAGGCAGAGAGGAGAACAAGGAGGATGGCCATTGCAGGAGACAACAAGGAACGTAAAACAAGATTGATTTTTGATGTTTTTGATTCACTTTTTTCCATCTCCATCCCTCCTGGGGGTGAGGGTGGGATGGTTAGAATTAGAAAGGGATAAGGATCTTCAAAAGGGATGAAAATTTTGAACCCCCTATTATGGGGCTGCTTCGTTTTTTTCTGACTACAAGTGGAGGGAAAGAGATCGACAGATGAGATGAGATGGAGTTTGCTCTGCCAATTATGAGGCAATGCTAATAATGGAGAGTAGATTTTTGTCATGCAAATATTAGTTGTCTTTTGCCTCCTAATTTTGTAACTACCAACAGAACGATGATCATAAGTGGCCAAGCTTATCTGAAATGGTCAAACATCATCGTTGCCTCTTTTCCTCTCTACATTTGAAACCATTGGTCTAATTGTGCTATATTCAATCAATCAATTTTATTCAAATCAAGAATAAATTATTTTAAAAAAATGAATTTAATAAAGAATAAAAAATAAAAAAAAAAAGCCAAGATAACTCAATCAAATAAATATTAAATAAAAAAATCAAGAAAATATTAGCTTAAAAGAATAATAATAAAAACTCAAAGCAACCCATACGAACTTCTTAAAGGTGAATTAATTTATAAAACTCCAAATCCAAGCTTAACTAAAAAGTTCAAATCCAAACTAATTCAATATTAAATGATAAAATCGAGTAAAAATAAATATTAACCTCAAAAACTTGACAATAAAAAATAAGTATAAAATGATTAATGGTGAAATCATAAAAAATAAATTATACAAATTATCTCAAATGACATAAATAATAATTAAAAGAATAAAAACAAAATTTGACAAATAAAACAAATCAAATAAGAATTAAATTAAATTATAATTTTAGTTTCATGAATTATTTTAAATAAAAAAATATTAACCAAAAGATCATGGACCAAAATAATTTTACCATTGAATTTGCTTAAAAACATATTAACCAAAAGATCATGGACCAAACTTGAAATGTGTGTGTATATATATATAATTAAAAAAATAAAAATTCTCTTAAAAAACATGCAAGCTTCGTTTCTTGAGAAACAAGAGAGTTAATTTATAAACGAAGCACAAACCTCAGTCTCTGTTAGTCATCAAAACATTCAAAGAAAACAAAGAATGTCGAGCGAAGCAGAGGAAGCGGCACGTCGCCGTACAGCGATCGCCGAGTACCGCAAGAAGCTACTGAACCATAAGGAGCTCGAATCCCGAGTCCATACAGGTCACCGCAACAAAACCCTGATTTTAATTACAACGGAGTTAGGGATTTCTTGCTTAGTCGAAAAGCAGTGTTTGTTTCGTTAATTTTTAATTATTCATTTTAAAGAAATGAAGCAGATTTGTGAATAATGAGATAGGATTTAAGTTCATAACTGTAATCTGTTTCTTGGTTTTGTGTCGCCATTACAAAGGTTAGATTTTTTTTGTGGTTATAATTGATTTGATTTTAGGGGATTAAAATATATGCTTTTAGAAAAATGGGAGGAAAAGAAGAAAAGTTCAAAGCTGCTGGATGTTTTATTTGATTAGTTTGGTTTAATAATGTAACTTTGGTAGATTGGATTTGGGTTTATGTTCAAGTTAAACATGACTCTTTGAAATGCTGTGATGCGTTGTTTCTAATGCAAATTGTGCGATTTTTAGGTGGTTTCTGGCGGATAAGATTAGATGATTTGAGCAAGTTGAATTACTAGGACAATGGAGTGCGGTTTGCTGGGGTTTGAGATGTAAATGTTTAATGCTTATTAATTAAATCATATTAAAGAGGAAATACCATTGCTTAATTTTCTTTTTCTAATTCATTGTCTTCTTAATTAAGATACCATTTTGTGGATAAAACCTTAGGGAAGGAAATTAACCTTTAGGAATTTGTTTTTTGGTGGACAGTTTTCCATGTTTATATTTGCAGTAAATATTGTTTTGTCCTTAAAAGTCTCATGATTTTGCTTTTGTCTGTCTTCATTGTAACTGACATTTGCTGTAATTGGATGGATTCAGTGAGAGAGGATTTGAGGGCTGCCAAGAAGGAATTTGCCAGAACCGAAGATGATTTGAAGTCCCTTCAGAGTGTTGGACAGATCATTGGCGAAGTTCTCAGGCCTCTCGACAATGAACACTGTAAAAATATCTACTTTTGCTCAAGAAAATTAATTTGGAGACTTATATTTTCTAAATCCTACACAGAAGCTGCTCATTTCCCTCCTCCTTTCATGCACAGAGGGTAGCTTAAATATATTGATTTTTTTAGAGTTCAAAAAGTATTTTTCATATTTCAGCTCAGCATTCTGCATTCATTAATAGCTTGCCTTTTCATGAAGTTACATCTTATCCTATCTTTTTCCATCATCTTGTTTTTGGCTGTTAGGTGCATTACAGATTGGAGAACTAATATATATTATCATACTGTTTAGTGATAGTTAAAGCAAGCAGTGGACCTAGGTATGTGGTTGGTTGTCGTAGTAAAGTGGACAAAGAAAAACTAACAGCTGGAACCCGAGTTGTTCTTGATATGACCACTCTCACAATTATGCGAGCTCTTCCTCGCGAGGTAAGTGTTGATGCTGTAAACTATTGAATGAGTTTATTTGTCGGTTAAACTACTGATTGTGTTGTAATATTCTTTTACTGTGTCTCTCTCGTACGCTGTTGTTAAATTTTTGTTTTACAGGTTGATCCAGTTGTATATAGCATGCTTCAAGAAGATCCAGGAAATGTTAGCTACTCTGCTGTGGGAGGGCTCTCAGATCAGATTCGAGACCTAAGAGAATCTATAGAACTGCCTCTCATGAATCCAGAGCTCTTCTTGAGGGTGGGAATCAAGCCTCCCAAGGTAATAATACTGTTGTATGTTGCTTCATCTGTTGGCTAGAAAATTGAAAATACTTTGGAGGCTGAATTTCAACATTTTCCAGGGTGTTCTTCTTTATGGACCTCCTGGAACAGGAAAGACATTATTAGCCAGAGCAATAGCTAGCAACATAGATGCCAACTTTTTGAAGGTTAGAAATTGCTTTTTGCAATTTGAATGACAGCTTCAAAATTCCCTGTTTGAGTACTCATGTATTTTTGTTAACCAAAAATTGGATTTTTACTCTTGATTTAGGTTGTGTCGAGTGCGATAATTGATAAATATATTGGTGAAAGTGCTAGATTGATTAGAGAGATGTTTGGGTATGCACGGGATCATCAAGTAAGAGCTCAAATTATTACAGAATATATTTTTCCTTTAGTAAGAAATCTGCCAAGATATATCTATCGTAACTTCATAACGGGTTTCTGCTTGCCAGCCATGTATTATATTTATGGATGAGATTGATGCCATTGGTGGGCGCCGTTTCAGTGAGGGAACAAGTGCTGACCGTGAAATCCAAAGAACACTCATGGAGTTGCTTAATCAGCTTGATGGATTTGACCAGCTAGGGAAGGTGGCTTACTCTTTTTTCTCTCCCGTCAACAAACCCAATATCTCGATTTGCACATGTGCTAATTTGACATGGAGCACTTGTTTTACTAGAAATTTGTTGACCCTGGGTTGTGTTTCTAGGTCAAAATGATTATGGCAACTAACAGACCTGATGTTCTGGACCCTGCACTTCTTCGACCTGGCCGTCTAGACAGGAAGATAGAAATTCCATTGCCAAATGAGCAGTCAAGAATGGAAATCCTCAAAATCCATGCTGCTGGAATTGCCAAACATGGAGATATTGACTATGAAGCAGTTGTGAAGCTTGCTGAGGTAAGCTGGAGATGCTTCTATCTGTACAAATCATTAGCGTCTTTTACGTGACTGTTAAATCAAGCACCTCTGTTGCAGGGTTTTAATGGTGCTGATCTTAGAAATGTTTGTACTGAAGCTGGGATGTCTGCAATCCGTGCAGAACGTGATTATGTCATCCATGAGGATTTCATGAAGGTAAGGTGTTCTTCCTTTCAGAAATGAATATCAAACTAGGTGTAAGAGAATTTATTTATGCAGGGCCTGTTTGCTCATGACACTTGAGTCCTGTACTACTCAGCCAGTGTTGTTGTCTTTGAGAGAGCACTTCATTTTTCCTTTCCGGTCAAATACACTCTGTTTGTCAAGAGGGATTGGAGGAAGGGTGGACAAGTGGGGAGAGATTGGGATCCATCTCTCCTAATAAATATAGAATCATTTAGTAAAACAGATCACACTTCTGCTACGCAAGAATTGAAAATTGAAAACCTTCAATTTTTAAGTCAGCTCACTGTGACAATGGGCATGTAGACAGTTCTGTTTCCTTGGACATTTCTACTCTGGTTGTGCTTGTTACAGTGTTTGAATGGTTTGACATGTTATGGCTTTCTTCCATTTCAGGCTGTCAGGAAACTAAATGAGGCTAAGAAGCTTGAATCTAGTGCTCACTACAATGCTGACTTTGGAAAGGATTGAAACCTTTTTCACCGTGCTTGATTTTTTTGATAACTTCTCAGGGTGCCCAGAAACTGAATGAAATGGAGTTCAGATCCTGTGCCATTTATTGTTCCTTTCAGTTCAATTGCTGCAAGGATATATCAGAAAAAACAATTGTGCCAGCAAGGAGATATGCCATTCTATTATGGTTTCAGTCTTGGCTCTTGGCAAGCAACATTGTTCTTAAGGGTTTCTACTGTCACATGACTAGTTGACTGTAATGTTGCTAGTAATCGAATTGCTGCGTCCATTTAATCAATTGCTTTCTGTATTAATTATATAGTTTTGTGTTCTTTTTACTGCTCTGCACGTTCCCTATTTCCTAAAAGACCCTAATCTTGAGGTTATTGATAAGTATTTAACTAACAAAAAAGAGGTGATTAAGTTACACAAGAACAAATGATTGGCAAATAAAAAAAAAAAAGCAAAAAGACATTCAACATCGTATTGGGTAACTATACTTGAAATTGCAAATTGCAATCTTACATGTAGCAGTCTAAAAATGTAGATCACAGGGTCTCACAGATTATTAACCAAGTATCATGGACCCTAACTTGGACACACTATATTCTCTCAATCTATCATGTTTTTCATGTCTTACAAAAGTGATAGATAGAGAATGAAAAGAGTCTCTAATGACTTGTCATGCAGGATGAACTTGGGTTGCAACCACAAGCGATAGGATGGTGAAACGTTGCAACCATGTTGCCACCCAGATTCTTTTGCTGTGCAAGGGATTGTCACCAACATAGACAAAATGGAAGTTCCTGGAAAACTTTTCTATGAGACTCCCTGAGTTCTCGCAAGGACAAAGAACTAGTTCTGAAAGGAGAATTGTCACAAGCTGTTGTAATGGGAAAGAATGAAGAAATAAAATTATATTTGAATTGTTAAAAAAATAAATCAGTGGCTAACAGGAGTAAATGTGTATTTGGAAATAGACAAGTAGAGTATTTGAGGCATGTCATTTCCAAATAAAGGGTGTTTACTCACCCACTAAACATAGAAGAATTTAATATTTTTTGTTCTGCTGATCAAGATCGGGAGAGCTCAGCAGCAAGGAAACGCGCGCGCGCAGTGGGGATATGGTTCTTTTTCTATGATCCTTTTCTTGATAATGTTTTGCATGCTAGTTAATTTCAAAATTTAATATTTTTTTCTAGGACTATTCATGCAACTCGAAACACGATTACTTGCTTAATGCACGTGCCGCCTTTGAAGATTATTACAGAACTAATAACATAGTAACAGCTAATTCAACCAGCCCTGTCCACACGAAATCACTAACAACATTTCAGCACTAGAAAACAATGGACTCCCGTAGCAGACTTCTTTAATGATGGCCATGGTGACCAGGAAGTTTCTCTTTGATTTTCTCCACCACGCCCTTCTTCTGATGCTCCTGGTACTGTTCTCCGGCTGGACCGGTGGTTGTGGTGTTTACCTCGACGGTATGTCCATGCTCTTCCCTGTGCTTCCCACCCGTTAATTTCTCCTTGACTTTCTGCTTCAGCCCTTTTCTCCCTCCTTGCCCATCGTCCTCAGGCTACAATTAAAAGAGATAATTAATATCCAGATTTATTTGCAGAAAAGATGCCAAACGACTCTCAACTTCTTAAAGAATTTGGCGTCGCGAGTCTCATGACACGGCGCCTCTGCAGGATTCTATCTATGCGTCATTGTTCACTACATATATATAACCTGGAGCTTTACCTGATGAAACACAAAAAATTTCGACAGTTCTATTCAAATCCTTAGGGCGATCTATGTGTAATCATCATTTCGTGTCTTAATTATATAGTTATTCCAGTCAAAAATATGTCTAACCGAGCCAAGGATTGAAGTAGATGAAATCTCTGTCTGCTCCTCTTTCCTATGTCCACCTTGAAATCTCTGGCCTGTCTCATGAATGTCAGTGCCTTTCATTGCATCTTCACTCTTGGCAGTACTCGACCAAAGTCCAGTACCAGTTACCTGATCAGTACTTCCATGGAGAAACGACGTCGGAGGTTGTTTGGTGGTGGCTATGCCGATGATCTGAACATGGTTACCATGTTCATCTGTTAAATGAACTGGGCTGCCATGTTCATCCGTGAGTTGAATTGGATTGCCATGCTCATCTCTTATTGTGGAAGCCATCTTTTTTAGCCCCAAACAGTGATGGATTTCGATTTTGGAGTGAGCTTAGCTTGCTAGGCTGGCCTAATAAAAGGTAAGAAAAGTGGCGGTGGAGAACAGACGTGGCTCATGCATGTAACCAGGTTCCTACACCTGGAATTAGATAGTCCAAAACAACCATGAAGGGTAGTAGCCACGCTAGCCATGACAGGATACGTGTCACTCATCTGGGCATGATAGGTTTCAGTATTAATCCCGAGCTCGAGTAACCCTAACAAGGATAATACTTATCCAAAAAAAAACTTAAAAATCAGGTTTGAAAATGTGACAAAACGTGTTCCAACGTAATAACACTATTAGAAAGGACTCGGATAACACTACAAACAAGATCAGTTATACCGATTGTCTATATTTTTGTTTATTTTATTTTATTTTATTTCTTTTATTATTTTATTTTGGAGAGTAACCCAAAAATTGGATTACGACACCGATAATTCAGATTTGATATTTATCCAAACAAAAAAAATATAAAATATATTGCATCACGCAGAACACAATTTCATTTTATTAATTCATGGCTACTAGCTTTCCAGCATATAATTCACTTATATAATGTTTAAAATAATCCTAATGGATCTCCATATGTAGATTTATTTGAGCCCACTTATAAAATTAACTCAAACATGTAATAATAATTCAAAAACTAATAAAAAATAATAAAGAGAATAAAAATTCAAAATTAATATACTAAAAATGTTAGTATCATATTTGTCATTCCTAAGTTCAAAATAGACAAAAAAAAAATGATTTGATCTCAATATCTTAATTAATCAAAGTCAACTTTAAATCTCATGTGGCCCAAACTCATGTTCATTAAATAAGACCTAAGATATACTTCAAATAAGTTTTTCTTGCCCAAAAGAACTAAACAGCGAAATTCATAGAGCTTGTTATGACTTGTCGCAAGACCTTCTTGAATTCTAATTGATATGAAATTTCACCCCACATATAAACACAACTCTAGAATTTTTTGGTAAATTTTCATCGCAATCAAATAATTAGAAAATAATTAGATATAAGGATGTACTTAATAGCATATAACTGAATAACATAAAACTTTTAAGTCAAAATTCGAATTTGACCATATCTAAATCCTGGACAGCGTAAAACTTCACATCAAAATTCGAATTCAAAATGGCGTTTCCACCACGGGGTCGACTCCAGAGGCACTCAATGTAGACGTTACATAATCATATTACAAAAGTCTAGACCTTCCAAAATTCACAGATATCTCTCGGGATGAAACAAATAATAAAAAGAAAGATGGAGTAACTCCATTCTTCTCAAAATACCCCGAATATTTACATCATCCATTAACTAGTATCATTCACGATATAATTTTTATTTTCTGGAAAACTAATTTAAACGGATACTTCAAAATAAATGCAGTACTCCTAAAATTAGACTTCTAGACATACTGGGCAGTCTATAACAGAAACCAAGAGACAAGAAGCATATAATTTCTTAGAGGGAGTATTGAGAAGACCACGACACAGTAGCAAATCCCAAAAGAAATGATGCTGATAATTCATGTATGAAGAAGGGTCTTATCCATATCTCATTGATTTGAATCAGTTCATGACCTGTGTCCAAGCAAGAAACAAATTAATCTGTACAAAATACCAACAGTATCACTAATCTTGTGATACATTTTCATGATCATATACGAATTCTATAAGTCCATTTACTTCTTTGCAGTATCACTCCTGTGAGCAAGTTTGAAAATGTGTATATGTGTATGCAGATGGAGATGTTTCAAAACGAATTCTTGGAGGAAGATGTCCCGCTGCCCCAGCAATCCTTTTTTGACTACGCAGAGATGGTCAGCGCTGGAATCTGCACCCATAAAAGTTGAACAGTCTTGTTGAATTCCAAGAATTTGATGGCTAACAAAAACACCTTTGCTTATTTTAGAAAGTTTCCGGTCAATCAAAATCTTCACTAATACATCTGCTATACACATCATGCTATCAAGCATTAACAAGCATTCATGTTTGGAAGACACAAGGCTCTCGCCGTGACAATTTTCAGTGAAATGTATGGACTAAAGCAGCAAATACATGAGTTGAAGACTTGAAGTACTCACCACTTCACAGCTGAGAAGAACATCAACCCCTCAGAGATCTTGTCCAGAAGAACCCTTTCTTTCTGGTCGAGTGATTCTCCGTAGAGGACCTACTTGCTTTGGACCCAAATGAAAAATGCCGCCTCAAGAAAGGCTTTGCCAAGGAACTTTTCATGCTGGAACTTAAGCCCATCTTCGGACCCTTTCCTTCATTTCCACCATCTTTAAAGCGATCAAACATTGTCGAATCACCATCAAGATCACTATCTATCACTCGGCTCCTCAATTTCTTGTTTCTAGCCTTTAAATCCATTTCTGTTTTTAAAGCTTTTTGAGACAGCTTAAAGGCCTGCTTCTCTCCCAAGGTACAAAATGGGCATGCAGGATCATACTTGTCAATTTCAGGAGTGAGAGTTTCCAAACACTCAGCATGATAAGCATGACCACAAATTAAAACTGCGACAACGGAGAGCTCATTAGTAGCAATAAGCTTCTGGCTGCTCCACAAAGATTTTTCAGTCAATAGCTTCGAGCAGATCCCACATGTTTGAAGATCAACAGAAGTAAAAGCTGAGCTTCGACCACTGGATCTGGTCTTCTCATGATTAAACCCCAAGCACTCATTATCATAAGACCACCTTTCTTTATTAGAAGTAGCCATCAGCTCAGAAAATGCATGCATTGACCAACCATCTGAAGACGCACCATGGCATCCTTGAGTTGATTCATTGCTCCATGAAGAAACAGGAGACCTCTCTTCAGAAACTGGGATGCTCTTTGATGACCTCAATCCTGGGATTTGGGCATCAGATGCTGGCTTTGTTAGCTGATGTCTCGGAGAGTGCTGTAGCCACCTAGGTGTTATTGAGCTGGCAGGGTGTAAATGACTTTGAGGGGGCAGTGGAGATGTTGATAAGGATGAAGTAGAGGGCAATGACAGTGAGATTTTCTCAGGAGATGGATTCAGAACTGCCGTGGATTCTGTTGACTCCTTCACCTGCAAGACAAACAGATTCGGTAATGTATGTCATTTGAAGGAGAAAAGGTGAAGTCGATCATAGAACAAATATGGAAGTTCCTTCCAAAAGAAGAGAGCTCTACCTGTTCCAAACTCGTGTCCATTGAGATATTCCTTGAGAGGGATTGATCTGAAATAGAAGTGTAAATAATCACAGATGAACATGTTAGATCATGGGAGGTCAAAAACCCGCAAAATGAATAGATTTGTTACGAGTATTCTATCAAATGTCCAGTGTAATAAGAATCTTAAGAAAGGGATGAGCTGTAGCTTATGTTTCATTTTACCCCATCAATACTTGAAACTAAGAAAACTGGTTGCCAAAAGAAGAACAAGATGAGAACCATGTAGTACACAGAAGATTCTAGCTGTCCACAGAAATGTGCAGAAATAAAAAATCAAGCTCTAGTCATGATTAGTCATTATTCTCCCATGTAAAAAGATTCTGCACATTATTCTGGATTACATCTTACAGAAGATAATTGAAGATGCATAAGAAGAATAAAAATTCATATGGCAATGGAATAGAGGATGGGGAAAAGGAAGAAGGAAGGTCAGAAAATAGTGCAGAGTAGTAGTTTGAGGGATTACAAATTTGTTCTTTAAGCAGATTCTCAAGGTTGCTCCATGACAAAGTAAAATCCTGTAAATTGGTGCAATAATTGCACAAGATCTCTGTTTCTAAAATATGCATTCAACATTTCCCTTTCGAGCTAAGCATCTCTCATGGTATCATGCACCTTGTATGTGATATGAGAATAATTTAAGTGTGAGAACAAACAAGCCCAGAAAGTACACCGTCAATTTTATATACATGTTTTCTTCAATCTAATATCATAACTATACAATGAGCTTTTTTAGAGCACATGGTTAGTATCTTTGCGTGCATTTTCAAAATCCTAAGCACTGCATGACTGCTTTAGGTATTTATAGTTACTCGCCACCAGTTTTTGGTTATACTGGAGTATATTTCATCGAGTTCTGATTCTCACTCATCAATGATAATGAACAAGGTTCCATTGCCAAATCAAACAAGTTGTTTATCCTCACCTTCTATAACAATAAGCAAGTACGATGGTTTAAGCTCTTATAGACATGCAAATGTCCAGTAAGGATATTGCTTCTACTTTTCAAACCATGCATCTATATGCAATATAAAACTAACTGCAACAGCATCCTAAATATAGAGGTAAATTTCAGAATGAGCTGAAAAATCATGTGAAATAGGTCATAAGATACTAGTGTGAAGAACCAACCACGTCCACCAGTAGTTTACCTGAAGCAGGAGTCCTCACATGAGCTGTGGTTCCTTCAGATGTTGGGGACTTCTGCCACGTATGTCTCTGGAAACTCTCCGTTGGGCTTCCATCCTCCGATGCATAGGTTGATTCATATTTAATATCTGATCCATCATTTCTGGTAATTCCATCAGAAAACCAACTTATTGATGTATCTTCCCCTGCTACTCGCCCTCGATTATCCCATCTAAAGCTCCAAGTTGGTGAATACCGAATATTTCTATGCAAGATTTCACCACCTGGTCCACTCACTATATTTTTATCTCTCGCAGCAACACAACAAGCACTCCCCATGCTCAAACACAAAGTGCCTCCAAATTCTAGCACAAACCCAAAATCTTCACTCACATGCTCTACCGCAACGCAGCTCCAGTTTCACTACCAAAGGACAATTCCCAGGTACAAATAAATTTCCCCCGCTGCAATTAAGAAAAAAGAACCAATATTTGTCACTAATCTGATGATCTCAAGCTAACCTTAACCCGGAACTTGCTGTACCTCAAAATTGGGTTTACAACTCATTTCCAGCACCAAATATGCAAAAACAAAATAACTTTCAGTGCACAAAAAAGAACAATAAAACTAATTCAATAAAAAATAAGAAGATTTAAGGTTCTCGAGACAAATTATGAGAGTTCCAAGTAAAGTTGATTTTTAAAAAAATAGCAGTCAATAATGAACTGATTACCAATAATTCAGTTCACAGTAGCTGATTTTTTTGAAAATATATAAATACATACATACATATATATATATGTGTGTGTGTATATATATATAAACAATCAAGGAAATTTATAGTAACACAGAAATTAAATCAGCTAACTAATTAGGAACCTAAAGAGTCTCCACTCTAAATCCATAAGAGTTTTAAAAAATATATCCAAAAAAACTAATTGCTCATGATAATTTTTCTAAAAAAGGATCCGATTTTTAGGTCCTCGAAAACAGCACTCAATAGTCAAAATTGTAAGTAATGAAAAAACCGAAACCGACGTGATCGAGAGACTGCCCGTACCTCACTCAGAGCCAGGACGACAGCGTTTTTTAAGCGAGATATTGATACCGAGAGAGCGCGCGATGAAGAATGGTTTTTAGAGAGAGAGAATGAAAGGAGACGAAGAGAGTGAGGCTGCTGGTGCTTTTAGTTACAGGGAGAGAGGGAAGGTCGTTTTTGACGGGCATAACGTTGACGACGTTAGAATTTATTGACGGTATTCGACGGTTTATATTTTGACGGTGTTGGTAGGTGACTTGTAGGTCTTACGGACGTTATTGCCACGTAAACATAAATTGTTTTTCGTATCCGAGTCGAAATTTTAAATGAAAAAAAAAAAGGGTTGCAGTGCTCGCGCAAGCAAAACTCTGGGCAGGATTTAATTATATAACTGATAAATACTCACGTCATGAAAGAGAGTGGTGAATATAAAAGAAATAAATAATTTAAAAGATATTATTTTTATTATTTTTTATGATACTGGATATAATTTTGTTTTTTATTCAAAAATCATAATTAAATCTCAAGATCTTTATTCAAAATCACAGTTTGGATTCGAGATTTGAAACCACAGAAAATCTTCTTAGAAGCTGTTAGGAGGGTGCTTGTACCACCATTTCCCTTAAATTTGATTTTTTTTTCTATTTTAAACGAATTATTTTTTAGTTTTTTTAAATCATTTTGTTATATTGATGTTAAAAATAATTTTTAAAAAATAAAAAAATATTGTTTTAATATATTTATAAATAAAAAACATTTTAAAAAACAATTACAACCACCTATCAATCAGTAACTAATATTTATTGTAGTCCATGTAGCAAACGCATGTAAAAGCGAACACACAGAGGAATAGAATCTGGAATTCATGAGAAATGAGGGAATATTGTCAAGGAAAAAGAAGGAACAGAGTGCAGAATAATTAATGGAGAGCGAAGTAGCTAACCACCACTTACCGGCGATGCCTTCTGCAGCACGCGGAGTGAGCAATACGCATTCGATTCTTCTTCACGTTGGGGGGGGGGTGTAGAGGGTGGGGTTAGTTTTGAACAAAGATTCTTCGTCATCCTTATTCTACTGACAATTTTTATTTTTTTCTTCTTTTTATCCTTTTATATTCTTTCGAGTTATAGATTTCTTTCGGGGATTTTTTTTTTTATGCGTATGGCTCTAATTAAATGAATAAAATGTTCATTATTCTATATTTTTATAAATATATATATATATTATAATTTAAATTCAAGATTTATTATATAAATCACAAGTATTTTATCATCCTATTTTTCCTACGAGCACTTGATACTTCTAAATGCTTAAGCAATTACATAAAAAGGCTTTCTTTTCTGTTATAAATTTTAAATTGAAAGAGGAAATTGTCATGAGATTTTCCGAGAACAATCAAAGAAGAATGATTTTTTTCCCCTTCAAAACAAATTAAATATACGAACAATTATATATTTATATTTTGAGGGTTACAAATTAATTTGCTAGTACTAAGAAAACGGTTTTTAAAAATAAAAAACACAATATCAAATGCATATTTAGGCATTTGTATTGGTATTGTGATTAAAAAATAATTTTTTAAAAAAATAAATTTTATTATTATTATTTTAAATTAAAAAAAATAGTATTTTTAGATTATTTTTCATGTCCTGATGTCAAAAATAATTTTTAAAAAAAATAATATTTTGATGTATTTCTGAATAAAAAACACTTTCAAAAACAACTTTAACAACACTTTTAAATAGTCACCAACTTGTTTAGCATTGCGTTTCAAAACACTTTTAAAAAAAATTAAAAATATTTTTTTTTAAATTAAATTTTTTTGATATTTTTAGATATTTTATATGTTAATATAAATAAAATTATTTTAATATATTATTAAATAAAAAATACTTTAAAAACTAAACTCCGAACAGCGACTGGCTGAGGGTAAGGGTATGGTCGAAAAGTTTTTTTTTTTTGGTCAACCTAGAGTCAGCTGGTAAGAAATTTTGCGCCACGACAAAGATTTTCATTCGGTGGTTACACGTGGAAGGCGGCAGCAGTCGGAGTAGCGTTTCGAGTTGTAAACGTAAATGGGCCAAAAAGTCAGTGGTTGATAAATGCGTGATCGGGCTACCAAATATATCCTCCGAATTTGTCCGCACTTGCCTAGTGAACGAGGATAGGAGTGGCATTCACCATCGAGGACTTGTAGGGTGCATGCAAAGTGGGATTTTGAGGTGGGTCCTTAAGAAAGTGGTGGCGTGTGCTGCGTAGAGACGAACGACAAATAATCACATAATTAAATATTAAACATCCAAATCAAGGGAGATTAGGTGAGTCACCAAAGTGTTTAGGTTAGAAGTCCCTTGTATTGTAAACATTAATTACTTTGATGGACTGTGGAGATCGATCGATCACGGTGACGTGGAATTCTACATGGTCAATTTTGGGTGATGTGCAATAATACCAAAGCTTGGGGCATTATTCTATTAAATTTATTTTTATAATTTATTATAACTCAATAAATTCGTTTAACTCAAGAGCAAGGTTTACTCAAAGTGGATGCTGCAAAAGATCTATTTGAGTACTCTCTGATGTTTAAATATATATTTTTTAAAGAAAAAACAATGATTATGAACCTGTCTTTTTTAAAAGATTCATATCAATATCATATTTATAACTCATGAATCTTGTTTTTTTATGGAGAAATTAGATCATCTTGTTCTAATAGCATTAAAGAGAGATAAATATCTTATACACATCATCAATGAGGGATAAATAACATTATTTTTAAAAGATTTTTATACACCTGGAAGTGTAGAGAGATGGATATTTTTAATTTAGTATGTTATGTTAAGGATCAAGATAAAAAAAAAAAAAATCAGAGTGTGGTGGTCCAATTTGGGGCCTCAAAAAATCATTAGTTCTACATCCATTTAAACTCGAGAAAAATATATCATATTATGTATTTAATATGCAAATATTTTGAAAGGTTTTGTTAGCTTTAATGAAAGTTTTTTTTATCAAAGAATTGTGTATCCCATTCATGAAAAACATTTTACATACCCTATGAGATTTGTTTTGTAGAATTATTGGGATTCTTTATAGCCATGTGTCTCATCCTTATATGAAGGAGATATCCAAATGACCTATCTTTATTAACAACATGTTTGCTTTTATGTTTCAAAAGTTTGAAAGCAATTTATTTTTTTATTTACTTCTAATTAAATTCTTTTGGTGATCTAAGATCGTTCGATGTACTAATATCAGAAATGAATTTTTTTAAAAAAAATATATATTTTAATGCATCTTCAATCAAAAACCACGTAGAAAACACAACCACTATCACAATATCAAACGAGGCTTTAAAAAGAGGTGTTCTTTGGGAAACAAAATGGTGTCATGCATTCAATGCAATAATTGAATATACTTTTGAAGATATGAGATTATATAAAAGGTCATTTATCTAACGGTAAGAGTGAAAAGTTATTTTCTTTATAACCCTAGTCATATTGCTTCTATCTTTTCTTTTACTTTCATTTTTTTTAAATTTCTTAGAAAACAATGTTGCTGAAAAAACCATTAGTTTTGATGTAATATAAGAGCAAACCCTTATTATAAATATTTCTCGTCAAAAACTTATTTCTTTTTTTATTTACATTGAATAAAAAAATAGACCCAAAAAGAGTTAAATTTGTCCCTAAAAATAAGAATGTTATGACATCTAATGAGAAGTTTAGGTTTTAACTTGCGACTAAGAAAAACAATAAAGGACAAAGATTTATCAAACTAGGCCCCAAAACTAAATGGGAGAAATCTCAACATCCATCTTTAATAAGGAAAGAGTAGTTCATCTCATCATCCATTTTTAAGGGGGCCAAGGATGATACTCCTAACACTCTAAGGAGTGTTTGGGAGAGCTTTTCAAAAGTATTCTAAATATATAGACAAGAGAGTACACAACTTAAATGTCTATCAAGTCTAAATGTATCAATCAATTAGCATTGGGCTCAACCTAAGGTCATCTAGAAATTACATTCTTTTTTACTTGTATATATTGGGGTATATCTTTTTTCTACAAGGGTTTATGAGAAAGTTTTTAGATATTATCAGTTGGGTTTAGACCAGTTGCATCCTAACGAGTGGATAATTTTATTTGTATTTGATAAGTTTTTTAGGTTTATCAGAATCTAAAAAGTTGTTGTTTGTCTGTCTATTTTGAAACGCAACACCAAACAAGATCTGAAACAAGTAAATTTTAATTTTTCACCTCTAAAAAAAATCATAATCTTGTCCCCTGCAAAAAAATGGCTGCCTGCCTGCGTATACATAACATTATTACAAGGGTACAAAATATAGCGAGTGAATCTAGTCTACATACGCATAGTGAATTTATTTATTTATTTATTAAAATATACGACTGCACGGGCTGATCGCATGCATGAGTGAACCAAGCATCAGTTTGGTATTGAGCTCGAAAGGAGGCCTAACAAGAACGGGTGCTGGATTATGGTTTCCATGGTCTTCGGTGTTAACTTTTCGAAGCCTTTCATGGATAGTTGGCCCTTCATTGTAGTGTGATGGCTTGCATGGTGTTTCCTACCACGTACAGTGAGGATCATTCGACAGAACTCGAAGAACTTAAGCGCAGAGAGAGAGAGAGAGAGAGAGAGAGAGAGAGAGAGAGAGAGAGAGAGAGAATTATACATGAAAATTATAATAATAATTAGTTGCTATGAACCTGCCTCTCCGATCTGGACGGGTGAGCTACACTTTTCCATCAATGGTTAAGGGATTAAGCTCTCGTACTTGTTGTAAATCTTGAACCATCAGCAGCAATGATGGCGAAAACTGATGTTCATGAGTATAGCAGAAGAAAATCCATCAAACCACATGAGTGGCACTACTGGTCTCCACTTGCTCGCCCAGTTTGTTCACAAACTTGACAGTCCACCTGCAATACTTTGAAGGTGTTAAAGGTGAGCTTCTCCTGTTTCGTGTTACAAATTTCGAACTTGGGAGGAAATTATAGTGGTTGATGCTGTTATTATCATTACAGCTACTTATTAATAAATAATATTCTATTGGTATTATTATCCTGTTATTGTTATTATTATCGTTATCATTATTATCATGGTTATTATTTTTAATATTATCATTAAAATATTCTTAATATTATTATCATAGTTATTCTTATAATTACTATTATCATCATAATTATTTATATCATAACCCCTAAAACAATTATAATAAACTATTATTGTTATTTTTGTTATAAACTTCAAGGAAATTTATTTTGTACCATAAATTAAAATATTTTGATGATTTTAGATCATTTTTATATGTCAATGTTAAAAATAATTTTTAAAAACGTAAAAAAAATATTATTTTAATGTATTTTTGAACAAAATATATTTTTCAAAAGCAATTTCAATTACACTCTCAAACAAGCACTAAATCTTGTTGGCTCTAGGTGCAGAAGAGTATTTTTACTTTGTTGAAAAATTAGAAAAAACACATTAACAAAATACTAAACTGTGTGGGGAAAGCATTGTAGCTCCCCCACACATAGCAATGTGGATTGCAGCAGTGTTTTCCCTTCTTTTTTTTCGTTTCTTGCTTCTTCTTCTTTTTGCTATTTTTTGTTTTTATTTTCTGATTATGTTTTCTTTTTCTAATTATTTTTTTCCTTTTTTTTTGTTTCTTGCTTTTTTTTATTAATGTTTTTTGTTTTTTTTCTATTTTTTTTTCATGAAATATTTTTTTTTCCAACTTATATATATATATATATATATATTATAATTTGGGTGTCTGGGCTAGCTTAAGCGCACTACAATTAATCCTTGGATCCAATTTTTTTATAGCTTTTTTTTTTGTTTTTTTCCTGATTATATTTTTTTTCATTTTTTTTCCATGAAACATTTTTTTTGTTGGTTATACTTTTTTAATTTTTTTTTTCCACTTATATATATATATATATATTATATATATTATGATCGAGGTATCAGGGTTAGCTTAAGCGTACCACAATTAATCCCCGGATCCAATTTTTTTTGATAATCAGGGTGTCCAGACCGGCTTATGCATACCATGACTAATCCTCGGGCCCATTTTTTTTTTTTTTGCTAAAGTGCTTTACTTATACTTTTGTTTTGTTCACTTATACATTTTTTTTATAACCGAGGTCTACGGGCCAGCTTAAGTACACCATGACTAATTCCCGGACCGAATTTGTTTTTAAAACAATATGGATTGCTACAGTGTTTCAAGCTTAAGTATTTTTTTTTTGTTTTCTTTAACTTATACATTTTTTTTTATAACCATAGTCTTTGAGCCAGCTTGAGCTTTTTTTATTTTTTTTACTTATATATATTTTTTATAACCAGGATCTCTGTGTCACCTTAAGCGCACCACGACTAATCCCCGAACCAAATTGTTTTTAATAATCGGGGTGTCCATGCCACCTTGCACGCACCACGACTAATCCCTGGATCAATTTATTTTTATTTTATTTTTTTCCTTATATCTTTTTTTGCTCACTTATACATTTTTTTCCTTATCCCGGGACCAAATTGTTTTTCGATAACTGGGTCTCCAGGTCAGCTTAAGCACACTACGACCAATTCTCGGACTGAATTTATTTTTTAAAATAATATGGATTGTAAATGGTGTGGGGAAAGCACTGTAGCTCCCCACACATAGCATTGTTGATTGCAACAGTGCTATTTTTCCCCGTTTTTTGCTTCTTCTTTTTTTGCCTTTTTTCATTTTTTTCTTATTATGTTTTTTTTTCCATTTTTTTCTTATTATATTTTTTTCCCCAAAACATTTTTTTGCCTGTTATACTTTTTTATATATTTTTTCTTTTTCCACTTATATATTTTTTTTGTTTTTTTATAATCGGGGTGTCCGAGCTAGCTTAAGCGCACCACGATTAATCCCCATATCCAATTTTTTATTTATAATCAGGGTGTCCAGGCCAACTTATACGTACCACGACAATCCCTGGACCCATTTTTTTTTTTTCTAAAGTGCTTTCCCGTTGGTACATTTTTTTTCTTTTTTTTCTTATACTTTTGTTTTATTTACTTATACAATTTTTTTATAATTGGGATCTCCGACCAGCTTAAGCACACCATGACTAATTCCTGGGCCGATTTAAAAAAAAACAATATGGATTGCTACAGTGCTTTCATGCTTATACTTTTTTTTGTTTTCTTTCACTTATATATTTTTTTTATAACCATGGTCTCTTAGCCAACTTAAGTTTTTTTTTTCTTATATATTTTTTTTTATAACCAGGATCTCCGGGCCAGCTTAAGCGCACCACCACTACTCCCGAGACCAAATTTGTTATTTTGATAACCGGGGTGTCCAGGCCAACTTGGACGCACTATGACTAATCCCCGGATCAATTTATTATTATTATTTATTTTTTTCCTTATACTTTTTTTTATTCAATTATATATTTTTTTTATGGCTGGGGTCTCCGATCCAGTTTAAGCGCACCACGACTTATTCCCAAACTAATTTAAAAAAAAAAACAATATGGATTACTACAGTGCTTTAATGCTTATACTTTTTTTTCACTTATATATTTTTTTATGACCGGTGCCTTCAAGCCAACTTAAGCTTTTGTTTTTTTTTTCCACTTATATATTTTTTTATAATCAGGATCTCAGGGTTAGCTTAAGCGCACCATGACTAATCTTCAGACCTTTTTTATATAATCAGGGTGTCTGGGTCAGCTGATGCGCACCACGAGTTCTATAAGTACGTATATACCCCTGTAAGACAAAATCCAAGAGTTGACTATAGGGGTGTATTGATAATTTACCAATTTTTAATTATATTTTCTGTCGCAGTGTTGTGGTGTGTCTTCGGGTACGATGTCAATTTCAGAGCTCATGCACATTTTGGATGGCACGTGCGGCGTCGTAAAATTTCTAAAAATGTATATTAGTTTTTGATATATTCATTTTATTATATAAAATGTGTTTAAAATAATATCATGGTATCAAAGGTATTTTTATTTTTTTCATTTCTATGCATGGTACAATAATCATAATACCCTCAAATAAGACAAAAACGAAGAATTGTTAGTGGGGGTGTCCCAATAATTTTACTTTTTTAGCGTACAATAAAATAATTTTGTAGCCTCAAATAAGACAAAACAGAAGAGTTACTTACAATGGTGTTTCAAACATTTCACGTTTAACTATACATGCATAAGAAAGAGTTTCACTCTTATTTTACACAATCAAAGCTAAAGTTACTATGTTTTTTAACGCGAGTTGCATTTAATACAAATAAAAATAACAATAAAAATTAAAAATCTAAACTAAGAGCAAAGGTGTATAGATACAAACAAAAAATTTAAAACTATCTTAAAAAGACCGAAAAAATCAAGGGATCAAACCAAAACTAAAAAATAAAAAAATAAAAACCAAAATATAACATAAAAAATTATATATTTTAAATCTAGACAAAAAAAAAATCCATGCAGCGGAGCACGGGTTTATGGCTCGTTCATCCCAAACAATGTTTAATGATCACTGGGCACAGGAAAAAACAAAAACCCTCTAGATTACAGGTTTAGATTTTCTCAACTTAAAAATAAAAAAAAATAATTACATTGTAAAAATATATAATAATCTATATACAGTGATTTCTGTGAGGTTTAGCTTTTCCTTTAATATGCCTTTTGATCTCCAATAATATGTATTTGATATCATCAGGTGCTCCAGCCAGAAATACATCACTTCACATTCATTTCTTATCATTTTATATCACGTTTCCTCTACCTTTTATTTCTTTTTATATATTTTTTAAAAAATAAAACATCATTTTAATATATTTCTAAACAAAAAATATTTTCAAAAACAATCTCATTCCAAAACAAGCACATATATAAGTTAATTTTGGGTGCTTTGAAACTGAAACCAAAATATTGTTTGCCGCTGCATTTAAAAAATATTTTAAAAAAAGAATTGAAAATTTTAAATTAATTTTTTTATGTTTTTTTAATATAATGATATAAAAATATTTTTTTAAAAATAAAAATATTACAGTAGAAATATTTGGACCGTACATAATAATGCAAAGGTAATTGACTAGGTGTACGAAGCTTAGAGACGACAGGTATGACAGCAGATACAAAACCAAACACAGGAAACTCCACGTGTATTTATAGAGACGACAAGATGGGAACCGCCAAGTATCAATCAACATAGCTATGATGATGAACCGGCGTTAACTGCCGGGTCTTTTTCATGGCGCAAGCTGTTTTCCCGACTGTATGCAGCTTTGGCACCCTGAGAAGCAATGGAAGATTGAATCGATGAGACAACGAAACATCATTCTTATTTTTCATGGATACAGAAGGAAGGTGGTAAGCAGTACTCACTTGGAAGATGGTTCCAAGTTTTTTCAATCCTTTAGCCCGTGACTTCAGAACATCACGGGACACGCTAGGGTCCTCAAGTACCTGAAGCAGAAAACATAATTCACAAACCATTCTTATTTTCACTCCGTTCATAATCATTTTTCTTGCAGTTCTTTAGTGGAGGTGCATGTGGCATGGTCAACAAGTAGGCCGAAAGAGGAGGATGAAAGCATGCTGGGCAGTTTTCCAAAGAAATCAACTGTCACCTCATAATTTAAAGGAATGTCAGCCTAGAACTTTGTGCAACGATAGAAAGAAATCACCAGAAGTCTCCAAGTAAAACTGGAAGAGGGCATCTATCAAAAACCATTACTGTTGTTTTAGAAGGTAAACAACTACTTCAGTTTGCTAATTATAGATGAAGCTGAATTCTAATTCCTCCTCGTCTCTTTGAACTACCTCTAAGATGTGAAATGTTTTAAATCAGCAATTATCTACTTGATTGTCTCCGAGTCATAAAAGACTTAAAAACTGAGATTTAATGTCATGAGAATGTCCACTTTCTAAGGGACAAACCCATCTGGCGCTTCTATTTCATAACATCAGAACTCGCAGGCTTGCAGAATGAAGTTGGACGTCTTGAGAATAAGAAAGGACAAGAGAACAACTTACTGCCAGGCAAACACGTGATAAAGTACTTTCAATATCAATCACGTTGATCTTCCAAAGTGACTGAAGCATGGCATCCTTCTTATCTTCAAGGATTTTCAGCATGCTCTCTTCTTGGTTTTCTACTCCATCCAACTTCTTCAACTCCTCCTGTATTTGAATCAAGGAAACGGCACCTGCACATTCAAGAGAAATAATATTGTTAGGTTTCATTTAAATTATAAACTACATGAGTGACCTTGAAGCCTGTTTCAAGATAATGAAGCTTTAGTTTCAGAAAACTGTACCTGAAGCTGCCATTACTTGTGATTTTATCAGGTGTCCTTTATCCCGTACCCATTCTGCTAAAAATGGTACCTTCATAAACCGTTTTTCCTTTCCAAGCTCCTTGGAAGCTTTCCTTGTGTAGATATAGCCAATGGTGTGCAGTATAGCCTCACCAAATGCTGATGATTATAACGGTTATGATTATAGTGCTGATGATTATTTGCACGTGCACAGTTACTCAAATCATAGTCTTTTCATGTTGCTATGTAGCTAAAAGTTTAAGAGTAATATTTATAAAGATAACTCCTGCATGGACAATTTTAGCATCACATAGGCACTGACATGGAGTCCTGAGTTATGTAAAAGGATAAAGACAGGATTCAAAAAAAGAGAAAAATAAATGAAGTTATATTCGTATAGTTACTCTCCAGCATGTATGGTCAAGAGGAAATCACCAGTAAAAACCACTAAAATGAGAGGACATACGAATCCCCTCTTGCAGCAGGTTTTCCATAGTCAATAGTTTTCAGAGTTGATTACTTTTTAAAGTGATAAAAATGTTAATTGAGGAACAGAATGTACCAGCTGCAGAGAGGCGGCGTGCTTCTGACTTGGCCCAATTTGTAAACTCGTCTGCCCGGCCATCAACAAATGTTTCAAGGCGGTTTTTGAGAATTGTAACAAGCTTTTCTTCTCTCTCTCTCTGCAGCACCTGTGGATTAAAAAATAACCAGGGGATTTGTTCAAGTGCACCAGACAGTTACATTGAAAAACATCGGTAAATAAAATACCTTCATCTTCATTCCCAAATCCTGTATGCCTTCTTCTTTTTCAAAAGATGCTACTGCCGCTAATGCTAGTTGACCAACATAATCTTCAAATAATTCACTCCCAAACAGCATTCCAAAGACAGCTGAAGGATCCACCATGGATTCCCTGGAAAAGAGAGTAGTATCTTTCATGAATTCTTCTGGATTAAAAAAAATGTGGGAAATGAAACAAAGATTTAAAGAGGAACCCAACAATGATTAACAGAGGAACCCATCACAGGATAATATTACAGTGAGACGAAGGGCAAGTCATTCCCTGGTAAAGTTAGTGATCTGCAAATTGGTTAGAGCCCTGAAGTTGGACAAGTCAGTGCCCAAGTATATTGAATGGATTAATGTGGTTCTTCTTGTCAATGTGCAAGTCTCAAATCTGGCTTTGTCCAACAGTGTTTCTTCCTCATGAGAAAAAAGATTCACTTACCTCGTGTATTTAATCTCCATTTCCCTTTTTTCAGTGGTTAACAAATATAATTCCAGCAGGATGAATTAACAAAAATGTAAGCTTATTTTAAGCTGTTTTATGATAAAACGACATCCTGACTTCCATTTTCCCACAACTAAGGCTTTTACATGATTATACATTCAGTCTTTGTAGCATCAATTTCCCAAATATGAACTATGGGAATCAGCATCTTCGGAAAAGAGAAAAGTTTTTTTATACACTAAAAGTGTGCTTTCTCTAAGTTAAATTTCACAGATAGTCCCCAAAGGAGTTTAAGCTGGAGCATAAGAGAAACCAATTATAGTTGTTCGAACTTACTGCGTTATTCCTTCCTTTCCATGCATGTCATATTTTTCACGTTTCTGGGGATCACTTAAGATCTGGTATGCTTCACTGAGCATCTACAAACATATAACAAATAAATAAGCACAAATAAGCCCAACAACAGGTGCAAGTTGACAAATAAATGTGTTCTTCCATTATGTATATGCTCTGGCTTTACATGAACCATCAAGAAATGAAGGGGAAAGGCAATACATTCCAATTTCCAAGGAAAGGCCACCCTATGTCCGAATAAATGAAGCTTTTTCTAGCAATAGACAATCAGTGGAGCATATTAAAGCATAAGTTTTCCTCATTTATGCAGTGTAGTGCAGTTGAACATAAGATTTAACTGAACCACAGGATTATTTGTTCAAAAAGACGAAATAACACTCAACTGAAAAGAACAGAATACAGAATAGTAACTTCGCATTATAACCAAGGTATAATCTTCAATGACAATCATATATATGAGCTAACCTGGAAATTTTCTGCAGCTTTTGGATCCCCAGGATTTTTATCTGGATGAACTATCCTTGCCTGTTCAGAGCACCAGAAACTACACTCAATAACAATCCCACAAATAGTGAAAAAATGAGCAGAAAAAATGAGTACTTCCGCATGTTCGTGATAAAAACAAAAGATTGCGCCTGCAATTTAAGACCCTTATTTCAAAATTCACAACCCTTTAATAGAACCACTTCAGTGCACTACTAAATTGTTTTCCCATGGGATTGAAGCTATAAATAAACCTTGTGGCTAACCCGCAACTTTTAAAACCACTTTCATTGAAAGCTCACCTTGACATAGTAAGCCTTCTTGATCTCTGTCGGTGTCGCCTCGACATTGACCCCCAAAACGTCATAAAAAGCTGTATCCTTTACCATTGGTTTTGCTTTTAATCTTGATTTAGGAGAACTACGCGGTAGGATCAGAGAAACGAAGACAGCGAAACAGCCTCGTTAAAAAACAAATAAAGTAAATTCAATTCAGTAAGTTAAGCACACGGAACAACAATGATGGCAAACAAACTGTATTCGCTGATAAACATCAAAAGAATCTATCCTTCCAAGAAAAACAAGATAGGTTTCTTTCAAATAATAGAATGGGATATATATATATATATATATATACGGATCGGGCTTTTGATGAAAACAATGGTGTTTTTACCATTTTGGCGGACCTAGATCTTAGCTAATACTACCAGAAACAGGCATACATTTATCATAAACTAAAAACAAAGAAAAACAACAACAGCTATGATAAAGAAACAGATCAAGACTCTAAAACTTACGAAGAGAAATCTGAGATAGGATAGCAAAGACAGAAGGAGACTGGCTAGTTTCTTGCAGAGAAGAAGTTATGGAGATCAAAGGAGGCAAGAAAGAATCTAACAGAAAGGAAATTTTAGCGTCTGTCACCTATGGATAAGAGCATCTCAAGGATATTTAGAGAAATCAAATTAATAATATAACTTGTTAAATAATATAAATATAGTATTTTTATATTTATATTTTAATAAAAAAATATTTATTAAGCCAAATCTATTTTAATGTATATAATATTAATATAACAATTTATTAATAATAAATAAAAAATATAAATATAATCAAAACATTTTTTATATATAAATATATTTAAAAAATATTGTTTTATTAAACATACAAGAATAACTATTTAATTTATAAATATCATTTTAACTCTTCAATAAAAGTTTGAAGAGACGGTGACGTTTTCTAGAACTGAAGAAGCTTCGTGGTAAGAGAGGGAAGACGTGTCGCTCATTAGTTAACGGCTTGCGCTCCTGCTCCTGACTGGTAGCAGAAGCTACTTCTGATTTGATTTGTTGCCGGCTCAAAAACACTGCGGCTATATTTCATTTGTTGTTTTTAAGGTACAAAACCTTGGGATGGACTAATGAGAATATTATATTTTATTTAAAAAAAATTAAAATTATTTTGAAACTGATTCTACTAATTTTTATCAATTGACATCTACTAAAATGTTTGCATGATAGTGAAATAACAAGGTTTTTTTAATTTGATACTTTAAAATTTTAAGGACTTTTTTTTTCAATTATAAATTCATTTATTTATTTCAATTTCATTATAAAATATTAAATTTATTAGGTGTCAGGTTTCATAATTTATTTTGATTTATTTTTTATTAAATTATTTTAATCATATAACCTAAATTGTTAGTTGTGCAAGTTAATCATTTTGATTTTGGTTTTTTTTGTCATTTTCTAATTATTATTTTCTCAACTTTATCTTTCAATATTTGATTGATTTTGAATTAGACTTCATGATTGTTTTTCTTTATTTTACAGGCTTACTATGATCTCATGACTCATATAACATATTTTGTAGGTTAGGCAAGTTGAGTATTTTAAAAAAAATTATCATTCAACATTGTGTTGATTATGAATTGGACTTTATTTTTTTTTTCTCAATTTAATTTACATGGAGTCAACCTAATCTCTTAAGATAAGTTTGGCAGGTTAACTCGGGTTGATTTAAGTTATTTTTTTTCATTTCTTAATTATTATTATTTTCAGTTCAATCCTTGAACATTGGGTTGGCTAGGATTTGAGTGATATATTTATTTATTATACTTTCTATGAGAGCATTTGACTTAGGCTTTTTATCTTTTTTATTCTTCAATACTAGTTTGATTAGGAATTGATTTTATAATTTATTTTGATAAGTGCTATGATGTTGAACTGTTTTACGAGTTGGTTGGTTAACTTGAGTGACTTTTGTGTTTATTTTTTATTATATTTTTTTATTTAAGTGCATCATTTAATATTGATTTAATTGAGAATTGAGTTTCATAATTTATTTTAGTTCGATTTTTATATCTTAGTCTCGAATCATCTAAACATAAATAGAAAAAGGAAAGCAAATAAGAAAGCTTTAAGCGCTATTTGTTTGTTGAAATGTGCTTTTTATGTTAAAACAAATGGTTTTCATGGAAAATAGATTTTTTAAAAGTGAAATTATTTTTTATAGCTGACAATATCGTGAAAAATAAATTTAAAAATATTTTTTAGTATTTGGATATTCCATGGAAAATAAATTAAAAATTAACTTATTAAATTTTTCTATATATTAAAATAATAGGGACCAAAACTAACAGTTGAAAAGGGTAGAAAGAGCATGAAATTGAAGTAAAAAAAATTCCAAATTCATAAATTCGTTGAAATAAAACAAAAAAAATTACGAACCAAATGTTACATATTAAAAGGCTAAACAAGGATGGAAATGGAAAAAAAATACTTTAATAAATTATATTAAATAAAACAAATAGATATCAAAATAATAGGGATCAAATATGATAAATAAAAAATTAATTAAGAAATATAAAAAAACAAATAACAATCAAAATAATGAGTACCAAGATTGATATAAAAATCAAATTAAATTAGAGTCCAAGGGATTAAAAAAATCAGAATAAAATATATAGCATTATTTTGACTGTTAATCTTCTTTCGGCATATAGCAGCCTTTGTTCATAAAAAATTAAAAATTAAACCCCTACGCAACAGTCTCGCTCTATCGCAAATCTGTGAATCTTGTGTATATTTCTAAATAAATGGACCATTTCCCTTTCTATAGAATAATGGGCCTCCTGATTGAAATTATTTAGTTCAACTTGGGCCTCCAAGGTCCACTATGCCCTTTCCTAGACAGAGTGAACCTGAGCTAGGATTCCACATGGGCCATTAAAGCCTGTTCTGTCATTTTTGTGAGCCCTTCCGTCCATGCTTTAATCGACACCGACCTCCACCCTCATGCAGCATGGCCTGGAAACGACAAGACCAATTCTGGACATCGGTAAACTTGAAGTGCTTTATTTTATATCAATATTTAAATACGTGTTAGGATTTGAGAAAGAACACGTGAATTGGGATGAATGGAAATTGTATTATTCATCAATAGCTCTTGGCTTATATAGCTATTAGTACATGAAACAGAAAAATAGAAAATAAACAAACTCTGGCAGAGAGGTTGCTAACGGTAATTTGCAATGCCCTAACAAACTAGGGCTCTCCCTTTTAGTCTGTTATTTATTCTAACAAATTCTAATATGGTTTACGAGAAGACCCCTTCATTCCATCCCTTAAACTAAATGCTTATGTAGCAATTAGTTTATCTCACATACTCCAAGTAACTTCTGAAGCTTTTGAAACACTTCGAGCTTTAATGGCTTGGTCATAATATCTGCGATCTGATCCTCACTCCCACAATGAATTAACTCAATTGTACCCTCCTTAGTAAGGTTTCTTAAGAAATGAAACCTCACATCAATATGTTTACTGCGGCCATGCATTACGGGATTCTTGGACAACTTAATAGTGGAACTATTGTCGCACATTATGATCGTGCAACCTTCATCTGAGTGTCCCAGTTCTTTTAAAATTCTCTTCATCCATACTCCTTGACAAGCACATACCGCTGCTGCCACAAATTCAGCTTTCGTAGTTGACAAAGTTACAATCGGCTGTTTTTTCGAGCACCATGAGACAGCGCTTGAACCCATTAAGAAAACATATCTAGAAGTACTTTTCCTGTCTTCCATGTCGCCAGCATAATCACTATCCGTGAATGCTAACAACTCTCCTTCTCCCCCCTTTTATAATGAATCCCGTAATTCACCGTTCCTTTTAGATATCGAAGTGCTCACTTAGCTGCTTGTAGATGAATCTCCATAGGCTTCGTCATATACCTTCTTATCAGACAAACAACAAACATCATATCGGGTCTTGTAGCAGTAAGATACATCAAGCTACCCACTAATTGTTTGTAGTAGGTTTCATCCACTGTATTTCCATCTTCATTTCTGCTTATCTTGAATCCTGGAACTATCGGACTTCCGAATTACTCTCCATCATACCAAACCTTTTCAACACTTCTAAATCATACTTCCTTTGACAAATATAAATTCCATCGGATTTTTGTAACACTTCAATTCCAAGGAAAAACACTCATTTTTCCCAAGTCAGTCATATCAAACTCCCTTAACATAGAGTTTTTGAAATCAGATAGCATTACCTCATCATTTCCCATAAAAATTAAATCATCGACATAGATACTCACAATGATGATTCCTCCTTCTTGGGTTCCTTTTGTGAATAAGGTCTACTCACTTTCGCATCTCCGAAATCCTTCACCAATGAAATGTGCTTCAATTCGACTAAACCAAGCTCGTGGAGCTTGTTTTAATCCATACAGTGCTTTATGCAGTTTGTAAACCAGATGCTCACTCCCTTTCTTTTCATATCCTCTTGGTTGCTCTACATAAACATCTTCACTTCACTCACCATGAAGGAAAGCCGATTTGACATCCAGTTGAGAAATCATCCAATTTTTGTGCGCAGCCAAAGCGATAATCATCCGTACTGTATCCATTCTTGCTACTGGGGCAAACACTTCTGTATAATCTACATCATATTTTTGAGAATACCCTTTTTCCACCAACCGAGCCTTGTATTTATCGATTTTCCCATTCTCATCGTATTTGGTTTTATAAACCCACTTCACCCCTATTTTTTTTGTTCCCGCTAGTAATTCAGTAAGTGTCCACGTTTTATTTTTCTCTATGGATTCAATTTCACTATTCATAGCCATCCTCCAATCAGTGCTCTTCACAGCTTCTTCATACACGGCAGGATCTGCTGACACTTCAACAACCCAATTTGTCTCATCTTCAAACAGCTCAGCACCACTTACATAATCTTCCATCCACGTGGGAGGTTGTCTGCCACGCAATCCCCTTGAGCTGCCTTCACCATTTCGCCACGTGGAGGGCTGTCTGTCACACAACTCCCTTTGACTTTCTTCTTCAATCGGCAATGTCCCACTGTTCCTCACTCTCTCATCTTCTCTGCAATTTGTGGTTTCAACGCCTGTATCACAAATTTTATCACAAATTTCCTCATCACCTTCGTCATCACCTTCTCTGTCACCTTCTTCATCTCCTTCTCTGTGGCATTCTCTACCATCGTTATTTCCAGTTTCATAATTTCCATCTCCACTGTTTCTGTCCCTCTCCCTTTCTTCACCATCATCACCCCACTGCAAATTTTCAATTGATTGATGGTCACAGCTCTCACCCCATTTCCACAGCTTCTCTTCCTCAAAAATTACGTCCCTGCTCACGATAATTTTCTTTGTAACAGGGTCAAATAATTTGTACCCTTTAGATTCCTCGCTAACCCCCAATAACACACAAGTGATGCTTCTGTTGTCAAGCTCTGATCTTCTCTCTTCGGGAACATGAGCATGGGCTATGCAACCAAAAACCCTAAAATGCTCCACCGAAGGCTTCATCTCACTCCAAGCCTCCTCCGGTGTAACATCCCGAACTGCCAAAGTAGGGCACCTGTTAAGAACGTAAACAGCCCATTTCAAAGCCTCTGCCCAGAAGGTTTTGGGAATGTTTTTGTCAGATAACATGGACCGAACCATGTTCATTACGGTCCTGTTCTTCCTCTCTGAAATACCGTTCTGTTGCGGGGTATAGGCTGATGTCATTTGTCTTTTGATCCAGTGTTGTTTACAGTAGTCATTGAATTCATTGGAAACGAATTCCCCTCCTTTGTCAGTGCGAAGACATTTCACAGGCAAGTCTACTTGTTTTTCAACCATGGATTTAAAGATTTTAAATGACCCAAAGGCCTCTAACTTCTCTACCAAAAAATATACCCAGGTTTTCCTACTATAGTCATCGGTAAATAACAGAATATACCTCTTGTTGCTATTGGATGTAGGAGTGATCGGCCCGCAAATGTCAGCATGAATAAGCTCCAATTTTTGAGATGCTCTCCAGTTGCTCCTCCTTGGGATGGGATCACAGTGTTGCTTCCCTTTCAAACAGTCAGTGCAGGTAACATTTGAGGTTGAAAACTGAGGAAGACCTCGCACCATGTTTCTGTATGATAGGGTTCTTAAACCTTTGTAGCTTAGGTGACCGTATCTTCTATGCCAAAGATGGCACAAATTTTGTGTGCCTGTGTGGAAACACTGATCAGTTTGTTGTGCAGGGGATTGAGAATCAGGCAGTAGAATGAACATTCGATTTATGCTCATTGTGGTTTGGATGATTAGTCCTTGTCTTGGATGGAAAATTTTGCATGTTCCACCTTTGGATAAGATATCTAACCCTCTCTCATGCAATTGGCCAATGCTCAAAAGGTTATTTCTTAAATCGGGGACATAATATACCTCAGCTATGATATGTGAAATTCCAGTCAACAGTATCTTCACACTCCCCTTACCCATTACATTCATCCTTGTGTTATTCCCCAACTTCACAGAATGCCGAAATTCCAGGTTGAGATCACTGAACATGTTTTTATAACCACACATGTGGTTAGAACACCCTGAATCAAGAAACCAAGCATCTTCTCTTCTTGCTTGGTGTTTCTCCACATAAGCCATTAAAAGCATCTCCTCCTCCTCATCAAGCTCGACATACAGTGACTCTTTATTTCCAGTGGGACACTCATACTGCAAATGGCCAAGTCGATGGCATTTGTAACATTGAATTGTTGCTTTATTGAAATTTGTTCGTCCTCTGCCTTTTCCTCTTCCTCGGAATGAGAAACGACCACCACGACCTCTGCCTCCTTCATATGTCACACCTCTGCCTCCTTCATATGTCACCTTCAGAGCTTGTTCATCACTCTTATGCCTCGAAAGTTTCTGCTCATGGACGATTAATGAACTTTGCAGTTCATCAACAGTAAGAACATCAATGTCCTTTGACTCCTCAATAGAACAGACAACATAGTTGAATTTCTCAGTCAATGAACGTAATATTTTCTCTACTATTTTAACATCTTGCATGTCTTCTCCATAGATTCTCATTTTATTGGCCATGGTCATGACCCTGGAGAAATACTCAGTCACTCCTTCTCCGGACCTCATCTCCAATGTTTCAAACTCTTTGCGGAGAGCTTGAAGGTGAGATCTCTTAACCCTTGCATTTCCTTCGAATTTCTTCTTCATTGCATCCCATATATTTTTGGTAGTGTTTTTCTTGAGAATAGTATCAAGAACTGTTCTATCAATTGATTGAAACAAATAGTTTTTTACCTTCAGATCTTTCAGCTTCATTTCATCGTTCTTCTTTTGTTGTGCATCAGTTTATGTTGATCCACTTGCTTCAGTATATCCAGTCTCCACCAGCTCCCACATTTCCTTTGATCGAAGGAAATTTTCCATCAATATGCTCCAATGGTCGTAATGACCATTGTATCTTGGAATAGCTGGCTGGACAAAGTTTCCCTCTGTGGTCATTTTGTTGTGCTGCTGCAAAGAATTTTCAGGCCTAATACAAGCTCTGATACCAATTTGTTAGGATTTGAGAAAGAACACGTGAATTGGGATGAATGGAAATTGTATTATTCAGCAATAGCTCTTGGCTTATATAGCCATTAGTACATGAAACAGAAAAACAGAAAATAAACAAACTCTGGCAGAGAGGTTGCTAACGGTAATTTGCAATGCCCTAACAAACTAAGGCTCTCCCTTTTAGTCTGTTATTTATTCTAACAAATTCTAATATGGTTTACGAGAAGACCCCTTCAATACGTATATATTTTATTTTATTATCAATATACCTAAAACAAAACGGAGAAAGGAATAGTGAACACTGTTCACCGTGACTCATGCGCACTATTCATGTGCACTTTGACCAGGTGCTTCGCGGGTGTACATCCTCTTTTTTTTTTGAGTTTGAAAAGTGTTTGACCTAAATTAGCCCCCGAAAAAGACAAAAAACGCCGTCATTTTCAGGGGCTACACGGTCATTGACCGTTCCGGCCCGGCCGGTTTTTTTATTTTTTAAATAGTTGATTGAACAGTGCATTGACGGTTTAGCCCCCCGAAAAAAATAAAAACCAGGCCTGGGGGTGAGGGGCTTTCCGGTAATTAGCCAATTTTTTTTTTCGCTGACAACTGTGTGGCGCGTCTCTGGACGCGTCGTCCGTTCCAACGCACACATGTTTTTTGGACGGCGTTATGAGGCGTCCGAAAATGCCCAACCGGCGTCTACAATGATTTTCAGGCATGTTCTCTTCCACATGGGGCGGCGCGTGTGACAATATGGTGTCCGTACACGTGTCAATGGTCGTTTAAATTTTCACCCCCACTTTCTCTCTCCTGCCTGCGCAAGATGACGTCAGCTAAGTTGTTTTTTGTCAAAGTTCATTTCAGTCCTGAACGTTTGAATTTGTTATTATTGCCCTTGATGCTACTGTATAGGTTTTCATTTCTTGCAATTGCGTCCCTCAATTGAAATTGATTATATATTGGAGTTCCAATTCAGTCCTCATTCTTTTAATTGAGCGGATTGGCCTGGAATTGGGAATGTTTTTTGGTATCAAAGTTGTCATTGATTTCAATTTCATCCTTTCATGCAAATTTCTTATAAATCCTTAATATTTTAGGTATCAAAAGTTTGGTTTCTTTCAATTCTATCCTTCTATGCAAATTAATTATAGATTTTAGTTTTATTTCGGTCCAAGTTCTTTTAATTTCCAGTTTGGTTTTGAATTATTTGATTTCAATGTTTGGGTTTACTTCAATTTTTTCTTTTAAATTAAATATATTATTGAAAGTATAGTAAATTAATTATATATTTGTATATTTATGTCATATTAAAATGTGTAAAACTAATATTATGTTCAAATATTTATTGAATATTATCGCCTAAAAATATATAGAGGGAGAGGGAAAATGACCTATGATTTTTTTAAGGACAGAAATTCGTATCAGTATTCTTAAATATATTTAATATGATAATACGATGAATAAATCTTATAAAATAAAAAAAATATTGGCTTCAAAATTAAATTTTGTGATCTTTTGTTTAAGTTTATTTCTTGAAATAAATTTGCAGTGTTTTGACTTTTTAATTATATATTTGTGTATTTATGTCAAATTAAAATATGTGAAACCAATTATATGTTCTGATATTTATTGAATATTATCGCTTAAAAATATATAAAGAGATAACAAAATAGCCTAAGATTATCCTTTAAATGAAATATATTATTGAAATTATGTCAAATTAATTATATATTTGTATATTTATTTCAGATTAAAATATGTAAAACTAATTATATGTTTGAATATTTATTGAATATTATCGCCTAAAAATATATTGAAAGAGAGGAAAAATGACCTAAGATTATTTGAAGAGCAGAAATTCATATCATGTTTTCTTAAATATATTTAATATAATGGTATGATTAATAAATCTTATATCAAAAAAAAATTGGCTTCAAAATTTAATTTTGTGCTCTTTTATTTGAGTTTATTTCTTTACAAGAATTTCCAATGTTTTCATTTTTAATATTTTAGATCTAATGCTACTGAAAAAAAAAAACATCTCAAAAAAAAATGACAAATTTGTCTGCATTATCTACAAGTCGAATTAAAAAATATACAAGTCACTTCCCGTTTCCATTAGACTATTCGTTTTAGACGGCAAATAAATAATTACAGCACACAAAAAATTTAAGTTTATGTTTTAAAAACAAATTACAATATTTTTATTTCTAATATGTCTGATATTTATTGGACATTATCGTCTAAAAATACATTGAGAGAGAGGAAAAATGACTTTGGATTTTTTGAAGGACAAAAATTCATATCAGTATTCTTAAGTATAATTATACTAACTAAATATTAAAATAATATAGAAGGAGAGGAAAAATGACCTAGAATTTTTTTAAAGACAGAAATTCATATCAGTATTCTTAAATACATTTAATATAATAATACGATGAATAAATCTTATAAAATAAAAAAAATATTGCCTTCAAAATGAAATTTTGTGTTCTTTTATTTAAGTTTATTTCTTGGAATAAATTTGCAGTGTTTTGACTTTTTAATTTTATATTTGTGTATTTATGTCAAATTAAAATATGTGAAATCAATTATATGTTCTGATATTTATTGCATGTTATCGCCTAAGAATATATAGAGAGAGAACAAAATAGCCTAAGATTATCCTTTAAATTAAATATATTATTGAAATTATGTCAAATTAATGATAATTTTTTTTATATTTATGTCAAATTACAATATGTTAAACTAATTATATGTTTAAATATTTATTGAATATTATCGACTAAAAATATATTGAGAGAGAGGAAAAATGACTTTGGATTTTTTGCAGGACAACAATTCATATCATGTTTTCTTAAATATATTTAATATGATAATATGATTAATAAATATTATATAACAAAAATATTGGCTTCAAAATTTATTTTTGTACTCTTTTATTTAAGTTTATTTCTTTGCAAGAATTTCCAATGTTTTCATTTGTAATATTTTAGATCTAATACTACTGGAAAAAAAAAACATCTCAAAAAAAAATTTGTTGACAAATTTACCTGCATTATCTACAAGTGAAATTAAAAAATATACAAGTCACTTCCCATTTCCATTAGACTGTTCTTTTTAGACGGCAAATAAATAATTATAGCACACAAAAAATTTAAGTTTATGTTTTAAAAACAAATGACAATATTTTTATTTCTAATATGTCTGATATTTATTAAATATTATCGCCTAAAAATATATTGAGAGGGAGGAAAAATGACTTTAGATTTTTTGGAGAACAAAAATTCATATCAGTATTCTTAAATATAATTATACTAACTAAATATTAAAATAATAAGATACAATACATATAAAAACAATTAATTTTCTACATAGATAAAAAAAACCCGGCGCATCGCGCGGGTATACCGCTCGTTTTAATCTAAACAACAACAACAACTATAATATTTTTTTTAAACCTCGTTTTATCTAGAATCAGATGGGCCGTCCTAACTACAGGCCAGGATTCGAGATGGGCCTGTTTCGTACTTTTATGCATTGGCAGCTTTACTCCCCTGCTCCCTTCCGTCCTTGCTTGGATTAAAATTCCAAGCCGCCTGGACTTTACTAAAGCTAAAGCTCAGCGCTTTCATCAAAGTTGAATCGCCTTACTTCGTGGAAAAGAAAGAAAACGCTGAAAATCTCACCTCAAAGAAAAGAAAGGACGTTGAAAGCCGTCAACCGCACTATGTTCTTTTATAAAGTTGTTGCTTCTATAGAGGAAACAGCCAGTAATAATAATAATAATAATAATAATAATAATAATAATAATAATAATAATAATAATAGGGACCGTGTCAGAACCCTGCTGACCCATGAACTGATGAATCACCGGCGAAGACTTGGACGATGGATCAAATATGATTGCCTGGACCGGATTTGTCTAGCAAGCACCTTCTCACCAACAAGCTCCAGACATATAAAAGAGGAGTGCCGTCCCTGTAATAAATTTCTGCCTACCTCTCTATCTATCTTTAAAATGCTTGAATTTTTCAGAACTTCATTTTCCCAGTTTTTTTATTTGCGCAGAAATATAAAATCTATAATTCTAAATGCACCAAAAAAGATCTGAATTTACATCAATATCATCTAGCCTGGATCTCTGTCATGTAAGCTTGGAAACGCTACATGGTTATTTACTATGGCTGTCAAGCAGTAATGGACCAGGCACAGCCATGTTATAAGAATGAGTCGATCGTATACAGGGAAGCAAATTAAACTTCTCTTTACATTCTTTTTCTCATCAAAAAGTCTTTTGAATTTGACGTTGGCAGAGAGCAAAATAGTGCATGAAAATCAGGCGAACAGGGTTTTCATCACCTTGAGAAAAAGCCACTGCTTTATCAAGAAATTCTGATTATCGCTGCAAATGTTCTACTGATTTCTCATTGTTTCACGGCTTTCACGTGTGATGGCTGCTGGCTCGTAAAGCTAGAGTAGTGGGGCCATTTTGTTCGGCAATAATGCCTTTACAACGTTGGAAAGATTAAAAAGAACACCACAAGATCCTTGACAATCTCCTGGAAAATCAAAAGAAGGAGAGACAAAAATAAAGAAGAAAAAAGCTGCTATTTCCTCGAAAATTCTAGTCTTGAACTTGGGATGTAACTTTCGGTAGAATTAGTTTTGTTATTCTTATTCAATGAGATCAATACAATGGATCACTGTATATAGTCAATAAGAAAAAGAACTCCCTGATTAAAAAGCTAAGGAATAGGGTGGGGGGCATCGGAAAATTTACGCTACAAATTGTTTTTCCTCAAAGTTTTGGTAGGGTGATCTTGACATGAAACAGCAGGTCTGGTCTGTAAATTCTGTTGTTTGATTAACATCAGCTGCACTGTCTTAATTGTAATCCTGTGTGTGTTCATATCACACAGATCCCATTCAGAAGCATATAATCTTCCCATGCACGCCAAGAAATCAGATACCTTTTCTTCAACTCCTGTGAACCCTAGAACAGAAAAGCATGGCTGGCCACATGCTAGCTATCACTATCTTAATAGTGATTGTTTAAAAGTGTGATTGATATAGTTTTTAAAATTATTTTTTATTTAGAATTGTTGTGAATTTAAGACTTCAAGCAATACAATAACTCACTTTGTCAGGGAATGACAGTAGCCTTTACAATCCTAATATTAAACAACTATGCAACCGACGTTTTAGCTGACTAAGCATCGTGGTAAACAATGAAAAAAAAAGTCAAATAACAAACTACTTCTCTATTTAGCAGTGATTATTCAAAACAGAAAATAAACTGCAACTAAAACATCTATTAACTCAACAAGAATTGCACCAAAATGATATTGTTTTATTTTTTAAAAATTATTTTTGACATCACCACATGAAAATTATCTAAAATACCAAACAAAATTTCATTTAAAGTAAACAATAAAAATAAAATAAAATTCATTTTTTTTCAAAAACACTTTTAAAACGCAGTGTCAAACACTTGACTACCTATGCTAATGCATTTACTTATTGTGGTGCGGGTTCTATGATGACTAATATAATAGATATTAGAGATTTATATAGTCATTAATTTTAGGTCCAATAAGATTATTCGAGTTCTGTCCAAAAATCCATATTAATAAAAAAAAACGATGCAAATGCACGTAAGATTTTTTTTATTTTTCTAGCATGAAACGAAATCCAAAAATGAAAGGGCACGAGAGAAGATTTCATCATCTATATCTATAATTTATTTGGTTATCACCGACTCTTTTTTTCATTTTTTCTTGTTTCTATATTGTACAGCCAGAAGTTACTATCAAAAAAAGGAGGAGAGGTAGCAGCCGGTGTAACACAGCAATTTGCGTGTCATTCCTTAATTATTTATTGATTAAGTATGGTAAATTTCCTAATCTAATCTTTAATTAAAGGAGGATGGGTAGGTTTTAGTAGGTAGAAATATATATTATATTATTTTATTTTATTTGCTTTTTACTATATTGATCGGCACTGATTTTATATTTTTGTAAAAAATTAAAAAACTTTATTCTTGTATTTTGTTTTGAATTTATTTTTTAGTATTTTAGATTATGTTAATATGAAAAATAATGTTTTAAAAAATAAAAACCGAATCAGAGAGATGAAAAACTAAAGGAAGATAGGAATTTTTTCAATAGAACAAATGTAATTCAAAGAATAGAGAATAAATATGAAGAGAAAAGAAATTAAAGGGCTATTGTGATTTCTTCCATGGGTGATGCACAAACAAAGGTAGAGGAAAGAGAAATGATAGGAGAAAAGAAAATCAAACCGGACTTAATCACTACACACATATTGTTCGGGTAGAAAGAGAACATTAGGACGCATCAAATGACACAATATAATATTTTATTCAACAACACGTGTTTTCTGAAAACAATAACTCGACTTTTTTGTATTTTTAAAAAATATTACCCTAGTGACCAAATAATTATTGCTAAGAAATGATGAATTAGGGCTAGCAAATATCCTTTGAGATTTTTGTATTAAGGCTGATAGATTCATTATATTATATTATATGCTTAAAAAATGAAAAATCAAGAATCTCCTAGTCATAATTACTTGGTATTTGACTTTTAAGACTATTAAAGTCAACCTTTTGTAGAAAAAACGTTGAAAATGAGAGAGAGATATCTCCAATAATTCTAAAACCGTGTGAAGGCCATTTCTATCCGTTTTTTTTGTGGATAAAAACGTAAATCCACCATTATAATCAACAATAATTTACACCATCTATTATATAGTGGTTTGACCAAGGGGTTTACATTTTGGCAGTGCCTAAAAGTTTAGCTTAGGCTATCTGTATTGACTTTACTAATCATCTTTATAAATTAAATTGAGATAGGGCAGTTGACCAAAATATGGCGAGACACGCTGATGACTGAGGCTATTTGAGAGTGCGATTGCGGTAGCTTTTCAAAGTGCTTTTCGTGTCGAAATACATCAAAATGATGTTTTTTTATTTTTTAAAAATCATTTTTGACATCAGCACATCAAAATGATCTAAAAACACCAAAACATATTTATTTAAAATGAAAAAAAAATTAATTTTTTGGCAAACACCGGTTGCAACGTAATCCTAAACGGGGTCTAAATAATTCTATGGAGGCCATCGAACTCTGTTAATTTTTCTCTGATGCTCTGAGAAAGAATTCTACCACTGCAAAGTTCGGTAGCTTTTCTATCAGCAAGCAGATGCTCGGAAGATGTTGACTGATTTTATCTACCATTTTAATTCCACATTGCATTAACCAATTAAAAAAGACAATAATTTCTCGATTTCCTCTATGCTTTATTTTTTAATGGGTGGGAGCTAATTTACTTTTTTTTTAACTGTTTTGGATGCGAGAAAACTTTACTCTCTAGACATCCACTAGACATGCTTTGCAAGCTCAGAAAAACTAATAAACTCTCAATTTTTTACAAAATATATATATTTTAACTCGAATTTAAAATTTATAATACAGAATTCAAATTCTTCCTTCCTTGATGTTAATGCTACAGAAGAAAGTCATTAGGTGAAGCAAATCAATTAAAGTAGGTGTGGTGGTCACGGAACCATGATGGAGACAATGGATTGCGACTAAGGTATGATTGATGACAACATCTGTCCCCTTTCAATGTTTTGTGACCCAAACCTATAAAAATAAATCCATTAAAAAAACTTTGTTTTAAGATGGAAGTGAAAAAGTGTAATTGGGAATCTTGAGAAAACCACGGTCTCAATTTCCCAACAAAACCAAGTTGGACCCCATTTGCCCTGTTCCCTCCTGGCTCTTTCCTCACGAAATAAAATAAACCTCTTTTACTTTTCAAAAATACTTTTTTATTTTTAAAAAATTATTTTTACATTAACACGTGAAAATAATGTAAAAATATTTTATTTAAAATAAAAAAAATTCATTGTTTTTCAAAAATATTTTTAAAATATAAAAGAGAATCTCGATATTTATTTATTTACTTTTTTACCTTTCCCACTAACTTTTGTTACATCAACATCCGCTTTTTTTTCTTTATGCAAGCCTATAAAAGCTAACATATATTACAATCCTTTTGGGGCTTTAACTTTTCAGAATTAGATTATATTTGGTATTGTATTTTAAAAATATTTTTAAAAATAAATTAAAATTTAATATTTTTATATCATTTTGATATGCTAATATTAAAAATAATTTTAAAAAAATAATAATAAAAATATTATTTTGATATATTTCCGAATAAAAAACACTTTCAAAAATAACTGCAACTACACTTCTAAACAGACACTTAATTTCTCATATTTTAAATAAATCATCGACATTTAACCAGTGCATTTAAGAAAAATGTCTATCGCGTCGATTTTTTAAATGAATTTCTCATTATTTTTTTCTAAACTTGGGTTGTTTAGCAGGATTCGTTCAGGTTTCTGAGGTATTGTTCGCAATATAAACCTTGTTGTTTGATTTTTCCTCGTAGATTATTTTTCTATTTTCGTAGACAGGAACACAGTAAGCTGTAACCTAGAGACAAAAAAAAACACATGGAATCTGCGCACACGCTAGGCTAGCAACCTTTCTGCTAATAGCACATGTGGATCTAGGAAAAACGAGGATTGATTAACATAACACTCATCTCTGCAACCCAACAATACCTATTTGCAGGAAACCTTTTTTATATAGTGTTTTTGGATGGGAGGAAACATAGTATTAACGAGTAAAATTATAATTGTTTTAGATTCTTATAAAAGATATAAGTACTAACTTCAACTCGAGACCAGCTATATAGATTGCAAGCTCTTTATCATCACGTCATGTTTTTAAAGACTATTTTGAAAGGTAACCATTATTAGTTAATATATCTTTTAGGGCTTAGTGTGTTGTTTTCTATTTTTAGGTAGATTTGATGTTAATTGCAATCAAATAAGGGGAAGGAAATTGATTTGTTACTCTCTGTTTGGAGACATTAGAGGGGGAGATGGAGTGTTGCCTTGTTATTAGAACCGCCATCTTTACTATTTTAATTCTCTTATTTTGCATGCTAGCAGTATACATATACTTTACCCAACATTGGTATTCTCGATTTATAATGCTCAAGGCACAATTACAAACACAGTCCTAGCTAATCAACATCAAATTTCCAAAACCATCATATTGTAATTACATGAGAAAAATTAAATAGAGTCTTGTTATTACAGAAAAATATTACTTGGTTGATTCAGGGTACTCAAATAAGTATAGATATTTAGTTCCATATAAAGATACGACATATCACTTACAAGATTTTCAGCATCCATATTTGAAATGTGGATGCAGAGATATAGAATTTTACAAAGCATGCATGTTTTTTCATACAAAATGTTATACACTACATATCTATTACTTAAGTAAGAAGTCGTGAGAAGATATGGAATTTGCATAATATGGTCGCAATCTCAATTTTATTCCTTTTGATTTTTTAAACGATGTCATTCCACGTTCACAAAGTAAAGGAAAGTAGAGGTCTTCTCGAATGAATTATGTATGTAACAAGATTACAAATAGTTTGATGGAGCAATAAAAGGAGAACATCAAAGTCAATATCTTTTTAATAATGCATTAATAATCTAATGCAAAATAATAGTTTATCAGCATGCTAAATAATACATGTCCTTTTTAATCATTTCATAAAAACAAATAGTTTTAACCCTATACTTGAATCATTTTCACTTAACAACGATTTCCACGTTTATAGTCAAACACATAGTTTAATCCAATAAACCACAACTAAAAGTATTTTTTTCATCTCCAACCACAAAAGCTAGCACAATCTCAAACACACTCTAAGATAAATGAGATGCAGGGGTTAACTAAAATTTTTATGTGTGCTATAATTGTTAGTCAAGTCAATTTTTTTTGTTAAATATAAAAAATATTTAAATATTTTCAATATTTGTGTAATGGAAATGTAAGGTTTGATCTGATATAGCCCGATTGACTTTGCAAACCCAAAAACAACTCATACAACCAATAAATTTGACTAAGAATATTTTTAAAATGATATTATTCTTAAATATTAAGATAACAATCTATTAAATTAACTTAAGTCACCGGGTTAACATGCTAGATCTGCAACCCGATTTATATGACTATAATAACCTCATAAAAAATAAATTAAAATAAATTATAAAATTTAATTCTCAATTAATTCAAGATTTAAAAATGAAATTGAGAATAAAAATCAATTAAAAAACTAACCTAAAAAGGCAACTTAAACTAAACTATCAAACCTGCAATTTGGGTCATAACACCAAGATAATCCCATGGAAAGCAAATCAAAACAAAGTATAAATTTCAATCTTCAATTCAATCTAATATTGAATGATAAAATAAAAAATCAATTAAAAAAAATAAATAACAATACAAATCAATTCACCAAACTCATGATCAAGGTCATCACACTAAAATAAACTCATAAAAAGCAAATTGAAATAACTTATGAATTTAATCCTTGATCAATTTAATGTTGAATGATGAGATTAAAAAAATTCAATTAAAAAAACATTAAAAACAACCTAAGTCAATTCATTAAACTCATATCATCAAGTTAAGATAACCTCATAAAAAACAAATTAAAACAACTTATGAATTCAAACCTTGATTCATAAGAGTTTCATTTAAAAAATGATATAAAAACTAGTCAACTTACCCTAACCCGCTAAACATTATTCTTGAGGTCATGAGACTGGGATATCTAAATAAAAAGGAAACAAAAACAAATCATGAAATCTAATTCACAATCAAACATAATATTAAACGATGAAACTGAAATAAAATAATAAAAAAGAGTTGAGTCAATTAAATTAATTTATCAAACATGTAATTCTGAAACAACAATAACCCAATTAAAAATAAATATAATATTGAAAGACCTACCCAGATCCAAGGTTGTCAATTCTGTTTCGGTTGGTGCTTTGTTTTTTCAATATGAACAGAATGTTTCGGTTTCGGAGCGTTTCTAGGCTATATTGTTGATGTATGTATATATCTATAATTAAATATATTAATTAAAAAAAATAGTTCAAATCCAAAAAAATATATATTTAGAATTGTGTAATTTAATCTAAAAAAAACACAATAAAATGATTTTTCTAAACAAAATTATAAACATGTATAATAATATTATGAGAATGTTATCATCAATCTCGCAAGGTCATTACATTCTCTGATTGCTTTGAAATTTTAACTAATATATATAAATATGTCAAGATACTCATCGTAAAATTTCATTTTAATATAACTTTTGTATTAAGAGATATAAATGATATTGAAATATTATTCATTATTTAAAAAAAAAAAATTTGGCTGAAACAAAATAAAACTGGAACATTTAGACTGAAAAATACAAAATGGATTGAAATTTAAACTAAAATAAAAACAATATTATTTTATCTTGTTTTTTTAACTAGTAAAAAACATTTCAACAGAAATAAAACAAAACTAACAACCCTGCACAGATCATGAACCCACGAGATAATCGCTCTAACTGCTCTTAACGTGTGAAAGAAAGATTTGGAAGTGTTACTTCGCTGTATGTAACCGAAGAAAAAATAGTTCTGTTTGGAGGTATTAGAAAAAAGATGCTGGTCGATTTATTGAAGGGATGTTTCCGGTACGTTTTAAAAATGCTTTGAAAAATTTGAATTTTTTTAATTTTTATTTGAGATTTAATTTTTTGATATTTTTATATTATTTTCATATATCAATATTAAAAATAAGTTTTAAAAATAAAAAATATTATTTTAATATATTTTTAAACAAAAATCATTTTTAAAAACAATTACTCTCTGAATCTGCATAGGAGGTGTGCCAGGTAATGCAAGGATACGGGTCTTATTCACTCACTTCATGCGAGATAATAGTGGCAACATGACTTTGATCATGCCCCACATCTTATTTTATAGCTCAGAAATTCACATAAATAAGCAGCAGGAGGAGGAGGAGAGAGAGAACAGAATGCACTCCAAGGTGGAAGACTGCTGCTTTGTTTTTATAAAATGGTTTTTATAAATGGTTTTACAGATAGAAAAATCGGTGCGAGAAACAAAGAACTGATGCCGTCATTGTGTAAAGGCCATCCACGCAACTTGGAAAAAGAAGAAGCAGAACTCATTAAAAGCACCATTACATTTATGATCATAGCAAAATCTTAGCACATCAAAAGCCCATTTACAGACCAAAAGACCCACAACCCTTCTGTTCTTTCTCACACCCCTTCATTTCTTAGCAACTCTTAGGTGATAATAATTTCTTAATCTTGATTATTACTAAACAGATCTCTCTATCTCTTTTCTGCTCTGAAGTTCAAGCCTCCATTGGAGAGCGGATCAGTAATGAAACATCTCTGCAGACGCCATTATAGGCTGGTTCAGGTAGGACATGCTCCATGGGTTCAAGAAGCTGCCAGGAGCTGGTTCATTGAAGGTGCTTGAATCTCCGAAAACACCACTGTTTGAGTTCAGGAAACCGATGATGTCATTCAAAGACTCCAATCTTTTGCTGAGCTCGCTTATTTGAACTCTTAGGATTGAATTATCAGCCTCGACATTCAGATAGCGCTGAGTGGTGATATTGATGCTTGTAATAATCTGGTGATTCTCCTTCCTCAATTGAGACACTTGAGCCGTTAGATCATCCAAATGCTTCTGTTTTCTCATCCTAGACCTCCTCGCCGATTCGCGATTTGATATCATTCTCTTTCTCTTCCTCCGATCCATCAATGCCTGCAAATCCTCCTCGGAACCTGAGTTTTGAATCAAAGGTGATCCTGAAGATGTTCCACTAGAGGAAGCCATGAGAGACCCACAAAACAGGTTTGCAACTTTCAAACAAGAACAGCAACAGAGAGAGAGAGAGAGAGTTATGGCAGGACCCAAACAGCAACTAACTCAAAAGTAAGGCAGATAATAGTAGTAACAGTATTTATGTATTATTTAATATATATATTATAGTCTAAAGATCAGATTTGGAGCAAAAATCATGAAACATAATACAGCCAGTAAAGGAAAACAACTGAGAATGATTGAACTAAATGGGTCCTGCGCCTGAAGGTAGAATTTATCATGCACCCAGTAATGAAGATTTCACTGAGAATTGGAGACATGAATCTCAGACATCAAGAACAGAATATTTATCATCAAGATAAGAATTTTAAAACCCCCACTCGAAACCCAAAAGAAAAAAATTGTGACTTGATGCTCAAAACAGCCTTAAGACCCCAGCCCAGCCCAGCACAGCACAGCACAGAAGAATTGTAAGAGAGAGAGGAAGGGAGAAGGGGACTTGAAGGAAAGGGAGGATGGAGTTTATATAGCAGAAGAGACTATAAGTTGATGGGGGAAAAGTTAACAAATAAAAATAAAAATAAAAATAAAAATGAAGAGAAATTAAAGAGCTTGGTGGAATCTCATCAGAGAAAAAGGGTTGATGGGACACGTGAGGCAAGGCAGGAGAGATGGGAGGGAACCTCCACAAGAATCCAGATCCACAGCTGGGATCAACCAATAAACTCAACTTTAACCTCCATTGCTGGCGGTAAGGAGTTAAACTAATGTGATTTATCTTGTATCCACATCTATTGCTGGTTAGGTATCATTTCTCCACTTGAGAGAAAAAAAATTAAAAAAATTGAAAACTCTTTTGTAGAAACGTAGAGATGTGTGTATGATTATTGTTAACAAAAATAAAAAAGCAGAGTCCAACAAACACTGCCTAACATCACATTTCCATCAAACCCATGAAACAATTTTAAGAAAAGTTTTCAACTATTTTCATGCATCGAACATTCACTTGCACGTTTATAGCATTTTTATTAGTGGAGAGTGCAAGCCGAGCCGAGGGATCCGTGCCATGTTCACCTTGCGATGTAAACCTTTTTCCTTGTAATCATTTCACTCTTAACTATCGGACTGCAAAGGCAAAATCAACAGATCGGTTACCTATAAACGACGTTGTGTTTTTTTTTCTTTCATCTCTCTCTTCATAAATTACAAGAAGAAGATAAAAATAAAATAAAAAATAACCTAATAAAAAAAAACACAAGAACCAATTAAGAACCTCTTCCCTTGACCGAACCTAGGTATGCCTATTTCCCTAGGATTTTCTTTAATCTTCTTGTTTTTCTCACATTACTACACTTTCTAATCTTATGTACTAATTCAATTTCAAATGATCGATGATTTTTCTCAATTCTTGCATGAACCCTAAAATCCTTAACTTGGGGGTTTTCTTACCTTTCTCAATTCTTGCATGAACCCTAAAAAAATACATGATAAAAATCTATTTATATATGGTAATAAAAAATAATTATTAGCTTAATATTTATTATTACCGAAACAAAATGTTCGGGATAATTACACATAAAGTAAAGCATAGAACGAATAGACTATATCTTCCAAACCACCCAACCACTGGACTACAACAATGGCTATCCCATAAAAGATTGTTGTTCACAATGTAATGATGCTATTGTTCTAAGTCAAAGGTTGGCTTAATGATGTAACAGCTGTCACTCGCCCAGTTTTAAGGATAGCTATCACTTGACGTCAAACTGATTTCAATGGATTTTATACTCTTTTTTATTTTATTTTTTTCCCTCTGAGTGCATCCAAAACTTTAGCAGCCACCATAGGAGCCTCTCTCTCTCTCTGCACTTTCTCCTTGAAATTTCCATTTCTCATGCGGATGGATGTGTTTAAATTAATGCAATTCTTCGTGTTTTTTTAAAAATTGAATTTTTGAAAAACAATCTTAATTATAATAAAACAACATCAACTGTATTTCTTAATAAATATAAGTTTATCAGTTAATTATTATTATTATTTTTTAAAAGGAGGGGATACTCTTGAATTAAAAAAAATCATGGGCGGTTGTTTTATTCTCCTTGTAATAAAGATACAAGGGAATTTCATATGCTTACCTAGTACATCTTGAAGACTTGAAAAGTTTAAAGGTGCTTTAGTGTTCACATGATCGGTAAAACATCTACCTTTTTTTTTAAGACAAATTACTTTTAATTATATTTCCTCATAGGCTAATTAAATAAATTTAGGTTTAAAATCATAATAAAAATATTGTATTAAAGGATAGAGTGCTAGAAATAAATAAAAAAGATATGCAAGGCAAAACTACAATTTTATTTTTTTACCTAATAACTTGTAATTGTAAACACGCAAGCAAATAAAAAAGTATTTATCAATTTAAAATGTGATAATTAAAAAATGAGAGAATACACCAAGATGTATACAAGATTTAGAAAACCATCTACTCATCTTCTTGAATGTCAAGCATTTATGATCCGAGTACTGTCGGGAGAAACTGCTGCTCTGCTCCACCTCTGCTGCATCTGATACGTTGCATTCAATTTGCTATGAACTCTCGAATTTGACCGTTGCCTTCTTGGCGAAGAAAAGTACAAGTGGGCACGCATTTGGAAAACGAAGGCACGAGTGCATGGCACCAAAATATCCCAAATCCTATCCCAGTAGGGTCACCAAAAGATTTCGATCGATCTTCCTCCACCTTTATGCCTTTCATCTTCGCACAGGGCATTCCCTGATTCTCTTCGAATAAAAAAAAGGCAGAGCCCCCCCTTTTTTTTAAATGAAAAAAAACAAACTAATGGTCTCGAGAGATCGAAGAGAAGGGACAAAAATTAATATAAGCTCAGGCCCATGTCTGGCCCAGCCCAGAAAGCTTAATCCAGTCCAGCATTTTCATGTCTAGTTTCTCTTATCATAAAACAATCACCTGCTTTTCTTCTTCTCGTCCAGTCCTCCCTCAATCCCCAACCTTTCTAAATTCCAATCCCTCCTTTCAATTTCAGCCGTCTAAACTCAAATGACACAAAATTCACTTGGTAGATTTCCTAATCCATTTGACCTAGGATTGGATGACCTGAAAAAACTCAAGTCAAATTTAACATACTTATAGTTTAAACATAACTTGTTTTTTTAATACTTGATAAAATTCCTAATTCATATAAAAGTAGCCAATTTCAAACTCATTAAAGAAAAGAAAAGTGTAGTCAAAAGCACAAGAGAAAATCCTTAATCCATATCTATCCTTTATTTTATCCACCCATAAATTACATTCAATTTCATTGAAATTCAATTCTTTCTCTCTCTCTATATATATCTATTGTAAGTTTTTTATGTTATTATAGAGATCATGTTTCTTGATTGTAAGTGTATTTTCCTTGGTGTAGTTTGTAATGTTTATGTATGTTTTTGTTATTTATTATTAGTTGAGTTTTACATATATTCATGTTAAAACTTTTAAAGATTGTTCTTTTCAATATTATTGTCATAACCCAATTTTGGGTCATTTAAAATTGTTTTCTCTCTTAAAATAATAATAAAAAAGACTAACAACTTTGTTAGCAAAAACAAGTTAAAAGGGGATTCAAATACACGGAGGAACCAAACTGGAATCTTAGAATTGAAAACATTAAATTTTAAAGGTAAATTAAGGACATAAATAAAAATATCCAGTACTGGAGTCCAAGTTGAAAAACTCGTTAAGATCAGAGGTTTCTTATAAAACTTTACACAGGTAAAACCGAATTGATTCTTACAACTAAAATCCAATTGAGTATCCAATTAAATAAATTCAAATATCAAGGGGTGAAATCAGAAGGAAAATGTATGACCAAATTAATTTAGAGCTTGTTAAAATGATATTGTTTCATTTAAATAAAACATTGTGTTTTGACTATAAAAACATGTTCTAGTTCAAAACGACAACATTTTGTTCAACATTAAAGGGGGGGAAAAAAGCCAGACAATATATCCTCATGCATTGTTTTCAAAAGAACTTGTGAATCATGGTTAAGTTGCCTTATGACATTGTCTTTTTCTCCCTCATTTATCTCCTACACATGAAAAAAATATATATATATTTCTGCAAAACACATCCAAAATACTTGACCCAAATAACCTTAACAAATTGGTTTTACAGTTCCGACTTGTTGGCTTGTGGCCAATGGTTATGATCCATTCCAAGCCAATCAAAAGACACTATAATACAGACTTGGAAATGACCTTAAACACCCATTTCACCTTTTATAAAGAGGGGTAAAGTGTAGCAAAAGAAAAGGTTTGAAGAACAAGAGAAAAGTTGAAAATCATGTCTCAATCGTTTGCAAAATATTAGTTTGTGGAAGAAAGAAACATCAATTTTGTTGGTAATCATCTCCTCTTACACCAACATAGCTTACTTCTTTCCTATTTATTCCATAAAATCTCATCTCAGACACCTACAAAACATTGATTTATGCAATAAGGAAGCATATGTTTTTATTAATAACCTCTTCGTCTCACTAACTTGGTCAACAAAAGAGATTTCACGGTCTTAGGTAAGAAAAACATATTTACCCATTTATTTTCATTCATGAAAGTATTGAGAATATAGCACCATAAGGATACCAAGTCCCTTGATTTCATTCCCACATCTGTTAAGAAGAAGAAATACAGGGCTTGGTTTAGAAAACAAGAGAAAAAAAAGAGTAAAAATGCAATGTTTTGTGTTTAAGGGAGCTTGAATGCATGTTGAGGAAGTTTATTCTTTATGTTATTTTGATCTTTTTAACACATATAGAGTGCTTGTTTGAGAGTGTGATTAAGATTGCTTTTGAAAGTACTTTTCGTTTAGAAATGCATTAAAATGATGCTTTTTATTTTATTTTATTTTTAAAAAATTATTTTTAACATCAGCACATCAAAATGATTTAAAATCACTATTTTTTTATTTTCAAGTAAAAAAATAAAAAAATAAAAAATTCAATTTTTTTCAAAAATATTTTTGAAACACAGTACCAAACACACATAGAGTGTAACCTTTAAATAACGGACCAAACCCTAATAGAATGAGTCTTAGCCCATGGATAAAGCCTACCACAAAATGAGCCCATCCCATATGACCAGGCTAGGTTTAATGAAAAAAGAATATTTGATTTTTTATTGACCCAATAACATTGAGTTAGGTCTAAGCCCAACATTTATATTTGGGCTTGGGCCTCGAGCTAAGAAACCCAACGCAGCCTAGCCCACCCTAACTGATGTGTTTAACATGTTTGATTTTTACCAAAGAAAAAAAGTTTTTTTTTTTTTTTTAAAGCGTGTTTGTTAAACATGATCTTAAGATTTTTTTATCTTTTATTTTTGGATAAGGGCGTAAAGCACGCCCTTCTATATTTTTTTTTCTAACTCTAGTTTGTCCTTTATTTTCTTGTTTGCCAAACCAACATTAAATAATTTAAAAAAAATCTGAAAAAAAAACTAAAGACCATTTAAAAATAATTCATGGGTCCTTCACGTGTTTATTAAATAATTCCATTTAACATAGTGATTGTAGACTTACATTATATAATATTAACTTAGTATTAAAATTAACCACTTTTCTTTGAAATTTCAAAACAATACAAAAAAATACCTTGTTGTAAATGAACTCTTTTTTATTAAACATATTTAACTATTATCATCAGATGTGTAAACTACTCATTGATTTACCTTATATTCCATATCTCATCTCATTACATTTTTCTACTAATTTCTTTTTATGGTTACTGAATTTCATATAACATTTTTTTGCTGTTATCGTGGACGTTTCCCCCCTGGTGATCATGATGTGGTTGTCCAATTGAATTTCATATAATGCTTTCGGACAATATACTATGGGGCTGAGCTTGTTTGGGACAGCTGTTGCTGTAGCTTTTCAAAGTGCTTTTCGTGTCGAAATATATCTAAATGATGTTTTTTTATTTTTTAAAAATCATTTTTGATATTAGCATATCAAAATGATCTAAAAACACCAAAATATATTCATTTAAAATGAAAAAAAACTTCAAAAACTGCTACACTGCTTGAAAAAAACCATATATTCATTTAAAATGAAAAAAAACTTTAAAAACTGCTACACTGCTTGAAAAAAACCATGCCAAACACTCTCGTAGTAGTGCAGTGTGAGCAAGAATCTTGCAAAGATGGCCTATTTGACGTGTCGGGTGAGGAGGATGCCGAAACTAATGCATTCGTTTTGTTTTTTGTCCCCTTTTGGTTTTTCTGAGAGATATAATAATGTTCTACTTGCTGTCGCCGTTGCCAAGGAAAGCGACACAAAATATGCGTTTGTCTAGAAGCGTGCTTTGCTGCTGCTGCATGTATTGATGCGTATCTGCATGTTGTGTTTGCAAATATAGGATAGTAGGCCCCACCAGCGAATGCTCACATGGTTTTGTTAGGGTCAGTTTGCTGTTACACGTAAAATGCTACAGTAAATGTCAAATAGCGTGGCTGACCAATGGCTGTAATATTTTTAATGATTAATTACAGCCATTAATTAATTTAAAATAATTAAATTTATTTTATTTTAAATTACTTTAATATTTTTAGATTATTTTCACGTGCTCAAATTAAAAATAATTTTAAAAAATAAATAAATAATATTATTTTAATGTATTTCTGAACGAAAAATATTTTTAAAAATAAACTCAATCACATTTCAAACAGTCACATAATACATTATAAATTAAAATTTTGATATTTATATATTTCTCAATCTAGTTAGTTGATTCATTGATATGGAACTTGAATGTAAACAAATCATTAAAAATTCTCAGATTTTATTATGATATTTTTTTTTGAAAAAAAGAAAAATTCATCAAGCTCTATAGATATCTTGAATAGTGTTGTTTGAGACTAGTTTCTAAATTATATATATTTTTTGTACTATAGTATAAAATATTTTTTATTTCATAATTAGTAGAATAAAATTATCATGGAAAACTATAAAACTTTTAATTTAATATTGTTTTATTTTAAATGTACTTTAAAAAAATATATAAAATAATAAAAACAACTACACGCGCATTTTTTATGGGCTTCGGTATATAAAACAACTATCGCGTTATTGAAACCGAAAAAACAACACAATCACCGCCGGCTCCTTGTTATGGCCAGTGCCCACTCGTCTGACCATCTGCCACATGGCACTCGAAAACCCAAAAAATAATAATTGTTTTTATAGTAGGCCCCACAATCAACCCCCGACAACTCGCTCTCCTACTATAAACCTAACCTAGCAAACACCACCGTTTCTCCCTCCAAAAAACGCTCTCGTTTCGCCGTCGACATATTCGGCGAAATTACTTTATTTCCCTATTTATTATTTATATTTAATTTTAACCAACCAGTCTGTTACAGATTTTAATTCATCTTCCGTGAGGTTGATGCATTTATTATATCCACCTGATCTACATCGTGATCCGTGTCAACGAAAAAATTATCCTCTAACTGACAGGTACTTGCTTAGTAGTACATACATCGTCCTGCATTCCCTTTTTTCTCCCTAATTTCAGTCAAATCCTCTCTCTTGATTTTATTTTCTAGGGTTTCTGATGTTTTTATTGAAATGCGAAGGTTTTTTATAGGTGTGACTATCTGAAGGTAAAGTTGTTGATGCGGTGATCAATTTGATTTGATCGAGTGAAATTCAACTGTGTGCGTTAAATTTCCGTATACTGAGATGTCGGGTCCACTGGATCGATTCGCTAGACCTTGTAAGTTTTTTTTTTCGTTTTGATTTTGTTGACTGGTTGTAGGGTTTCTCTGGCAGTTTCTTACCTTTAAGTTTATGTTTTTTTTGGTGTTGATTGCTTTTAAATATAACAAATTAGCTTAATTTTCACTGTTTATGTTTTTAATTCAAATGGTTTAATTATGGTTTTTCCGTTTTTTTTTTCACTTCAGCTTATATTTTTTATATTTTCCTTTGGTTTCAAGTTGTAATTTTTTTTACTGGTAAACATTAATTATTTTATATATATATATTTTTTTAATTGAGTTTTATTACTTTACTGTACTGGAATTAAAATTGACGACATCGATTTTGATATGGCATAAAAAAGATCTTTCTTCTTTATATTTTGTGGTAGGTTTTGAGGGGTTTTCGGGAAGTGATGAGCGGAGAGAGAGGAAATCTGATTTTGAGAACTCTGAGGATGAGAGGAGAACGAGAATTGGGTCGCTGAAAAAGAAAGCCCTTAATGCATCTACTAAGTTCAAGCATTCTCTGAAGAAAAAAAGCAATAGGAGAAAGAGTGATGGAAGGGTTAGCTCTGTTTCCATTGAGGATGTCCGAGATGTTGAGGAACTACAGGCCGTTGATCAATTTAGACAGGCTTTGGTGATGGATGATCTATTGCCAGGAAAACATGATGATTATCATATGATGTTGAGGTAATCTGTTGCGACCCTACCTATAATGAATTCTGTGCATTTTTGAGTCTCTTATGCTGTTTCTATGATTGATAAATGATAAAGGCTGATAACCTTAAGTGATTTATGGCCCTTCAGGTTCTTGAAAGCAAGAAAATTTGACATTGAAAGGGCGAGGCACATGTGGGCTGATATGATTCAATGGAGAAAGGAATTTGGTACTGACACCATTATGGAGGTAATTAAGTTATTTAACAATTTGCTTGAAATGGCTTTGCTATTTGACATTTTCCCCTTTTCACCAAAATTTGTCATGCATGTCTCAGGATTTTGAGTTTAAAGAGTTGAATGAAGTTTTGAAGTATTATCCTCATGGTAATCATGGTGTGGATAAAGAGGGGAGACCTATTTATATAGAAAGATTGGGAAAAGTTGATCCTAACAAACTTATGCATGTTACAACTATGGACCGGTACGTGAGGTACCATGTGCGGGAGTTTGAGAAAAGCTTTGCAATCAAGTTTCCAGCTTGTACTATTGCTGCAAAGAGGCATATAGATTCAAGCACGACTATTTTAGATGTTCAAGGCGTGGTATGTCACTTGTAACATTGCAGCGCATGTTTCTCAAGATTTCAACCGCTGATTTCTTCTTTTCATTGTAAATCATTCAGGGACTCAAGAACTTTAACAAGTCAGCACGGGATCTCATTATGCGCCTACAGAAGATTGACGGTGACAATTACCCTGAGGTCTGTAATATAGTATTTGTTGTTTTGATTAATTCCTCGTGTGAAATGCTCTCTTTATTGGGACTTGAAGCTGGATTTCTTGCATTTTGTTTAATGACGCAGACACTCCATCAAATGTTCATTATCAATGCTGGTCCTGGATTTAGGCTGTTGTGGAATACTGTAAAGACTTTTCTAGATCCCAAAACAACATCCAAGATTCATGTGTGTTAAGATTTCTAGCTCCTATATATTTACTTTTCTGGTATCTGCTTGCTACAATTTTTAACCCCCATGTGTTTTTGTTTTTTGGAACCTACTAGGTTCTTGGAAACAAGTACCAGACCAAATTGCTTGAGATTATTGATGCCAGGTAAAATGAGCTGGAATTAGCTGTATGATACATATCTGTTTTGTAACATCTCTGCATGACTCTCATTCAACCTTTTATTCTGAAATTCTTGATATTTTATAATACAAACGTTTGTGTTCTCACTTACCAGAACTTTGCAATTATTGCAGTGAATTGCCGGAATTTCTGGGTGGTACTTGCATATGTGCTGATCAGGGGGGTTGCCTTCAGTCTGATAAGGGACCATGGAAAAACCCTGAAATATTAAAGGTTATTTACTGGACTTTAATATATGTGATGTGCAAGCTGTTATAATTTTTAGATCGTCCTGCCACCCATGGATGTATGTACTAATTTGTGTTAAGAGAAAAAAAGAAGAAATTTTGACCGCTTTTATGTTGTTGCAGATGGTTCTTAATGGTGAACCACGAAGAGCCAGACAGGTTGTAAAAGTGCTTAACAGTGAAGGCAAGGTTATCGCTTATGCTAAGCCACAGTATCCAATGGTAAGATTTTCTCTATCGTCATCTTTGATATTGACACATGTGCATCTTGTTTTACTTAACATTAACATGTTGCCTTGTATCGTGGAACAGTTTAAAGGTAGTGATACATCCACTGCGGAATCAGGATCTGAAGCTGAAGATATAGCATCCCCTAAAGCATTGAAAAGTTACTCCCATCTTCGACTGACTCCTGTTCGTGAAGAGGTAGGTTTATTATTATTCTGGAATTTGTTATGTGCTATTTTGAGGTGCTGCTATTGCAATCCATAATGATTGTTATTTTGCATGGTCAAAATGAATGATGAAGTAACATGGGCATGGGAATTGAATTTTGTTTTAAAATGCTCTTTTTTTCATCTATTTATTCTAGTAATTTCTCTGAAATTTCCCTGGGAACATCCCCTGCACTCTTGAATATATCTGCTTTGGTTAGTTGCAAAGTGAGAACGCATGTGCTCAAAATGAGACTTGGATGTAGTGACAACTTTAGCTTGTACCATCTAAGCCAAGTAACTGAGTGTGATATCTACCAGATTGATCAAGTGTTGAGGTTTGATCTTCTCTTATATACATATGTAAATTCTCTTTGCTGGCTTGTCAGGCTAAGGTAGTCGGGAAGGCAGGATATGGTGGTAGCTTCCCAGGTTATGATGAATACGTACCTATGGTTGACAAAGCTGTTGATGCTGGATGGAAAAAGCCAGCAACCATCACGAGGCATTCTGTTTCCAAAGGTTAGCAATTATACTATTATTCACTGTATCATGTTTATATCTCTTCGCTATGTTCTCGCCTGCTGCCTCTACTTATGTTGCTTACAATGTTGTCAACTTGTGTTACCTCATCTAATTGTATGAGATCAGGACACCTGTTAAACATTACTCACATGGATGCTGACATGGGGAAATTTCTTCATAATAATGCTTATGATATTATTTCATTAATGATTAAGTTTTTTAGGTTTTAAGGAGTTTAGTAAGAGTCCAAGATGCAGTTTGGTAGATCAAATAACTTTTAATTCAACTGTTGGATCAGGCTGAAATTTTGACAAAAGATTTTGAAGGCCTCGTTTCCAGTTAGGTTAAAATCTCACGATGGATGTCCATATAAGGCTTGGAAGTTATTGTGCTATATTGTCTTTATTTACCTTATTGTATTTGGATTTTTTTTCCTATCTAGATTAGAACTTTTAATTTAATTAGTACTTTACTATGTCATTATTTATTTTACCATATTGTATTTGATTCTTTTTTCCTATCTAGATTAGAACTTTTAATTTAATTAATACGTTACTATTTAGGAATTCTGATGCTAAATGGGTTATGCAATTTGGGTAAGTTTTAATTAGAATCTTTTCTCATAAAGGAATTTAGTTTTAATTAGGAATCTTTTCTCATAAAGGAATTTAAGATTAATATAAATATGGTGTCTAGTTTATTTTGTGAAGAAGATTATTATTAATACTTTTTATAAAACACCAGAGAATTTTCTCTAAATTTCTCAACAACTCAAGTTTGTAATATTAGGGTTTAAAAATCCTAGCTTTTAACCATGTTATATGTCGCATCAATTGGTATCAACGAAAATTGGCTTCTTTGATGAATGGAGATAATAGCAACCCACTTCGCAATGCTGGATCTAGATTGTTTGGAGCAAACCATAACAGATCTAGCTCGGCTAATGGGTGCCACAAACAAGGATCGTGAAGAGGAGAAAAGCTTGCTTGGAGACTTACCTCGAGGCAACCCAAACCCTAGACCTATTCTTGAATTTAATGAGATTTCATTCCATGGTGGGTGATTTTTGAAGAAAAGATTTATTGAGTGGTTGGCAGTTTTGAAAGCTTACTTTTATTTTAACAAGGTTCTTCATCATAAAAAAAATAGGACTTGTCGAACTCAAACTTTCTTGTGGTGCTAGAAAATGGTGGTTTGAATTTCTAGACTTTAGAACTCGTATTGGTATGCCTTTAATTTCAACTTGGCAAGATTTAAGAATCATTAATTTTAGAGTTTATATAAGATAGTTACAAAGAGATTTTATATAGGGTAGATAAGCAGATAGATTATTCTTATTTGTCTTATGTTCTACCTTCTCAAAAGCTAAGGTGGAAAAACATGGAGGATTATGAAAATGTTGGCTACAATTCTACATTAAAAATATTTGCTCACTTTGATTAGAAGAGTTCAATTATTGATAGATAGCTCAAAGGCGAGTTTTTTAGAAGTAAAGGAGAGTGGCGTGGGTAAGTTTCTTTAATTTTCTTGTCATAATATTGTTAATGGCATTATTTCATTAACGATTAAGATTTTTAGATTTTGTGAAGTTTAATAAGAGTCCAATATGCAATTTGGTAAATCAAACATAACTTTTAATCCAATAGTTGGATTGAGCTGAAATTTTTAGTGAAGATTCTGTCAGTCTTGTTTCCTATAATGTTACATTTTCATGGTGATCAGATATCAGGAAAGCATCTAAATAAGGCTTTAGAAGTTATAGGGATTTTCCTATTAGTTTTAATTAGGAATCCTTTTGCATAAAAGATTGTAAAGCCATTAAATAAAACGCCAGGTAGTTTTCTCTAAATTTTCTCTATAGCTTAAGCTTGTAACCTCAAGGCTTAAGAACCCTCAATTTTGACTTTGACACGAGTGTGATGAGCAATCCTTTCCCTTTTTACTTTTTGAAAATTTTAGCACAAACTTACAGTACATGTGATTTTAAATAGGTCATTAGGATTTCTTAAAATTGTTGAATGTTTTTTAGATAGAACAAGATCGGATCAACAAATTGCAAGTTCTCCATAAGTTCCTTTCAACTTCACAATCACCCATTCAAAGAAGGGCTTAGATGACATCATAGAATGGCCATTTTGATTTAGGTTTCTGCTTTGTCTTAGGCATTTGACCTATTTAGTTGTGGTTGCTGGCAACTTTTTACATCTGCCACCAAATATTGGAGTTTTCTGTTCTTTGTTCAAGCAGAAGTAAAATAAAATAATAAATCATAAATATGATAATTAAAAAAAAATAGAAATAAAAATAAATAAATATATCTGTGCTTAGGGAATGTTTCACAGTGATGCAACAGATGCAAGGAATCATCTTAAGTGCAGTTTTTTATTTTAGTCTTTACAGTGTTTAATATGCTCCATGTATGTTTATTTGATTTACTGCATTCCCATTTCCATTTGTGCCTGGTAGATATCTCCAGCTGATGCAACAGATGCAGTGGAACAACTTTTGTGTTGTTTTGATTTCAGTCTTTTCTGCTCTGTAGTTTTGGTTTTAGTCTTTCCAGTGTTTAATGTGCTCCATATAACACATTTATTTGATATAACGCATTATCTTGTTATCCATCTCTTATTTAGTAGATCATGAAATTTGAATTTTCTGATGCCAGCCACAATGACCCTGCCCAACACTGAAAAGACTCCAGAAGGGATTCGTGTTCGAATTTTCTTAGCAGTTATGGCTTTCTTCATGACACTTCTAACTCTCTTTCGCTCACTGGCATTCCAAGTAACCAAAAGGCTTCCCCACACCTTATCTGATTGTGATCAGAGTTCTCCTGAACTTGCCCTTGATGCAACTCAAAACGAGGAGTGTCGTACCCCTTCACCAACTGCTGCTTTCACTGAGACAGACCTCTCCTCTGTATTGAAAAGGCTAGGTGAGCTTGAGGAGAAAGTTGATACACTCCAATCAAAGCCATCAGTGATGCCTTACGAGAAAGAGGAATTGTTGAATGCCGCTGTTTGTCGTGTGGATGCTTTGGAAGCAGAGCTAATTGCAACTAAAAAGGTTTGATCACTTTAGGCCTGAATTTCATTTTTACTTGCAGAAACATTGATTTCATTACTGCTCTTTTTCCATCAGGCAATCTTCTTGTTTAACACCAAATCTGTGAGCTTGCATTCAATTTTATTTTTTTGCATGTAACATGTGATTGTGTTTTGGTATTTTTGTTTTGTTTTTTGGCACCTGCTGCTACAATGTGATGATTCTCTTAGCATAATATCAGAAGCATTACCACTTGTCTTCTGTTTGTTGCCTTGAAGAGTAGTGTTTAAGTTTTTGTTTTCACCTGCATAGGCACATCTCCATGATTCTCACTGCATACCATTCTGTGCCTGACCGCTGTATGGCTTGGGCAATTTATGTTGTTGAGGCCAGTTTATCTATGACATGCAAACTCTAATTGCTAATTAGCTTCTTTGAATAGTTCATTTCTGGAAATGTCAGTAGGCTTGAGTGGCAAATTTTTTGAATTACTTCACAAATATACATATTTTAGTCGACACCCATGTTTGTTTTAACCTTCTCTTCTGCTTCGCATCCAATCCATGTTATCATTGGATATCTTCTGCTTTCTGAGCAGGCTCTATATGAAGCTTTAATGAGGCAGGAAGAATTGCTAGCATACATAGACGGTCAGGAAGAGGCCAAGTTCCGCCAGGTAGGGAGACAGATCTCAGTTTTATTTCTTCTATATGGGAAATACATTTTTCGCTCAACTCTGTGGCTAACTTTGTTCTTTCTGCATATCAGAAAAAGAAGTTATGCTGGTAAGTTTTTTTGCCAAGGGAGATGGAGAGATCATGATTGCGCTCTTGTCTGGTACTTAAATCTGTTGTTTCTATACGAGTGTCTGTCATACGACCGCCAATGTTATCTCTCTGGGATATGCTTTCGAAATTAAATGTAATTTTCTGTCACCAAGTGTAGAATACAGACCTTGTTGCAAGGAAGTTTGCATGGGCACTTTGTCTTCTGAAATATCATGTTTGGGACCTGCGTGTGATAGTCATTCATTGACTTGAACGTATTTAGAACCATTCTTCTTCTCCGAGGACAATAGTGTATATGTTAGATGTGGGAGATTAGTTAGGAGGTTTTTTTTTTTTTAAAGTATAGGAGTTGTTCTTTTAAAGTGATTTTTGTTTAAAAATATATTAAAATAATTTATTAAAAAAAAATAATTTTGACATAAGCCACTAAATTTTATTTAATTTGAAAATAGAAAATAATAATTATATTTGTAGAAGTGTTTTTGAAATGAAAAAACCAGCAGCCCAATAAATCAATGTTGTGAAGACAGAACAGGCTTGACGTTAAAGTTGCCTCGTATTTAATATTGTGACAATCAGTTTACAAAGAAGTTGAATTGTTTTTATTGGTCTGCGACTCCTAAAGGAACAGAAATATAGAATTTATTTTGATTTCATTAAAAGTTAAAAAACTTAAATGATAGTCCATCTCAGCCTTTGCATTGCCCTTATACATCATCCGTTCGGTAAAATGTATTTTGAAGAGCTGCCGGGCATGCGAAGAACATCAAATTAAGTGCCTCTTAATCCAACCAACAATGCCCTCATTGCACTAAAATGGTCGGTGTTTGTATAATTTACAGTTCACGAAGATGATCTTATGATAGCCATTTAATATACATGGACTTTGAGTTAGTATTGCACACGCAAAACAAGGTCTGAAAACACCGGGGGCTAGAAATATCTGCGGCCACCATTGCAAGGGCAGTATCTATTACCTCGTCAGCATGAACTCTTAATTCAAAATCCAAAAATCTGAAAGTACGAACAGAGTAAATTAGACAAATGTTTGCATGCATGGATCACTGTTACTAAGCACAATCAGATATGTGCAAGCTTACATTCTTTTTCTTCTTTTTCTTTTCAATGTAGGCCAAGAGTTCCTGCTGTTTTGCAACGGTATCCTCAAGTGCCTGTGCGAGCCAAAACAAAACGAAAGAAATTAGCTCGAACATTATTACATCAGGCTGATATTTTCATACAGGCAACAACAGCTCCAGATTAAATGACAGAAAATCGAGCGGGTACCTTTTTGACCATCGATAGCTCCTGCTCCAGGGAATCTGCTCGCTTGATCGCAGCATTCAGCAATCCCTCTTTCTCAGCGGGCATGGCTTGAGGTTTCGAGCTGAGAACATCCAGCTTCTCTTCCATTTCAGCCATGCGCAGCATCATGTTCTTGTATTCAGAAGTAGAGATGGATGGTGCAGCTAACACGTGGCCTTTAGCCATTTCATCAGCGTAGTAAACTTGACTGCCATAAGCAGCCACCTCAGCAAGTTTCCTGGGCATGTTGCGTGATATGCGAACCATGGTGACGATTCCCATCACAACTGTCAGTATCCCATTTAATATCTGAGTGCTCCCTCCTTGAGCCTTGCAAACATCATGCACTGGGGGACAGCAAGAGTTTGTTCATATGAATTCTAGAAATAATCTAAAAGTTTAGCACCTCAATAAAACATTTCTTTCTCTGTTTCGAAATATGAAAGACTTGAAAGAAGTGTCAGAATTATAAGATTTTTCAAACGAAGGATTCCTGTGGCTTTGACAGGGCTAAACTTTGATGGGAATTACAGATTTTACGAGAGGTGTGCTACATTTGGACGAGTTATATACCTTTAGAGAGCTCATCTCTAGTATTCAACGCCGGAGGCCAAGCAGTATCGATGGTCTTTTTCACAATTGGAATGGAGTTCTCATAGTCGTGGTCGCTACTGCTCCGTTTGCTCAAGGGAGACTGCAGTGTGAAGAGAGCATCAGAAATGAAGATATAATACTGAGGTATCCCGACGATCGGATTCAAATCCTCGTAACTTACTTCAGGAACTGGAGAAAGAATTGCATGTTGTACATGATTCTTTGGATGGCCATAATCAGCAGCATCCACAACTGCTACTTTGTTGAAAGAAATGTTTTTCTTCATGTTGCCAAAGAAGAGAGCAAACGTTAAGCAATCAATCAATGGCTTGAAATTGGGTGTCTATGAAGCGAGTAGAGGTCACAAGATTATGAATACCTCTGTGCATGGCTGATCATCCTCGGAGATTCCTTTCTCGTGAATTCCTGAAAATGTTCTCCTGTGGCATTTGCCTTCACCATTTTGAACCATCTGGGTCATCAAAATGAAAGAAAAATACGTGATTTATTATTTGTATAGTAAAATGCTGAGCAGACAAGAAGAAGTGGTAATCAACAGAAAAATCATACCTTTGAGATGTCGGCATCATTCCATGGACCCTTGTCAGAACGCATACAACCACCCTTGTCAGCACAGGTGCAAGTACCACCAAAAAACTCCGGCAACTCACTGGTTACAGTCGAGAAAAAAACAGAAGAAAAAAAGAGGGCTCCTTGAGTTTCATAAGTGGAGTGCAAAAGGAATTGGGAAAGTGAAGTTTCATGTCATCAACAATGAAATTACCTGGCATCAATTGCTTCAAGCAACTTGCTCTGGTATTTGTTACCCAGAAACTGATAAAAAATAGTTGCAGCAGATTAGTGACACTACAACGATGGATTAATTTGGAGATTTATAGAGCTTCGTTTTTGTTTTTATTTTTATTTTAAGATCAATAGATGAATGCTTACATGGATTTTTTGGGCAGTCTTGGGGTCAATGAACTGTTTAACTGTGCTCCACAAAAGCCTGAATCCAGGACCACCATTGATGATGAACATCCGATTTAAGGTCTACAATAATCAGTAAATTTTCGAGTAGCATTAGGTGAGACGGGAACCATTGATTCATCCAAGGAAAGAAACGAGCAGCATTTGTTTTTAGAATAATCAAACTGATTACCTCAGGATAATTGTCACCATCAATCTTTGAAATGCGGCCAATAAGTTCCCTTGCAGTTTTGGTGAATTGCTTAAGCCCCTGACCATGAACTTTTTTGTTAGTGTTCTTCAAATAGTGTAACAAGCAAGCACAATGCAATTCATTATCTTATCTTTTTCTATTTATTGAAAACTGGCAGCCATAATCCTCACTCACCACTCCTTGCACATCCAAAATAGTGGTGCTCTGATCAATGTGTTTCTTCGCTGCGATTGAACAGGCTGGAAACTTGACATTGAAGGTTTTCTCGAACTCTTGTACATGGTATTTCATATACCGATCCAATGTCGTTACCTGTATAAGCTTGTTAGCATCAATTTCACCCAGTCTTTCGATGTAAACTGGTCTTCCTTCCTTATCAATTCCATGATATCCTTGCGGATAGTATTTCAAGACTTCATCGATTTCCTTAAACTCAAAGTCCTGAGAGAACCCAATACGCAGAAATTCAGCAACTATCATACTGTAAGGTGACATTCCTAATCTTTTATGTAAATAAGTAGGTTACCTCCATGATTGTGTCAGCACCGAATTCCTTCCTCCAACTGAGCATGTCAGACCACATTTGCTTTGCTTTCTCAATATCAAATTTCCTGGCCCTTAAAAATCTGTATCAGGAGACAACATACGATCAGCCGAAGCAGTTAGATCAAGTCAAAGAAGTATTTTTCATGAAAGCTGAACATGCCATTCTAAACACTAATGACTGAAAAATGAAAAGTAACCTTAGCATCATATGGTGATCATCATGCTTAGAGGGTAGTAGTTCGTCCAAAATAAGTGCTTGGCGAAACGCATCCACTGCCTGTAAATCCTCGGCATTAAGGTTATCTTCAATTGCAATAGACATTACTCTACTGTGTCTCCGGCCTCTCTTTGTCAAAGAATTCCTGAACTTGTTCGAGGCACTAATTGCCTTCTTTTTCAATGATCCAAGCTTGGTCTTCCTATCATCCTCGGAATATTCAGCATCGGATTTCTCAAGACCTGTTTAAATCATAGATAATGAAATGCAAAAACTTTGAAACTTTTAATGGAATACTTTCTCAGGCATATTTCAAAGGAACTCATTATGAAGAAAGAAGCTCAGCAGAGGAATGTGTTATTTTCCTTCCTGCATATTTCCTTTGCAAAGATTCAATAAACCATTGCATGGATATTTTCATGTTCCAAAGTTTCAATAAACCATTGCATGCATAATTTCATGGTTGTCGATGAACTAAAGGAATGGCCTTTCTTATGAGCACTAAACCATGTTTCCTTATCTATTAGAATTCCCATTTCAAGCTATGAACAAAACAAGAAAAGAGATAAATCGAAGGTGGGAAAAGTATATTCTTTTTTGTTTCCCAAATAATGAAAAACGAGAACCCAGAATTCAAGAGTGCGAAAATGGTATGTAATTCGAAAACTGAAAAGGCGCCGGCTTTGTACTACACTTATATTCATGTTAAACATGAAGGCAAGAATCACTAGACGATTGAACAAGGATAACCCTTCAAATAAAATCGAAGTTCTAGAGCACTTACCAACTTTGATATGTCGATCAAGCGGTCCAGACATAGTATCAGCCATGGCTTGATTGCAATGTTGGTGACCTACTTGTGATTTCCGAAGTACCTGGAGAATCAAGCACTTAATAAATTATGGCCCTCACAAAGAATACTGTCGTCCCTATAACCATGTCAAAAGGAAGAGAAAAAAAATCAGCAAGGAGACGGATCGGATGCAACAGAAAGTACATAACTTTTATTCCCAGCCTGTAAATCCTAGCAATCAAAGTGCTATGAAAACACACGCATCACTTTCGAAATGAAGCCCAAAAATATTAGGAAGGGAAACAATAGCAGGAAATTGAGAAATGATTAAGGTAAAAAGTCCACAACATTATGCGCATCTTCTTGTAATTGCACGCAATTATAGGTGTTTAATGTCCTTGTAAGGCTACCACATCAATGTGTTCTTGTTTTTGTGTCTGAATGTTGACCTGAGGATACCACTTAACCATAAAACCCTCCCAGTGGCCTTTCTACGAGGGATGGCAACAGGGACGTTAAACGCTTAGCAATTCGAAGCAAACCCACAAATGTGGATGCATCTAAACATTTCAAAATGGATGTGTTCCAGAGACACAAAATTAATGAAACAGAAGCATTGTCCATAAGAACAGCACGCATAGCTCAATCCATGCCAATGAAAGAGTTGATTGCCAAAAAGGGTCGCTAAACAATATCAAAAAGTGCAAGAACTTGAAGCAGGAACAAGGTTTTTCAAATGAAGATGGAAGAGAGAAGTAAAGAAGAGGAAAAAGAAATCACCTTTTGGCAAGACTGCAGGGAAGAACCCGAAGGGTACCAAATAAGAGAGATATTTAACACCCGTATCAGTCTCTAAAATAGGTGGTGCTAATTATAAATTGGACAGCGAAGATGATATTGACAGAATTAGAAATCAAGAAATTTATAGCTTCTTAGCATGTCTTCTATTGACATGGTCTCTTTCAACTAACTTTGCATAACGTCTTCTCCTTTTTGCCGGCAGAATTTCCTCCCCCTTTTTTAGATGGTGTGCTCTAATAACATTAATTTATCACAAACCAATTTCATCAAAATCTGGCGTTTACACTCACTTATAGATCTCATACATCTGGCGGTTGACATTTAATGGGAAGAATTTTATTTCTTTTTTCAGCATTTTTTCATCCATCTATCTTTAGTTAATCCTTTCCGTTTGCTGCTAGTGTGATATTTGGCCATACCCTTTATTCGATCAGGATACCCTTAGAACATTTGTTAATGATTTTTCATTTCATGTCTTCGTCTAATATGTGATGAAAGGCAGGTAAGCTTATTAGGAGTGGTGGACATGAGGTTGAAGATGGATGATTCAGTCATAATCATAATCACACACTTGATCATAATCACACAAGCTTGTCGACATTTTAAAATCAATTGCATAGAGTTTGGTGGTGGAGGAAGCAGAAGTCAAATGCTTGTTTGTGGAGCTCCACTAAGTTTACAACAAATTCATTAATGGTCTAGTTGATTGGAAAAAAAACCCTGCAATTGACGATTGCAACCATTTCTTTATTGCTACGATGAGTCCATGAACAAACCGGCTCTTTGTAATTTTTAAAAAAAGTTATTTTAATATATTTTAAATAAATATTTTAATAAAACAATCTTCATGATTTTTAAATTTAAATTCTTATATAATTATAGCCAAGAAATAGAATTTTTTTTTAAAAATACTCTCATGCAAAAAGTTATACATAGATACGTATCTTTCTTAAAAACTTGAGGTATTATGTGAAACCTCAATATATAATTTATATTATTTTTTAATATATTTTATTAAGTGGAAATCTTTTGGGTTTGAAACTTGTATAATCTTACATTACCTTATATTTAATTTTTTTTATCAAATAGAATGAGAATGGTGAAATTTGATCAACAAAATTTTGATATCATGTCAAAGAATCATCTCATTTCAAAACTTAAACTTTGAGGTGAGATGATTTCTTAATAGATAAAACATATGATCCTGCAATATTAACAAAAAAGGAGAAGCATTACCTCAAGTATACTGGCAAGAAGAAGAAAAACTACGCTTCAATTGACCAATGACGGGTTTTGGGAGGCATTGGTCTTAATATGCATTTTCATTGGAATAAGCATGAAATTATCAAATAATCATCTTCTCTAAAAAATAAGTTATTAAGTGAGATATTAAAATATAATTTATATTATTTTTTAACAATAACAACATGACATGTCGCATCAATTGCATTTCACCTTGAAGCCTTTCATAACCGCTGTATTTTTTGTGCTACGATAGCAAGGGAATAAATGGCTTCTCTTTTTTCCTTTTTTTTTCTCTTTAAAAAAATGAAGTTTATAAAATAAGATATAATTGCATCTCACTCATTATAGTTTTCAAGAAATAAAACTAAAAAAAATACTAATGCCATTCTTTTTTAAAATAAATAGATAGACAAGTTTTAGGGTTTGAAAAAAACCATGAAATCAAAAGTATTTTGATTGCTTTTCAAACTTTACTATACCATCTTCTTAAATTCATTAATAAAATCACTTTAACTTTTAAAAAGGGTTTAATTTGTCTATGCATGTTTTTTCCTTTAAATTTTTTGTCTCGGAATTTAAAGTATAATTGAATAAAAAAATAATAATAAAAAAGAGCAAATTTTAGGATGAAAAGTGCAAAATTTATATCATATACTTACAACCATATGAATTTGTTAGCAAAAGATACTTGTCAAGAAACGACAAGTATTCTGGTTTGCTCAAACTTTTTGACAACCTCGCTGCCTTACTAGTGACACGTGATGAAATACCACATTAATTACTACAAAAAATAGAGATAAAAAATATTAGCAAGCAGTTTGAATCTGCTCTCTTTTTTTTAACCTTCTCTTGACTCTTCACTATAAAACCCTAAAAACACAAACTCTTTTCCTACACTCACTTATTCTTTATCAATGGCAACTACAACAAATCTATAAGTCAAGCTTCATTTCCTAGACTCTGACTCACTCCTTAAATCAAAACTCATTTCCCATACACTCAGTTTTTCCTTTCAAAATCACAAAAAAACACTCTCAAGCCCCTTTCTCTTAAGGTAGTTTTGTCCCAACAAAACCATGCTACAACCACGGCATAGGAAACCACACAGTTTAAGCATTGTTTCATCAAATCCAAAGATGGGTTTCTCTATTGTGAGAACTTTAAGGTTCATGATATTATTGTGAAGAATAAAACCTGCAATTGTTGAAGAATGAGAGCATAAACAAGAAAGAGTTTCATAGGTAAGAAACTGTATACTTTAAGCTCACTTTATTGATTATCAACACTAGCTTATATATCCAATTCATATTAAATTACCATGAGTAATAAAAAAACTCAAAAACATTAACAAAAGAGTAAGCAAGAAAAAAAACTAAAATTATTGTTATTATTACGTAAATAATGGAAATAACAACATTTCCTCAAAGAATAAGAAAAACCTAAAACTTTAACAAAAGAGCTAACAAAAAAATAAAATAAATGACAAAATAAAAATAAATATTATTAACTTTAAAAAATCATTTGACTTGAAGAATAAAAAAAAAGAAATGGAAAAAAGAAGAAATATCAACTTTCAAATTATCACAGACACAAATTAAAATTTAAGGCCTAAATTAAATAAAAACATAACTTCAACAGAAGAGAAAATAATAAAAAGTAAAAATCAAAACTAAGAGCATATACATATAAATATAGACAGAACATAGGGATTATTTCAGAAAGATCAAAAAATTAAAGGAATTAAAAGCAAATAAAAAATTAAAAGAATAAGGGTCGAATGAAAAACAAATATATGATCAATTTAAAATGAAGGAAAAAATTGAAAAAAAATCCAAACTTCTATACCGAAAATATTTAGGAATTTAAAACCAAATCCAAAATTAAAAGAATAAGAACTGAAATAAAAATAAAATATATAATCAATTTCAATCGAAGGATAAAATTGAAACATATCAAAACTTATATATTAGAAATCATGACCAAACAAAACAATCAAAAGAGTAGAGATTGAAATAAAAACAGCATAACCAAAGGGGACTTCCATGTAATTTAGGTTGCACGAGAGAGAAAAGGGAAAAAAAGATTAATCGACCATCGCCTCATTTCCAACCATTGTGAGATGACATGCGCACCACCATGTGAAAAAAGACATGACGTTGCATCTAGTGAGACGTCGGATGAACATTTGGAACTACCGGACGAAGCCACATGCGCTGCCTAAAGGGAGCGTAAGGAAGAAAATCATTGGCACGTTAGTCAAACGCGCCAACAATGACTGCAAGGGAAAAACATAAAATTACTTAAGCACCCCTACAACCAACTCTTGGATTTTGTATTTCCTGAGGGCATACCCATATTTGTAGTGTTTATAAAGTTTTGAAATACCAGAAACACCCCCATTAACAACTATTGATTTTTATCTTATTTTAGGATAAAATAGTTATTTTACTGTTCATATCAGTGTAAAAATAAAAAATACCCCTAGGTAGTTAACTGTTTGTTGTGTGCTGGTAGAGGTAAGAATATAATTTTACTATGCAAAAATATCCGAGAAAAACTCAAATACCTCCAAACAATCAAATAATGCCAATAGGTCTCATGGAAAAGTCTAAAAAACCCTTGAGTCCAAGAGTTAACATTTTATGCACTGAGGGGCAAAACGATAATTACATGATTACAATCCTTAGTAATCTGTGTTTACTGTTACAATTAAAAACTCACACGATTTACCTTCTTTTTTAATTGGTTATTTTTTAAAGTATTTTTGAATATATATATATATATATATAATTTTTAACATCGACCAATTAAAACTATATAAAAACATAAAAAAAAATTAAAACAAAAAATAACTAAGTTTTTGTGAGATGTGGTTTGGTGGTATTCCCTTTCCAAACAACGCCTTAGTATTGAATGCGGGGCTACTATGGTTTGTGCCAAGCTTGTATTTGAAAATGTATAAGAAGAAAGCAAAACATGAGGGGAATGAGAGATCAATGATCCAACTTTGTAAATCCATATTCTGAGAAGATAACTTGTCGATGTAGGAGCCCACATATTTTTATCTCTTTGGTGATGTTACATAAATCTTGAATCCACAATTGTGGTGCCCTATCTTTTTTACAAAATGTGCTTTTTGTTGTGATACTCTCGCTATATAAAAATGATAGCTATAATGATAAAAAGTTTTTATCAGAGATGCATGATCAACATTACATAGATATGACATTGCGGCTAAAATATAGGATAGGGGTGTTAAGGAACCATCTTATTTAAAAATTTAAGCTTTTAGATGAAGTTCCAGAATATGATTTATATTATTCTCTAGCACATCCCCTCGAGTGAAAGCTATTTGGACTTCAAACTTGCACACATGCTCACTCTACCTTGTACTTGATTTTTATCAAATAAAATAAGGATGGTGAGATTTGAACTCGTGACCGCTGGATCAACAAGGCTCTGATATCACCTAAAAACTTAAGTTTTTAGATGAAACCCTAGAATATAATTTATATTATTCTCTAACAAGGGGTGTGATCTGGCCATGCCATAAATAGGAGGTGCCCTATGATTTTGATATTTGCTTATCTTTGGAAAGACATACATTTCTTATTTAGAGGGTGTTTGACATTGCATTTCAAAAATATTTCTGAAAAAAATTGAAAGTTTTTTATTTTTATTTTTTACTAAAAATTAAACTTTTTTTTTAATGTTTTTAGATCATTTTCATGTGTTGATGTTAAAAATAATTTTTAAAAAAAATCATTTTAATACATTTCTACGTAAAAAAACAATTTCAAAATCAATCTCTACCAAACTAACAAATATTCCATTTAAATGTAATGAATGGCCTGGTCTTTAAAAGATCATAAAAGCTTTGGAGTGCAAGGTGACAGGTAGCTAATATTCTCACTCCTTTTCCTTCTTCAGGGCTAGGAAAGCTTTGAATTTGTTGCTTGGATGCTCAATCCATCAATCAAGTACATAAAATCTAACTTCTCCGCGTGAACGCGGGACTGTTTTCAACGTTCTGTGGCCATTTTTGTTCCTTCGTTTTCACGATGGATAACGCAGCCAGACGGGAAAGAAAGGAAGAAAAAGAGCCTGTTTGGAACAGTTGTTGTTGTACTTTTTCAAAGTATTTTTCATGCTGAAATATATCAAAATGATATTTAAAAAAAATCATTTTTAACATCAGCACATCAAAATTATCTAAAAACATCAAAATATATTTATTTAAAATAAAAAAAATAAAAATTTTTGAAACGCACTTTAAAAAACTGTTACAAACAGCCTCAAAGATGGACAGGGGAAAGCAATTTCCTAGTGGCCCTGCTGCGATTATGATCGGTGCATGATTCTGACATGCCACTAGTTGGCCATCTATTACAGACTAACTCTATACTTGGAGCAAGCTTGTGCAGCAAGCATCTTCCTTGTTCATGATCTTGACAATGCCGTCGCCCTCCATTTTGTGCTGAGATCTATGAATCTTTTGCTTATTTAATTTGTATTTCAACTAATATCCATTCTCTACCATTCTTTTAGCTTATTTAATTTTTTTAAATAATTATTATTTTGTTAAATATAATCGGGTAAATGACTCGTGTTGCGATATTAAATATTTTGATCTAGTTTTATCTCTCAATTTATTTTATAGTTTTGTTTTATTTATCATCTGCTATTTTTTTTTTATCAAATTATCATGATCTTATCACCTAGGATATACAATAAACATATAATGTGGAGATATCTCTGTTGTTTAAGGATTAAGGCAACTATGCACCTAAGGGGGGGGATTAGGTGTAAAGTCTATTAATGCAATTTTAAAATTAATTACTTTAAAGTTAAACAATAACCAACAATATAATTAAGTACTTTAAAGTAAGGAGATAAAAGATAAGAGATAGAGATTGCTAACTCGGTTTTTAACGTGGTTCGGCAAGCCTACATCCACAGCTCAAGTACCAACCCGTACTTGAGTATTGTATTCTCTTACTAGTCCAAGTAACAAGATTACAATTCCTTCTTGATGAATCCACACCAAGACTTTTACACCACTTGAAGATATGCCCTCTTCAAGATTTTTCCTTGGTGATGCTCCCTCACCAATATCAAGAGTTTTATACTCAACTCTCAAGAGTTTTACAAGGACTGTTTTTGTAACACAACAATACACTCTCAATAGTGTGGATATTACAATTTAAGATCTATGATCTCTTTATCTCACTTAATAGCACTTAGAATATTTTAAGGTGTTTAAGTGTAGTGAGAATGAGATTTAATACTCTTTGTGTTAGTATATGAAGATTTAAACACAAATTTGAGTATTAATGAGGATTGATGATGTGAAGGTGTTTATGCACTACTAATTGCCTCAATATCAGATATGATCAAAAATTTTCTTTTTTTTTTTTTAATTTTGCAATTAAGAGGCCTATTTATAAGTTTCAAAGAGAAACTAGCCGTTTCTAGTCATTTTAGTGCAACTGTCATCTCAAGCGGTCGACCGGTTCACAACGGATAACTCAAGCGGTCGACCGGTTCAGTCCGAAAGACAATTTGTCTTCCAAGCGGTCGACCGGTTCACTTGGTAACCCAAGCGGTCGACCGGTTCATGCAGAAACCTTATTTTGACAAATTATCTTTTCTGAATTTCTTGAACCGATTGATTATGACTTAAACCTTTAATCATCAAACCCTTTTAATATATGCAATGTGAAGTGTGTGAGTTCATTTTAGTTTGTGCTATCAAGTTAGAAATTGAGATTTACATAAAGCACTAAAATGAAAAGCTTATTCTAAGTCTTCACTTGCTTGCATCTTGGACTTCCTGGAATGATTTCTTCGTGTAATCCATTATGCTTGTTGATGTATTCTTTGTATAATACCTGTTTATAACTTAATCTCATCCAAGCATATTATCAGTCCATTTTCTTTTTATTGTTATCATCAAAATATATAAAGCATATAAGTATGACATAATATGTCAACAATCTCCCCCTTTTTGATGATGACAATAAACAAAAAAAACTTAGATAAAAAAATGAGTCTCCCCCTTTATTTTGTAATGCAATATATAAGAGGCATTAGACATTTTAGCGGTTTAATCTAAGTGCAAATATCATATGCAATTTCAAAAAAAAATCATTGTTCTCCCCCTAAATATATGCATATAAATTTTTTCATATTCTTCTCTCCCCCTTTGGCATCAACAAAAAGAGAATTAACAAAATATTCAAAATACAATAAAATGAGATGCATGATACAAAATCTCTAAGGAGGTGGGTATCGTGAGAGAAGTGAAGCCATCATCTCCTTCATCTCCTGTATATCAGTCCGCATCTCTGTCTGAAAAGCCTCGTGAGAGTCTCTCATGTATCGCATATCCGCCTCAATGTGCGTGAGACGGCTCTCCATCCTATGCGACCAGCCACTCGCAGACGGCTCATCGGGCGAGGAAGCCGGAGGTGGTGACTGAAATAAATTTGTGAACTCATCCTCACCCTGATCCTCAGCCACATTCTCCTCCTCTTCAGCACTTACATGCTCTTCCTCAGCATGTGCACCCTCTTGGTGCCCTTGAATCCACTCACCATTCTCATTAAGCACATATTTCATTCTAGTGAGAGTGGTGTTATCAATCTCCGTCTTATCCGAGTATGGTTTCTTATCCGTACCCGTCAGCAAGATATCAAAGTGCTCAAAAATAGTGGTAAACACTTGACCATATGGTAGAGCCTTTTGTTTTTGATCGTATGCTAAGATCATATTCCTAATCATGATATATGGAAGGTTTATTGGCCTTCTCTGAATCATACAATCAATTAAACATAACTCCATAAATGTAACTTCATCATAATGCCCCTTTTTGGGCAAGATGTTGTGAGCAATAATCCTATGAAGTAGTCTAGGTCTTAACAGAAGATCCTGACTCTTTATCTTAGCACCTGGAGCAAATTCAGTATTCCCAGTGTGCAAAGCAACAGCATGATCATAGATAAACCCCTCAATGGTCGGAATTATTTTAATTTCAAAAACTCGTGGACCATTATTAGATATACCCAATATATCAGCTAATACAGCACAATTAAACTCAATGGGATTTTCTTGAAGAGTACTAATTATCCTTGGTTCTACATTAACCCTCATATTAGCAAAGAACATCCTCATCAACTTAGGGTATGTAGGTTTCCTATATTCATATAATGAGTACCAACCCATTTCAGCGAATAGAGTATCTATACCTAAAGCAGACAAATCATTGCCTAAACCTCTTTCTACACAAATAGCTCTATTTGAGAAATTACTTAAAAACCTTTGAACATTGTCACCTGATGAGGAAGTAGGATCATTGGCTCGTTTGCTCCTTGATTCAGTCCTCCTCAAGCGTTTCTTGGGTGCCATTGATTTCAATTAGGCTTTGGGTGTTTGGATTTTGAGTGATTTTTGAGAGGATTTGAGTTAGGGTTTTCGGAATTATGATTTTCTCCCGTTTTCTGTTTTCTGAAACCCAAGATAGTATTTATACTATCGATCAACCGGTCGCCCGGTTGCCTTGGGTAATTTCAACCGGTCGACCGGTTGACTCCCAAGATGAGAATTTTCCAAATTTCTCTTTTGAACTTTTCTTTTCACTCAAAATATAGCCTTTTCATGTAAAAATTATGTCCAAAAGGAAAATAAATCAAGGGGGTAAAAGTGCTAATTTTCGGCAGTAGCGAAGGCTACTGTTCCTCTGGCTAAACCGGTCGACCGGTTTATCCAGATGCATGAACCGGTCGACCGGTCCATGCAAAAATGGAAATTTTTGCACTTTGACTTTAAAATCTTGATTTAAACTTCAAAATACCCTTTATGTCCAAAAATCATTTTCAGAAACATTTTCCTCCGAAATTTCAAAAAATTCCAGTAGCCATCCTCTGTTTTTCTGCCTCAACCGGTCGGCCGGTTGGGCTTGCTCTTGATGAACCGGTCAACCGGTTCATCCCAGAATTTTTTTAAACTCCCTTAAATTTGTTTTGAACAAATTTCTGATGCTTCAAGTGTATACATTTTAACATCAAATAAATCCAACTTATAACCATTGATGTATACATAATTCAAACATCATTTGCATGGATAAACCCTAGGTTCCTTCTCATTTCGCAAAAGCGATCTTTTCCTAAGGGTTTGTAAAAATATCTGCAAGTTGATGTTCTGTACCTATAAACTCAAGTACAATATCTCCTTTTGCAATATGATCCCTTAAGAAGTGATGTCTTACTTCTATGTGTTTTGTACGAGAGTGTTGAATAGGATTTTTAGATAGGCAAATTGCACTTGTATTATCACATTTAATCGGAGTATTTTCAAACCTAAGTCTATAATCCTCCAGAGTTTGTTTCATCCACAATACTTGTGCACAACAACTACCTGCCGCAATATATTCTGCTTCAGTTGTTGATAGGGCTACCGAGTTTTGTTTCTTACTCGCCCATGATACTAGTGATGATCCTAGAAAATGACAAGTGCCACTAGTACTTTTCCTATCAATTTTACAACCCGCAAAATCTGCATCCGAATAACTGATTAAACTCATTTCACTTCCCTTCGGATACCACAACCCTAAATCAATTGTACCATGCAAGTAACGAAAAATTCTTTTTACTGCACTAACATGGGATTCTTTTGGACATGCTTGAAATCGTGCACATAAACATACACTAAACATAATATCGGGTCTACTTGCGGTTAAATATAAAAGAGAACCGATCATACCTCGATATTTGGTGATGTCTACGGTTTTACCTTTTTTGTCCATATCAAGCTTAATAGATGTCCCCATGGGTGTGTCGGCATCTTTGACATGTTCCATCCCAAATCTTTTCAGAAGATCTTTGGTGTACTTGCTTTGGTTGATGAAGATGCCATCTCTTGTTTGCTTAATTTGCAATCCAAGGAAGAAATTTAATTCTCCCATCATGCTCATTTCAAATTCCTCTTGCATGCATTTTGCAAATTCCTTACACAGAGATTCGTTAGTAGCACCAAAAATTATATCATCAACATAGATTTGTACAATAAGGATATCTTTTCCTTTTGTTTTCGTAAAAAGGGTGGTGTCAATTTTGCCAATGTTAAAATCATTTTCAATAAGAAATGTTTTTAATCTATCATACCATGCCCTAGGTGCTTGTTTCAAACCATACAAGGCCTTTTTGAGTTTAAAAACATGATTAGGAAATTCAAAATTTTCAAAGCCTTGAGGTTGTTCAACATATACTTCTTCCATTATAAAGCCATTTAAAAATGCACTTTTAACATCCATTTGGAAGAGTGTAAAATCGGCATGACATGCATAGGCTAATAGCATTCTTATAGATTCAAGTCTAGCCACTGGTGCAAAGGTTTCTTCATAATCTATTCCTTCTTCTTGATTATAACCTTTGGCAACTAGTCTTGCTTTGTTTCTAACAATAGTCCCATGTTCATCAATTTTGTTTCTAAAGACCCATTTAGTACCAATTATTGATAAATCTTTTGGCCTAGGGACTAGTTCCCAAACATCATTTCTCTCAAACTGATTTAGCTCATCTTGCATGGCTAAAATCCATTTTTCATCATTTTCGGCTTCAAGAAAGGTTTTAGGTTCTATTTGAGAAACAAATGCATAATGCCCACTAATGTTTCTAAGGGATGCTCTAGTTTTAGTTCCCTCAAAAGGATTACCAATAATTAAATCTGGAGGATGAGAACTTACATACCTTAGCTCCTTTGGCGGCTCAAAGGAGTTACTTACCAACTCTTGTTGATTGCTTGAGCTTGGTTGGTCCTTGTTCATGTCTTCATTTGATAACTCCTTTGGGTTTTTATCATTAAGATTCAAATTTTGAACACTTTCATTTAAGTCATCTAGAATCTCAACAATTTTGTCATTTTGAGTTTCCTCAAAAGCGACATGCATGGATTCCTCAAGACAAAGTGTTCTATTATTGTATACTCTGTAAGCCTTGCTAGAGGAGGAGTATCCAAGAAAAATTCCAACATCGGATTTTGAATCAAATTTATCAAGGTTGTCTTTAGTGTTTAGAATAAAACATTTTGAACCAAAGACTTTAAAATAAGAGATGTTGGGCTTCCTCCCTTTCCAAAGCTCATAAGGAGTCTTTTTCAACTCAGGTCTCAAAGTAACACGGTTTAAAACATAGCAAGAGGTGTTTACGGCTTCCGCCCAAAAATATTTCGGGGTGTTAAATTCATTTATCATTGTTCTTGCCATTTCTTGAAGAGACCGATTTTTCCTTTCCACAACCCCATTTTGTTGAGGAGTTCTAGGTGTTGAAAAATTATGGTGGTATCCTTTTTCTTCACAAAACGTTTCAAATAAATCACTTATGAATTCACCACCATGATCGCTCCTTATGTTTATTATAGAAAATCCTTTCTCGTTTTCGATTTTCTTTGAAAACTTTACAAATTCATAGATGGTTTCATCTTTTGATTTCAAAAATATAACCCATGTATACCTAGTAAAGTCATCAACGATTACAAACACATATCTATTACCACTTAAACTTTTTGTTCTAGTTGGTCCAAATAGATCTATATGAAGTAATTCTAAAGGTCTTTCGGTTGATATGTGATTCTTACTTTTAAAAGACGTTTTAACTTGTTTACCCATTTGGCAAGCGTCACATAGCTTTTCCTTTTTATATGCAATATGAGGAAGACCTTTAACTAAATCATTTTTTGCTAATTTTGAAAGGATGTCCATGCTTATGTGACCTAGTCTTCTATGCCATAGAAAACTATCATTTATACTAGCAACAAGACAGCTTTCAATACTCATACTTGTATCTATTTTGATTTTATAGATGTTTCCAATTCTATTACCGATAAAGATAATTTTATCATTTTCAAGTATTAAGCAACATGTATGATCAAAAATGATTTTATAGCCTTTGTCACATAATTGACTTATACTAAGCAAGTTATGTTTAAGACTATCAACAAGAAATACATTTTCAATGGAGGGTGAAGACGTACCTCCAATGTTACCAATTCCAACAATTTTCCCTTTTGAGTTGTCCCCAAAAGTCACTTTTCCTCCTTTAGTTTTGGTAAGGCTTGAAAAAAGAGTCCCGTCTCCGGTCATGTGTCTTGAACAAGCACTATCCAAAAACCATTCCCCATGTTCCCTTGGTTCCTACAAAACAGAATCAAGATGAGGATTTTGGTACCCATACCTTCTTGGGTCCTTTTTGGTTAGGGGTGGTTCCTTTTGGAACCCAAATCATTTTAACAGTCTTATTTTTCTTCATAGGACATGCATAAATCAAATGTCCTGATTTACTACAGTAATTGCATGTATGACTTGGATCATAAGACTGTTTAGCTTTAACAAAGTAGTTCTTTAAGTATTTTTGGTTTTTATTAGGTTTATAACCTAATCCTCCTTTGTTAAACATACTCCTCTGGCTCGAAAGCATTTTCTCAAAAAATTTTGAGCCTTGTGTGAATTTTGCGATGATTACATTCAACTCATCAACTTTTTCTTTTAAGGATTTATTATCTTCTTCAAGTTGATTAGTCTTCCTACTCTTGTCATTCAAATCACATACTTTCTTTTCTAGTAATTCTTTTTCTTCAATTATGCATACATGATTTCTTTTTAGGGTACTATATTTTGAACCTAATTTCTTATATTCTACATACAGATTTTCAAGTTGTTCATGTAATTCAATATAAGAAGGATCGGATTCATCATCCGAAGATAGTACCTCATTTTCACTTTCGATTGCCATGAAACACATGTTAGCCACATGTTCTTCTACATCACTGGAGCTTGAGTCCGAGTCATCGCTCCATGTTGCTTTCAAAGCTTTCTTTTGAAAGCGATTTTTCTTCTTTGTTTGAAGAAAGGGACAATCGGTTTTGATATGCCCCAACTTGTTGCATTTGTAGCATCTTGGAGTTTCTTTACTTGATTCTCCTTTGTTTCCCTCCTTTTTGAAGTTCGAGAACTTTCTCTTGTCATTTTTCTTTCTAAGAAAGTTTCGAAACTGTCTTGTGATCAATGCTACATCTTCTTCAAGATCGTCGTGACTGTCTTCATCATCATCATTATCATTGCTTTCAATTTGATGAACAGTTTTAAATGCCAAGTTTTTCTTTGGCCTTTCTTCTTGATCTTGTTTATCCATAGTTATCTCGTGAGTCATTAGAGAGCCGATGAGCTCCTCTAATGGTAATTTTGTGAGATCTTTGGCTTCTCGTATTGCTGTCACTTTAGCTTCCCAAGCTTTCGGTAGAGATCTGAGAATCTTACTTACAATATCTGCATTTGTGTAAGTTCTACCAAGAGCATGTAAACTATTTGTAATGCTAGTCATACGAGTAAACATACTTGTTATGGATTCATTTTGCAACATTTTGAATAACTCATACTGATGAACTAACATATCAATTTTTGATTCTTTAACTTGATTAGTTCCTTCGTGAGTTACTTCTAAAGCATGCCATATATCTCTAGCACTTTTACAAGAGGATATTCTATTAAATTCACTTCTATTTAATGCACAATATAAAGTGTTCATTGCTTTAGCATCCATAGAAAGTAATCTTTTATCTAGGTCAGTATATTCTATCATGCTTTTCGGAATCTCAATACTATTTACGGTTTTAATTGGTCTATGAGGTCCATTTTCAATAGAAAGCCATAAATCGAAATCTATAGATTGAAGATATATTTTCATTCTAGCTTTCCAATAGGCATAGTCATTACCATCAAAAAATGGTGGTCTAGATGTTGAAGCACCTTCATTTTGGAGATTATAGCTTGTAGTTGCCATTCTACTCAAAGTTTAAGCAAACTTAATAACTGAGAACTAAGCTCTGATACCAATTGTTGTTTAAGGATTAAGGCAACTATGCACCTAAGGGGGGGGATTAGGTGTAAAGTCTATTAATGCAATTTTAAAATTAATTACTTTAAAGTTAAACAATAACCAACAATATAATTAAGTACTTTAAAGTAAGGAGATAAAAGATAAGAGATAGAGATTGCTAACTCGGTTTTTAACGTGGTTCGGCAAGCCTACATCCACAGCTCAAGTACCAACCCGTACTTGAGTATTGTATTCTCTTACTAGTCCAAGTAACAAGATTACAATTCCTTCTTGATGAATCCACACCAAGACTTTTACACCACTTGAAGATATGCCCTCTTCAAGATTTTTCCTTGGTGATGCTCCCTCACCAATATCAAGAGTTTTATACTCAACTCTCAAGAGTTTTACAAGGACTGTTTTTGTAACACAACAATACACTCTCAATAGTGTGGATATTACAATTTAAGATCTATGATCTCTTTATCTCACTTAATAGCACTTAGAATATTTTAAGGTGTTTAAGTGTAGTGAGAATGAGATTTAATACTCTTTGTGTTAGTATATGAAGATTTAAACACAAATTTGAGTATTAATGAGGATTGATGATGTGAAGGTGTTTATGCACTACTAATTGCCTCAATATCAGATATGATCAAAAATTTTCTTTTTTTTTTTTTAATTTTGCAATTAAGAGGCCTATTTATAAGTTTCAAAGAGAAACTAGCCGTTTCTAGTCATTTTAGTGCAACTGTCATCTCAAGCGGTCGACCGGTTCACAACGGATAACTCAAGCGGTCGACCGGTTCAGTCCGAAAGACAATTTGTCTTCCAAGCGGTCGACCGGTTCACTTGGTAACCCAAGCGGTCGACCGGTTCATGCAGAAACCTTATTTTGACAAATTATCTTTTCTGAATTTCTTGAACCGATTGATTATGACTTAAACCTTTAATCATCAAACCCTTTTAATATATGCAATGTGAAGTGTGTGAGTTCATTTTAGTTTGTGCTATCAAGTTAGAAATTGAGATTTACATAAAGCACTAAAATGAAAAGCTTATTCTAAGTCTTCACTTGCTTGCATCTTGGACTTCCTGGAATGATTTCTTCGTGTAATCCATTATGCTTGTTGATGTATTATTTGTATAATACCTGTTTATAACTTAATCTCATCCAAGCATATTATCAGTCCATTTTCTTTTTATTGTTATCATCAAAATATATAAAGCATATAAGTATGACATAATATGTCAACAATCTCATATCCAAATCACATGGGTCATAAATTTAGTAATTTAAACAAATTAATTCAAGTTATATTTTTTTTTTTACTTTTGACTTGAAGATAAGTTATGAAGTGAAATAATTTATGAGTTAAATATATAATTTATTTTAAAATTGAATCAAGAATTTAATAAATTACCCGTTCAGTACTGCGTTTCAAAAATATTTTTGAAAAAAAAATGATTTTTTAATTTTTCACTTTAAATTAAGTTTTTTTTTTTGTATTTGTAAATCATTTTGATGTGTTAATGTCAAAAATAAAATTTAAAAAATAAAAATATCATTTTAATATTTTTTGAACAAAATTTACTTTTAAAAGCAATCTCAACCACATTTTAAACAACCAATAAAAGTTATAATTTTAAACTTTTAATTGTTGACTTCTAAAATAATACCACCTGTATTCTTTAACAAAAGTTCTTTACATATTTTTTACCAAAAATAAATCTACTTCAAGTCAATTTAATCTTTTTTATTATAAAGTATTTACAAGAAAAAATATTTTTTAATTATAATTTAAAAATAAAAATTCGTTATATCAATCAGACTCCATATCATTGTTTTGAAGTCGTGTGTGCTTTTAGCATTCCAAAATTAGTTTTTCAGATAAAAAATTTACAAGCTATATTTTCATCCGAGGGATGGTATATCACCGGATAAACTTTAGGGCTCACAAATCTTATGAAGATCAATTGATTTTTCTCCTTAGAGTAAAAATTGTTTTTAAAATGCGTGACATAATATTAACTCAAAGTATGTTTATTTTAAATTCAAGTTAAAATATGTTTATTTTATAAAAATATAAAAGTATAAAACAACTAAAATTTAACTCAAAGTCCGTAAAAAATATCTAAGAAATGTGGAGATGATTTTTTTTCGAATAAAAAAAATTAAATAAAAGGCACCGTCCACGTTCAAATTGACCGGGGCATCCTCTTGGTACCTGTTTGGGAGTGTAGTTGTGATTGTTTTTTAAAGTGTTTTTCGTTTAAAAATACATCAAAATGATATTTTTTTATTTTTTAAAATTATTTTTAACATTAACACATCAAAATGATCTAAAAATACCAAAAATTTTTTATTTAAAATAAAATAAAAAATCAAAATTTAGTTAAACAGCGATTCAACCGTTGTGACAAACAGTAAGGCTGTGTTTGTTTCCCGGAATTCACTTTCCGGGAAACCACTTTCCAAACTTTCCTGTGTTTGTTTGCCTTACGGAAAGTTGGTCAACGGAAAACACTTTTCGGTCAAAGAAAAATTTGGCTTGGTTTTCAGGAAAGTGTTTTCCGGAAAATTTGGGCGGAAAACACTTTCCGGAAGTTGTGAAAAATTTAGAAATGTCATTATTTGCTGATTATATCAAATTTGATCCTCAAACTTTTGATTGCTATATATAATTTGTTTTTGAATATTTATTTTTCAATTCCATCTCTTAAAATTTAATTTTTATATTAATTTTGGTTCTTATTTTTATAATTGCTATTTGCTTTTTTCTTATTATTTTTTTATTGAAATTTTTTATCTATCAAATTTGGTCCTCATTTTTTTATTGTTACTTATTTTATTTGAAATAATTTATGAAATGTTAATTATTATTATTTTAATTTATTTACCTTTCATTTTTTTTTAATTTTTAGATTTGATCTCTATTATTTTGATTATTATTTATTTTATTTGAGATAATTTATGAAATTATATTTTTTTTTCAATTTCATTCTCATTCAACTTTTTAATTTGTAAGATTTGTTCCTCATTATTTTAATAAACTTGAAAAAAAAAATTTATTAATAAATTATTTTCCAGTTCATTTTCCATAACACAAACAAACACTGGAAAATTTTCCAGTTTATTTTCCATAACACTGCCAAACATCGGAATTCACTTTCCAGAAATTCATTTTCCCCGGAATTCACTTTAAAAAAAAAAACCACTTTCCAGCAAACAAACGGGGCCTAAAGCTCAGCATGACACTAGCTAGCCAGGATCTATTCGTGATGAGAAATATTTTTGATCTAACGATAGTGACGTTAACGGCTGAGATTTCATAGCTTTCTATCGGAGTTATTAAAACGTTCAAGCAACACCTTATACTTGATCCACGATAACCATAAAAGCTGTTACAGGTGACAGCACTCGTGGATGTTTGCCAAGTGTAAGGTCATTGTTTTTTTGAAAAATGAAACAGCCTTGATAAGTTTGCTTACTGAGCATCTATTTCAAAATGTTTTCTTAAATATATTAATATAATATTCTTCAAGTAGTTTATTTTGTGGTTTTTTTTATCAAAACAATAAAAAAATATAAAAATAATTTTAAACAAATAAGATTTAAATTTTACTAATTTTATACTTCCTTTAACTGAAATGGGTGTATTAAAAAAGAAAAATAAATCCACGAAGTCAAATCCAGAAGAATAATAATTTTTTCACCCTTATTGTTTTAAATTGATTTCAATGTTGCCCCTTCATCGAAAAAAACATCACAAAGACAAAAGAAAAAATATTTCTGCACAAGTACAGAATTGTCCCTATTCTTTTGGGGTGTGGGCATGTGTAGCCCTCACTGATCGATTGAATTAAAGTGTCATGAAAAACAATATTTATATATAAATTTTTTTTGTCACTTGTAGGGTGTGATGGGGTGGTAATAAATGTTGTTTTTTAAAATATTATATATATATATATAAATAAAATTAAAAATATAAAAAATTATTTAAAAAATAAAATAAAGTTTCATCAAAAACGGTCACACCGTATTTCTAACCGGCCTTGCTAGAAAAAAACAAAAAATACGCGCGTGTATTTTCACGCGTACATATTTTCACTTTGGCGGTATTCCGCGTAAACCGTGCTTTTGGATTTTTCTTTCTTATTTCTCCCTTTTTCTCATTTCTCTCTCCCATTGAAAAAGAAAGAGAGAGGGAGCGAGCACAAAGAAATAAAAGCGAGAACCTATCGGGTTTTTTGTAGCTCTTTGTTTTACCCCCCACACTTCTCTCGTCTTTTCTTTTAACTCTTCTCCACTGTTAAACTATCAAAATCCACTCATTTTCACCGAATCCCTAATTCTCTCCCTGTTCTTTGTTATTCTGTCTCTCAGAAGTGAAAATTAGGGTTCGAGCTACCAAGATTCTTGCGATTCACTCTTTGATCGGTTAGTCACCTGCTCAAAATGCTGCCTTTTTTGCGTATTTGTTACGTTTCTTTTCTTCACAATCTTTAGCATGTTTTATAAATTATTTAATTTATTAATCTTTTGTTAGCGCTATGGATTTTATTTCGTTTTATTATTTAGATTTCTAGTAAATTTCATTAACTGTTAATACGTGTAAAAACTGTGTAATCTAGTGTTCTATATTTTTCTTTCCACTGTTTAGTTATGGATTATCAATTAAATTCATTGGTTCTGATAGATTAAGTGAATTGGTTGCTTTTTTCCAGTTTAATTATTGTAATCTGCTGTTTGCATTTTACAATCAATAATGTTTAATTTTCTTGATTTCCAAAGTTTAACTGTTTAAATAAAATGGTGAAGTTTACTGTTCTCTATTTCACTTTGTTATGTATTATTTACGGATTATTAATAAATTCGCGAACTATTTTAGGATTATATTCATTAATTTAAATATATCGAAGTGAATTTGTTAATCGTGAATATCAGGTTTTACTGTACTGCCAAAAAAGATGGGTGTCCTTTTCAAGTTTTTCTTGTGATTTCTATCCGATCATGTCTGGGGATTCTGTGGCAAAACTTTCCAATGGCAATGCGAATACACAGCAGCCTAATCCGCGGAAGACATACCAAGTGGTTGTGGCTGCGACTAAGGACATGGGTATTGGGAAAGATGGGAAGCTACCATGGAAATTGCCTTCGGATCTTAAGTTTTTTAAGGATTTGACCTTGACAACAACCGATTCTGGGAAGAAGAACGCGGTTATAATGGGAAGGAAGACGTGGGAAAGTATTCCACTCGAGCATAGGCCTCTTCCTGGTCGGCTTAATGTTGTTTTGACACGTTCTGGGAGTTTTGATATTGCTACTGCTGAGAATGTTGTGATTTGTGGAAGCATGGGTTCTGCATTGGAGTTGCTGGCGGCATCCCCATATTGTTTGTCGATCGAGAAAGTATTTGTTATTGGAGGTGGTCAGATATTAAGGTTAGTGCTTTGAAAAGTTGAATTAGTTTATGAATGATATTCTTTTTCACATTTGTTTCTTTGGTGTTAAATTGATTATGTTGTAATGCAGGGAGTCTTTGAATGCGCCTGGATGCGATGCTATCCACATTACGGAAATTGAGACGGATTTTGATTGCGATACTTTTATCCCTGCAATTGATACCTCTGTATTTCAGCCCTGGTACTCTTCTTTTCCCAAGGTGGAAAAAGACATACGACATTGCTTTACAACTTATGTCCGAGTGAGAAGTTCTACAATTGAATCCCTTGGTCAAAACAATGGCGTGAACCCTGATGGTAATTCAGAAAATAGTAAATTCGAGGTAAAGGAGTTCTCATTCCTTCCCAAGATGGTATTTGAGAGACATGAGGAGCATTTATATCTCAGAATGGTTCAAGACATCATCTCGGATGGGAATTTGAAGGATGACAGGACAGGAACTGGTACTCTATCAAAATTTGGTTGCCAGGTAACTTGAACCCTTGATTGTTTACAGCTCTCTTTGCTTCTTAAAATATGTGTCCACATGTTTACACTTTTTAGTTAATTATGATTGCTAGTTGATCAATTCATTCCTTTTGATCCACAGATGCGATTCAATCTGCGCAAAACTTTTCCGCTTCTTACAACAAAGGCATGCTTATCTTTTTTATGACTTGTTATTATTGCTGTAACCAAATTTCTATATACATTTCCCGTTTTCTTTCTTCATAACTTGCAATCTCTTGTTGTGAGGCCAGTTTAAGAAGAAAAGGCACCGTTCATTTATCTCACCTTTAAGTTTGACATGAAGTGTTGCAATTTTATTTTATTTTCTTGCAGAAAGTATTTTGGAGAGGTGTTGTTGAAGAACTCCTGTGGTTCATCAGTGGTTCAACAAGCGCCAAGGTAACGATATCTTAACTGTATGCTTTTTTTATTTCCTTGTCTGTCATCTATGTTTTGATGGGATGGATGGAGGGTCTTGGTTATTGTTGGTTCCCTGTCCTTTTAGAAAATTATTCTTCCCACATTTAAGAAAATAATTCTTCCCAGTTCTTTTCAAGATTTGGTGTTTTGATATTTGGCAAAAAAAAAAAATCTGCTACAGTGTCCAGCTGAACATCAAAAACTACTGTATGTCAAATAAAAGTCATTGTGTTTACAGGAGGTGTTTATAATGATCTTGGAAGATTTCCTCTATTGTTAGTTCTAGATGCTAGAATAAAACATGGATGAAACACATTTCTAAAATTTTTGCTATAACTAGCAGGTCCTTCAGGAAAAGGGCATTCACATATGGGATGGCAATGCATCCAGAGATTACCTTGACAGGCATATATTGGCTTTTATTTTCTTGTTATGTATATTTTTAAATATTTTAAACACTGTTCATATATGAAGATTTTAAATGATATCTTTATATTGGTTGCAGTATTGGGTTAAAGGACAGAGAAGAAGGTGACTTGGGACCTGTATATGGGTTCCAGTGGAGACATTTTGGTGCTAGGTTTTGTTGATTTTCCTTTATCTAAGTTCAGCTGCTGGATCATATCAAGAAATAGTTTTATGGGTGTTTGGGAAACCCCAAAAAAAGTGTGTTTGAAAAAAAATGATTTTTCTTTTTGCTTTAAATTAATTATTTTGTGTGTTCTTAGATTATTTTGATGTGCTGATGTCAAAAATGATTTTTTTTTTTTTAAAAAAGATCATTTTAATGCATTTATGAACAAAAGGCAATTTGAAAAGCAACTTTAGGCACACTCCCAAACATGTAGCCTAAGTAGGCTAATTGTTTTGTGTGTGCATTTTTTAGGTATACTGATATGCATGCTGACTACACTGGTCAGGGATTTGACCAGTTGTTAGATGTTATTGACAAGATTAAGAATAATCCAAATGATCGTCGGATTATAATCTCATCTTGGAATCCTTCTGATCTCAAATTGATGGCACTTCCACCTTGCCACATGTTTGCTCAGGTTTGCGGTAACCTCATGTTTATACTTTCTAAACCATTTTCTCTATCATCACTTAATCCAGATTTTATTTTCAGTTCTATGTAGCCAATGGAGAATTATCATGCCAAATGTACCAGCGCTCTGCTGACATGGGCCTTGGTGTGCCCTTCAACATTGCATCTTATGCTCTTCTGACATGCATCCTTGCTCATGTCTGTGGTATGTACCCTTTGCAACCACACCATTAATTTACAAATCATGCTTGTTGAATTGCTGGGGTGTTTGATGTTCTAGATGTGCATGTCCAGTCATCTGAAATGGTATCTGTTGATATGAGTGAAGACATCCACACAAGCTGATGGACCCGTGACATTTGATTCACCAGCCTTTAAATTGTTAGATTGGATATTAACAGATGGAATGTTTAGTGAACTGATAACTTTAAGGACAAAAGGAGTCCTCTGATGATGGGCCTGCTGGTAAATTATTATTGAGAACACCACTTTGTGGAACAAATTCAATTTGATGGGGGAATTTGTTTCTGAAAAAGGTTTCCGACATTTTCACATGAGGAAAGCTTTACAAATAAGATGATTATTTGCTATGTTACATGTCTGGAAAAGGTTCCGACATTTTCACACGAGGAAAGCTTTACAAATAAGATGGTAATTTGCTATGTTATATGTCTGGTAAAGGTTCTGACATTTTCAAATGAGGAAAGCTTTACGAATAAGATGGTTATTTGCTATGTTTTTTTCTTTGATAATGATATTAGTGAATTTGCATAGCTTGATAAATAGATTTTAAAAAAACAGTTGCTATCAAAGTAAAGTGGGATATTTCACGGGGGTGGAGGGGATGAAAACCTTCTTTGTGGTTTCAAAACACTATGTTTTTAACATGGCTCCCGTCTATGGTGCTAGAAAAATTAGTCATTGCTATAGTAGTTTCAATCTCTTTAGCATCATGGTTGCATGATTGCAGAACCAGTCTTTACTTTTATCTTTGTACAGATCTCATTCCAGGCGATTTTGTTCATGTGATTGGTGATGCTCATGTTTATCAAACTCACATCAGGCCTCTGCAGGAGCAGCTTCGGAAACTTCCAAAGCCTTTCCCAGTAAGTAAAATAGAAGAAATTGTGCTAATTCATTTCAAATTATCCTTTTGTGTCCTGTTTTCAGTGCTACTCTATAACACCCTGTTGCCTTCATGCAGATTTTGAAGATCATTTCTGAGAAGAAAGACATAGATACTTTTGTGGCGGCTGATTTCAAGCTCATAGGCTATGATCCTCACCAGAAAATTGAAATGAAAATGGCGGTATAGAGCTTCATTAAAGATTTAGTGTAATTGGAGACTCTGATCCCTCCTCAGCAATATATGCTCGTAGTTTTGAGGCAAGTATAATTGCAGTTTTTCTTGTTTTTCCTTTTTTTTGTTCTTTTCAAACATATGAATGCATTTTATAAATTGAACTTTGCTATGCCTTCACACTAAGCTCTATATGACATGTGGTGCGTAACTTTAATATTACAGTCCATGTTTGACATTCCTGCCATTTATAATTTTTCTGCTTGTCTCTTAGTTGATGATAAAGTCACATAACTTGGTATCATATTGTAGAACCTCTTAGTAAGATTGGTGTACCTCATGGGAGGTGTGAGAGCAACAAACAGTGCACCTGAAACAGTTGGCCACCAAGTGATTTAAGATTTGAGGTTCTCTGGAGGAGGTGCAGGAAGCACAGTAGCACCCTCTTTAATGCATTGTGCTAGATGCTAGACTATTTGGGGAAGTTTTTCCGGTAGACATAACTTGGAGCCTTGTCTATCCTCTAGATTAAGAATCTGATGTTCTGATCAGTACTTGGGGAAACTTGTCATAATATTTATATCACAATGTTATCATCGAACTATTGGATCTGAAGCTTTGGTTTCTTTGTAATGTTTCAGGCACAGCTGTTGGAGGCCTATCATGTTGTAGAGTTTGATACGATGGATCAAATAAAAATTTGGTAGTTTTGGGATATACTTCAAGCTTGTGCTTTGTAGTGAGAATCCTTTAGTCCCACTCCCAGTCGAGGTTCTAAGGTGATTTAGGATACCTGTTTTTTAGTTTTAGTTTTTTTTTTCCTCTCATAAAAACTAGCGTTCATTTTTTTACGGATCCATCGTCGCATAATGCAACAATACTCTACCGTACTTCTTTTGAAGTGGATTGGAATTTGGACGGGCTATTTCCTTTTGCGGTGCTTTTGCCTTTTGTGAATCTTGTGTTCATTTTGATCGCCGCTATAAAAAGGCATTCGTATTTGAAATCATGTTAGGACAGGATTGTCAAATTCTTAAACTCAGGAGCAAGTTTAGGAAGCAAATTGACTGGCACGTGCGTCGCCCTGTTCTGTCAGGCTTCAGGAGCCCTATTTTAAATGCGTCCAAGAAAACCTGTTATCTGTTCTCCAAAAAACAACAATCTTGGACTACCAATTTAGACTGGGTTTTGAAGCTTGCTGTGAAGGAGGATGCAATCTTGGAGTTTTTTTACGACCTCATGAAAATTTTCTTAGCGTGATGCCCTTGCAAGTATTGATGTGTGTATAATAGGCTCCAACAGACAACTATCCAATCTCATCTCACTTTCGCCCATTTGCCCCTTCTACTTTTGTCTTCTGGCTAGTTGCTTCGGTGAATAGTCAATTTGTCCTCACTAGTATTCCTTCAACAAAACCAGACAATTCTCCCATGAGCCTTTGCCACCATATTTTGCCTTCTACTCCAAACCATCTTTTTCAGGAAGGCAACGTGTCACTCTATTTCAAGGGGCGTGAGTGGTGACAGAGAACTAATCGATGAGGCAAACCACTGCTGCTAAATAACCTATCTATCCAAAATATTACTTTTCAAATCTGTAGGCTGCCAAAATCAAGCTGGAAGATGAAGTCCAGCTCTCTACTCTGCTTCAACATGGACCCAAGCCACCTTGAAAATACAGAATAGGGTTTACAGAAATAAAAGTTGAAGTAAAAGAAAAATCTAATAATGAGATGTAAAAAGAGATGCGTGCAGTGAATAATCATCTTGGGAACAAGAGAGATGATAACAAATAAACACAGAATTTAAAAAATATCTCGTCCATTGTTGACAAGAAGAAACAAGCACGCAGCAAGCGGGAAACAGTAATAATGATGTTATTTCCAGCTCGCACAATATCTTCTGGTAATTGTGCCAGAACTTGTACCGTCTCTCCTACTTTGCTTATGCTTTAGACTTGTGAGAGACAAAAGATAAAGATGCTATTATTCTACTTGGAAGGCCTCAACAGTAACTAGATATCCTTTGTTATGATCCTTGTTGAAAACTTCAAGACGTGACCAACCAGAATCAAAGCATATTTTTCACAGAATTTCGAGTGTAGATCTTCCTGTTATGCCGTATCTATCCCATATCCCATAGCAACAGCATGAAAAGTCTACACATCAGGAAATTCTTATCCAATCCTGAAATCAGATTTGGCATCTATTTCACTGTGCTAGAAAGTTGCAAGAATTAATCCTTCTCTGCTAAGATCCTGGACCTGTTCTATTCATGAAAATGTAAAGCACAAAGCTGTAAATAGTAATCCACCCACAAAAAAGCTAACAGGTAAATTTACTCTGCATTTATGATTTATCATTGTACACGCCCCTATAGACTTGTAGAAGTGCAAACAAAAAAGGGCAAAAAGGATCTTGGTTTTTTCTTACACCACTGTTTTTACTCTAAAACATAAGAGTTCTCTTCATCTTTTCGAAACCTCTTTTGCCTAGCTATGAAAGCTTCAATCGTGCTTCGAAACTCTTCGTTGCTCATTTTATCCTCGGTCGTGCATCGAAACTCTTCGTTGCTCATTTTATCCTCAGGACATGGGCTTTTCTCCAATTCCTCGTCGGAATCGATGCTCTTCCTGCATCTCTCCGTCACTGACCGTCTCAGTTCCCGGCAAGACTTGTTACTGTTTGGCCTCTTCAATTTCTCTGATTGACTCCTATTATATGTCTTGCTTTCTAAAGTAGTTGCGTTATCCTCGGTGATGTACTCAACATAAGTGACCTGCTTCTCTCCACATCCAGCTTCATATTGATGAGCTCCCTGGCTCTTTTCAACGAACTCTTCATAAAGGCCAGTGCTTGAATTCTTTCCATTAGAACTTTGACATGAAAACTGCCCTGACTTTGCAAAGAGAGTGATTACTATCACGTTACCAAGAACGAACACGAACTGAGGACTTACAAGGGTGACTGTTAAGTCCTTGAAATATTCACTGGAGTTCCTGACAGCAACTGGGAGTTGAATGGAAAACCTGGAAATCAAGGCTAGAACAAGGCCTATCTCTATTAACCTGAACAAACTTGCAATCTTTTGAATCTTATTGTGCTTCTTGAACGCGTTCGCCTTCTCAATCTTGATGTTGAATGAATCCATTTGCAGAATTGAGAATTCAAAGCAACAGCAAGGTAGCAGAGAAAATGGAGGACTAAGGGATTTCACTCAAAAGAGAAGTGGTAAACAAGCAAAGCCTTGGTAGCAGCCATTTCTCTGTGTTGAGACAAGATGGAGACTACCATAGTTACAGTAGAGAGTGAAGGTATTATGCTGCCAAGGAGCATGGAAGCAGATAGACAGAAAACAATACAAAAGATAGGAACAGGGGAAACAGGGTAGCTCTGTTTTTTCTTCTTCTTTTTTCCCCTCTCAATCTACTCGTCAACTAGAAAATGTTGCTCCCCTTGTTAAAACCGTTAAGTTGTTTGGGTAGGCTATTTATACTTGGTGAAATATGCGAGACATTTTTGTTTTTCTCCTATATATCCAATCTTGCTTTTTAAAAAAGAAAATTGTTTTTTTTACTAGGGAAAGTATTGTATTCCATCTTTTGCTTTATTCGAAATGTGCAAGTTGTGGGATTTTCCACCATTATTGTTCCTTTTTTCTTACCTTATTATTCCCACCTCCCTTGAAGGTCATTCACCAAGCTTTAGATTTTACATTAAATAAATGAATCTCACATTTACACGAGTTGAACACTCTCTACAACTTTGGTGGGAAATTATTCGACCAAATAGTTCTACTTTGATGGAAAGTTATTCTACCCAATAAACCCACATTCTTTAGAATATCCCATGAACAGGCTAGAAGAGCAGCCTTGCATTGCACAAACCATTTTCATTACTCCACAACCAAGATGTTTATGGAATTTCAGAATGCATCAGCAAGATTGTATGATAGATTACCATCCAGTTTCATCTATTCACTAAAAGCATCCTCGTTTAGTCATTTCAACATGTTCAAGCGCAGCTTGTTGAGCATGTTTTACTGAAGAAGCTCAGGAAATAGTGAAAGAAAGGCAGAGTAAAAATTCCCATGTAGTTATAACAAGTAAACATAAAAGTTGTTCTTACATGATAGGCAATGGATCTAGTAATCTGGTAGGTTGAATCTTCCAGAAGAGTGACTTGATTGTCACTAGTTTGTAGAATGTTAGGTAAAAAGTTTTGGGCATAGCAGATTCAGACACAAACCGTTAGGAAAGCAGGCCCATTTCTTCCCTGCTAAGAAAGAAAATGCTGCTTTTCTCTCTCTGTTTCCATTATTTTATGAACTTTCTTCACCTTTAACTAGCATCCCATCTCGGAACCCTCCTGTTCTTCGAGACAAGACCCACCACTGCCGGTAATAGAGAGCTTGAGGAGCCTCTTTTTCCTTGCACGTTACTTTCACTTTGATATATTCTTGTGGGTTTGCTTCAATCCCTCTCTCTGTCAAAATCAGAACTGATTGGTGTTTGTTTTATGTTGTTGTTTGATTTGACACCATGAATGATTCAGGAGGTTCTTACCCTTTTCTTTTCCTTCTTTCACATAGAAAGTTTAAACAATTTTGTCATTGAAATGGTAACCAAGTCAATTGACTTCCCATTAGGCAAGCCTAGACTGATATATGAAGGTACTGATTTTATTTCTCTATACAAAATTACAAAAAAGCAATGTTTAATCAAGTTGCTTATCTTGGTTTTTGATACAAATATGTTTATGTGATAATTATCTTCATGTTGGGTGGGTCTTTGTAATAGATATTTAAATACCTTTATTTCACATCATTTTTTATTACTCAATCTATTTTATAATAGATATTTAAATTAACTTTACTTTACTTTTGTCACTGTATATACTATCCATCCAACTCTCTGATTTGTTCTTTTATCTAATTCCCCTATGTAATTTATATATTTTTTTATTGAAACACCTTTGAAATGCACTAGGATGTAGTTTTATTATTTCTTAAAATCTTAATAGTTGAGCAATTATCAGCTAATTTGCAACATAAGTTAATGAAAATAGTTGATTAATGAAAATTTATGAGTACCAATGACTACACAGATAAATATAAAATTGGCGGGTATAATAAACAGATTTTAAGGCATGAAAATCATTATTTTTATAGTATTAATTGCTCTCACTATATTTTTATAGTCAACTAATACTCTGTCTAGTTCTGCATTATGTTTGTATAAAAGTGTGGTAAAAAATATTTTTTTTACTTATAGATACATCAAAATAATATATATATTTTTTTAAAAAATATTTTTCATATCAGCATATTGAATAATTTAAAAAATAAAATAAAAACTAATTTTTAAGTAAATTCTTTTTGAGTTTTTATTTGGGTATAAATCTAGCTTTGGGAATTGATATCATTCCTAAGAGCAACTCCAATAGTAAAAGCTATTTTGGAGAGTCATATCTCTAAACTGACTTTTTGAATTATGTATATATAGTTTTTTTGTTGATGTGTACTCTAATGGTAAAAGCTATTTTTTTAATATTATTTTAAATATAGTACAATTATTTTGTATATAGTTTAATTATGTAATTAATTATACAATTAATAGGAGTAGGTTATATAATTAAATAATTAATTTTAAAAACCTTCCAACAATATAATTATTAATTTTTTAATTATATTTAAATTAAAAAATGAATTAAAATTAAAAACCCTGCAACAATTTAAATTTGAAATTTTAAAATATTGAAAAAATTCATCAAAATTTCATTTGCCACCAACTTTTGAACAGTAATTGTGAAATATATGGCACATCAGTTCCAGCAAAACAAAATAGTTTTCCCATTGAAAAGAAAAAAATGGATATAAAATATTTAAAATATATTTTTTATTTTTGTCTCCTCTTATAGCACTAACGGAGATGCTCTAACCATCTTTATTTATAAATTTATTTGGATAAATGAATGAATAGTACTAATCACCTTTATTTGCCTTTGCTACCCGGAAACGACTTTACTCAAAAGGAAACTTGTCTTTCCTCTTTTTATGAGAATAATCCAAGATTGTCTTATTAGAAGAAAAAAAAAAGTAAATAAATAACAGGAGGAAAAGTCTTATTTTATTTTATTTTATTACTTAAAAAAAAACACTTCACAGACCAAAAAAAAAAAGATTATTGGGGTTAACTTTAACTTCAAATGGGCCTAGGGCTCCACATGCTCTATTATTTAGTTCGTGACAAAGAAAGAGCATGGAAGAGAGAGAACAAGGGGGGAAATCTTGCCTTTTGAACAAAATAATAATGTATAGTTTTTTCATTAATTTCATTCAGGTATTTTAAAAGTATTTTAAAAAAATATATTTTTTAAATTATTTTTTTAATGATCGTAATGTCAAAAATATTTTTCTAAAATAAAATATTTTTTAACAAATTTTTAAATAAAAACAATTTCAATTATATTTTCAAATAGACAGTTAAGAGATGTGGCTATCGACAATTGAGTCGACATGGGAGGGGGTCCTTGTGACTCAAAGCAAAGAATTTCGAATCCCGATTTTTTTTTATTAAGATGTTAACAAAGCAAACTTTTCTTGCTTGTAAAGGCTTTGGAGGAGATAAGGCATAAAAATAATAAACTCGAAGCGCACCTTCGTCTATTAATTAATTGATTCCCAAGTCTAGCTATCTTTTTTCAAGTACATGAAACATCCACCTTCTTTTTTTTCTATTTTTATTGGGCTATTTTTTTATTTTTTTTTATTAATGTGGGTGTTTAGGTCAATTTATGTAAATCTTGACTAATCTCATAAGTTTTGAAGTCGATGACCATGTAAATCTTTGATGATTATTATATTAGCAATCACAGGATTCAAATTTAAAATTACAGGAAAAATAAACTATTTAGTCTCAAACTTTTACTACTGAATTACCTACTAAATTATTTATTTAAAATTGATCTTGTACATAAGAGTGGAGGCTGATTCAGTGACACCGGAGCTAAAGATTCACCCTATATTTTTGTGTGACTCAGAGGTTATAAATTTATTGACATGAGTAGGTGTATATATATATATATATATATGTTAATTGAGGGGGGGAAAAAGAAAGAGGAAAAAGTTAATATGCCCTTAGTTTGGTTACACGCCCACAAGATCAGCCACGTTGGATTCGGTGATAGTTGAGATGGATACCACTTCTTGCTCAATTTTATTCCCTGACCATTTTTTTTTAAGGCCCACCATCCATTGTGTGTCGATGAGATGTATAATGTGACCTCCGATGTAAGATGTTATTAAAATACTATAAGAACATGAAAAATTAATTTAATTCAGAGAAAAAGAATAAAATAAAATGTCTATTTTTTCCAAATAAACATAAGGTGAAAAGGGGCTCTAATTAAACGTAGGCTTAGGATAGTTCTTGGGCCCGGGTCCAAAGTTGAGATTTATGGGCGGGCCTACCAAATAAATGCTGTTTAGGAAAAACTTTCCGGGTCCAAAAGTAAAAAAGCCTTGCCAAATCAAAAATCCGACCTGCCGGATTCGAACCAGCGACCTAAGGATTACAGTGACCACTACAGTCCTCCGCTCTGCCAACTGAGCTAAGGTCGGTATCTGTCAATTGACGCCCTTTATAGTTCTTGTACTGTATATGTTCACAAGCATCGGGAAAGGACATATTGTTGGAAGGAAATATCGCCGATTGTTATCTAATTATCCAGTATCAAAATCAATTCTTCTTCGCATGGACGCCACCAATGCAAATCACTTAGACGCAATTTTTTAAAAAAGAATAAGGATAAAACTTAAAATAAAAATAAATTAGAGAAAATAAAAAATTAAATTGAAGAATTAAATTGATAAAAAGTTTAACAAAAGAAAGAAAATCAAAAGATTAAAGGGATAAATTGGAAAAAGTAAAACAATATAAACTTTTATTGAATGATAAAATTGAAAACCAAGAAAACTTTAATAACAGAGTTAGGAGGAAAAAATAAAAATAAAACGAATAAAAAGAGAATTAGAAAAAAAAATACATGAGATATTATAATTTAAGAACTAAATTCAAAATATAAAAAACATTTCTAAAATGACCAATGATAAAATGAGCACTAAAAATATAAGGTCTCAAATTGAAAATAAAAGAAATGTTTTTTTATAGAAATTCATTTTATCTTAAGAAAAAAAAAAAACTACCTTCAATGATAATCCTCTCATCACTCTCCATCACAAATCACACCAAGAGAAATAGAATGCAATTACTTCAAAGGAAACGATGAAATGTCAGGTTTGACAACTGGATGTGTCGCATGCACCAAACCATGTTATATAATTAATCAAAACTCATGTTATATATACATTCATTTAATTACTCAATATGTGATAACCTCATGATCATATGATCATACAGCTCACATCAAGATTGATAACAAATTATAGAAAATCAAAATAGATTTAATAAAAGATGACACAATAAAAATATATCTCAAGTCATCAATATTATTGGAACAATAACTCTCACCCTACGAACACTAATTCACAAACAAGAAGTATGAGGAATACATCACAAAGTCAGTTATGCCTAAATGTATTAAATTTGTTCATTGTCCTATCAAATAAAACATGTTACATCATGTAAAGCACAAGTTTATTTTATCAATCCAAGAACTTCTAAAACCTTATATAATAGTGCAATTAGTAACCCTAACAAATCCAAAATTTGTGAGGTTAATATTTACCTACTTACAACAAACCTAATATATATTAACTAAGCCCAAGTATGAAGAAAATAATAAAAATAAAAAATCCAACACATAAACTAAAGTTGGTGAACCTAATTAACAAAATAACTTAAGATACATAAATTTCCTAGTTTAAATATATTCTATGAACACTAGGATCTTTGTTGCCACCTTTATATATTCAAAATAAGCTAGGAAATTGATTGTTGAAGTTTTCTCCCCCTTAACTCTATTTTTTGTTTAGGATAATTAAATATAGCTTTAAATAATTATCTCAAGACATGAAAACCTTCATTTCTTTCCTTTAACCTTTATTGTAAGATTATAAAACTCTATAAAACAAGGAAATCAATTTGTCATCAAATACCACAAACCCTTTTTTTCCTTGTGTAGATAGAAAATTCCCAAAAAGTTATCATATCCTTGCACAAAAAAAAAAAATGTTTGCCAAATAAAAATTCCACAAGTGAAAAACAAAGTTTATACAACATGATTTGAATTATCTCATAAGACCTTTATACACTTTGATTGACCTAATGTTTTACCCCAATATAGAAATATATGTCTAAAAGCTCATGTAAATTTTTTAGTTCAATCTAATAGTTGAGCTGAAAGTTATACTTGAAAGAGTAAAACTAGACAATAAAAAAGTTTACACCAAAATCTGAATGTGACTTTGCTTGGATTGCATCAATATGTACTTGATATAATGGTACAAGTATTTCTTGCATTCGTATTGTTATTAATTTGATAATTTTTTTGCCTAACAATACTTTAAAAAACACCTTTAAATACATTATCAAATATAATTTATTAGACAAAAGGGAAGTGGTAATTATATGAGTTGAACAAGGTTTAGCTTTATGCATGTGAACTTGTTATAACAAGTCAACTACATATTTTTTATCCTAAAAATAAATCATGTCCATCAAACAAGGCTTTTACACTTAGAAAATAGGATACAATTCTTAAATCTATAATGATACGAACCTTTTGAACATGCGGGTCAAACATCCCCCACACAAAAACACTAATTCTTGGAAAGCTAATTATATCTGGATTGATTAGAGTGTGACACTTAAATAACTTGTATCTAGACACTAATACTATTTGATTTGAACTCTTATCCAATAAATAACAATTCACGAATGATAAGTATATATTAATGTCACAAAGTTAGTTGAACCTTGATAAGTCATTTTCAATAATTTAAAGAATATAGAAGAGAAAATTCTTAGCCTCATAATAATACAAAGTTGCATCCGTAATCTGAATATCATTAAGAAAAAAATATAATCTGAAACTTAGATTACATATGTATTTTTAACCTAAGTTAAACCCTAAAATATCCAAATATATGAACTTGTATAAAACTCACTTACAATCAGACCCAAATCCCTAAATATCTAAGCCCAATTGGAGGTTATTAACCCTAAAACATAAAATAAGAATTTAAAATAAAAAAATTAAGTTGTTGCCACATATAAATAAGATAAAAAATGATTTATTTGGTCTTGAATGTTGTTGACCTTTTAGTTTCTTTCCTATGATAAGAGAATAATTAAATAACCTTTAGCTTAGGAAACAAATATGACAACTCATTAGCTTTTTTGCACAAATCTTTTCTTTTGAATGCTAAAAATCCTCCTCTCTTTAAGAAGTAACCTGGAAGAATTTCCTTGTTTCTTGAGGAGAATAATATGTTGACTTGAACTTCATGTAATATTAGGAAATATAAGTCCAAATAAAGCTAAGTTGGGGCCTAACACAGAATTCCTCTTCATAACTTGAATAATATTCTTTTTGAACTTGGATTAGATGAATTAAAGGTTGTCCTTTATGCTCCATAGATGTTTTTGTCCCTCTAGGTACATCTTATTTCATATGTGCTGAACTAGATAACCAAGAAAGATGCAAGTTTTGGACTGAAAATCAATTCTATACTATCATAAGTATGTGAGATTGTATGAACTTGTACTTAGATTTCTAACCGTAAGTCATTTTAAATGATGATTTTGTGTTAAGTATTTTTAAAGGAAGATTATTAATAATATAAGTTAAAATTAAAAATACATATTTTTAATATGGTTTTGACAGATAAAAATGAGTGAGCAAGGTTAAGTTCTTTCAAAAACTCAATGATGTTGACATTCAATATAAGCTATTTGTTCATATGTGTAAAGGTAGGATAAATAATTTGGAAATCCATAAGTTTTGAAGTAATTATTTAAACATCTATATTCACTCCTAATCAATTTCAAAAGCATTTTTTTTTGGAATCAAAGTGTTGTTTAACATACTTTTGAAAATGGAAAAAAAATATTAAGTTCAAAGGAAATATCCATTGCATAAGCCTATCAAATAGATATATGATGATATAATTGCACATCACAAGTTATCCACCAATAGAGAAATTGTTTTTGAGACATTTGATTATCATCAAATAATCATTTGTAAATTGACTTTATTTCTATAGAGTAAAGAGTTGAGATTGAACTTGTATTCTTGTAGCACATAATTGATGTAAAAGTAAAACTTAGAGTTGAGATTGACTTTATTTCTAGAGTTTACATGAGGTCTTATAATGAGCAATTTGTGCTAGCTATCTTATAAGCTAAAACATAACAGGGTTTCAATAGTGAATGAATAGTGTTTTCCATTGTTCATCTAGACTTAGAAGTGTTGTGGATTGTAATAGTAAAATTAATATTTCCCCCCTCGGTTTACTTCATTTTTAGCCCTAGGGTGGGGTATTTTCGATTTTTTACCTTTCTGTGCAAAGTGAAATAACCATAATACCCATGAATAAGACAAAAACGCACATTTACCACCGAGGCATAAAGGTTATTGCATATTTTTTTTAAATGACTAAATATGGAAATACCCCCTAATAAGACAAAAGTGCACAGTAAACATTTTTTAAAATAGGCAAATACGAATATACCCTTATATAAGACAAAATTCAAGAGTTGGTTGCAGGGGTGTGCCAATAATTTACCATTTTTTAATATATATTTTGACGTGATACTGGTGGCATGTGTCGGATGTGCCGTCTATTTTCATACTCATGCAGGTTTCAGACGGTGCATGCGGCAGTTTCTGGCATTCAAAAATATTATACTAGCATCTAGAATTATTCTACGCCATGTTCTCTTCCTCATGGAGCAGTGCGTTGGAGTCTAACATGGCCAAAGACGTGTCGGTGGTCAGTTGAACTTTCCCCCATGTTTCTCTCTCCTACCTGTGTAAGTACATGTCAAGCCCTGTTGTTTGTTGACTTTTCATTGTAGTACTTGATCTTTTGATTGTTTTGTATGGTCCTTATTCTGATAATATTGGTTTTGATTTGTTTCAATTTTACCATTCAATTGAAATTGATTATATATTGTAGTTTCATTTCGGTCCTCGGTCTTTCAATTTGGGATTAGATTGAAATCCTTAAGATTTTACGGTATCAGAGTTTTGATTTGTTTCAATTGTATCCTTCAATTCAAATTGATTATATATTTTAGTTTCATTTCGGACCTCATTCTTTTAATTTTCAGTTTTGCCTTAAATTCATTAATTTTTTCGGTATCAAAGTTTGTATTTATTTCAATTTTGTCCTTTAAATTAAATTTATTATATATGTGTTTTGTATTTTGGCCCTTATACTTTTAATCTTGGATTTTATTTTAACTCCTTTATTTTTTATATATATTTCTTAAATGGTTTCTATTTTTTTCCATAGTTATATGTACATGCTCTTAGTTTTTGTTTCTAATTTTTATTATTTTCACTGTTATTAATGTTTGAATGTTTTTATGTGATGTTTAAATTTTAATTTGTTTTGGTGATCATTTGGAAATTGATATTTATTATTTTTTCTCTTTGTTTTTTTATTTTTAATTTCTATTTATTCATCAGGTCAAATAATTTTTTTAAATCTAATAATATTAATTTTTGTTTTGTCATTTATTTGTTTTTCAATTTTTTTTTTGTTAATATTGTTAGGTGTTGAAATTTCTAATTACTATAGATAAAGAATTCAAAATAATGATAATGATTATTTTTAAGTTTTTTTTCTTATAAATATGTGAGACTAATTATATATTTTAATATTTATTTAATATTAGCACCTTAATATATATATATATATATATATATATGACCTTAGATTTTTGAAAAAATAATTAATATTAGTGTTTTGAAATACTTTTAATATAATAATATGAGAAATAAATCTTATAAAATAAAAAATAATTTAATTTCTTTTCCTAACAATAATTATGGTGTCATCAATAGTATGAACATTAATAATTAGAATATAAATTATTTATAATAATATTTATAATGACAACTACAATAATTATGTTAATTTAATAATTGTGATAATAACAATGACAATAATAATCAAAATAATTCATTAGTTGATGTTATTTTTCTTAGAGGTTAAATTTTACGTCTTTTTTATGTATGATATTTTATATTTAACAATACATGAATAAAAAATATACGAAGTCACGCGTAGACAAAACAGGTCAAAAAATTGGGGCAAATTATCTACAATAAAAAAATGTATGAGTCAATTGCCCTCTACTTCGCCGTAGCCACAAACAATTTTTTTAAAATGAATTTTTTTTTTAATGATCTTAGATTTGTTTATAATACTATATATTTGAACAAAATAATCAGCCTATAAAACTTTCGGTTCATATTATAGCAAAAATATTTACAATAATAATATTAATAATTATTATTGTATATTAGGTTTTTATATATTCATTTTATTATAGAAAATGCGTTTAAAATAATGATAACGATTGTTTTTAAGGATTTTTATTTTAAAAATAATTATATATTTTGATATTTTTTTAATATGAACACCTTAATATATATATATATATATATAAATGAAGTAAGTTTTTTTTTTAAATTCTCAAATTAATTTAATGTTAGTATTCTGAATTATTTCAAATATAATATTATGAAGAACAAATCTTGGGAAAAAATGATTTTCTTATAACAATAATGATAGTGACAACGATAATATTGTCAGTAATGATTAGAATATTAATTATTTACAATAATTGTTCCAATAACAACTATAATAATTGTGACAATTGAATAATCATGATAATAATAATAATAATAATAATAATAATCTAGATAATTCATTAAGCAATGTTGTTTTTGTTTTTGTGAAAAATGGACTTCAAGAACTTTTTCATGTATGATATTTCATATCGAATATTACATGAATAAAACATATACGAAGCTAAACATAGATAAAATAGGTGAAAAAATTTGGTCAAATTATCTACAAATAAAAAATATATGAGTCAGTTACCTTGCGCTTCGCCGCGGACAAAACCTTCTCTTATTCATGGGTCTTGATTTTTTTAATAACGTTATACATTAGAGCGAAATAATCAATCTACAAGACTTTCAATTATTTAGTTTTTTAATATATTCATTTTATTATAGATAATGCATTTAAAATAATTAGAAAGATTATTTTAAAGGTTTTTTTCTCTTAAAAATAATTATATATTCTGATATTTGTTCTATATTAACGCCTTAAAAAATATAACAAATAACCAACAACTGAAGATTAATTATACATGCATAAGAGAAGATTTTACTTTCATTTCATACTACCAAAGATGAACTTACTTTGTTTTTTAACCAAAACTACATTTAGTACAAAGACAAATTCTACTAAAAATTAAAAGTCAAAACTAAGAGTATCGATACATAAATACAAACAAATTATTTAGAGTTATACCAAAATTACTGAAAAAATAAATGGATCGAAACTAAATCAAGAAATAAAAGAATTAATTATTTTTTCCTTGCAACACTTTTAATTGTTTTAATTTAATCCTTCGATTAAAATTATTTACATTTTTTTTCAATTTCGTCCCATATACTTTTAATTTTTTATTTTAATTCCTTTATTTTTTAGATATATTTCTAAATAGTCCCTAGTTTTTTCCATGTTTATATATATATATACATGCTCTTAATTTTGGTTTTTAATTCTAATTATTTCCTCATTTGTTTAGGTTTTATTTCTTAGAAAGTTTTATTCCTGGATTTTAGGTTGTTTTTGTAAAAAAAAGTACTTTTACAACATTTTGATGTTTAATATTTCAAATCAAATCTTATATAAAAAAAGAGACAACACATAAACAAAATGGATAGACAAGTGTACCCAAGTTATCTAAAATTAAACAATATACAAACCACTTCCCCGACATTTAGATTACAATGTTCATTTTAGACGAAAAAAACCTATTTTTAATAGATTTTATCTATTAGAATTTTACTAATTAAATATTAAAGTAACCAATGACAGCACGCAAAAAATCAATCAGTTTTCTATATAGAAAAAAGCTAAGTGCAGCGCGCGAGCAAGTTACCTCGTATCTTGTCTAAAAGAAAAAAATGATGTAATTAAGGACAAGATTATCTTGGGTGTACTAGTCAACATAGGATGAGTTGGGTAATATAGGACCACAAGAGGCAAAATGATTTTGATAGGTTGAGGAATGGTATCATTTATATAGCTAAAGACTTTTTAAACTTTGAGGTAAGCTAACATGGTGGATTCCGATGTTGTATAGTTAAAATATGTGAGTTTAGTAAGGTTGATAGAAAAGAATGGGCTGAAGACAAAGAGATTGGATTCATAAGCAATTAAGGTCGTGAAATTTTAAAAGTCAAACATTTTGAAAAAGATCAATTAGAAGTGATTTTTAGGAGATGTTTGAAAGTGTGATAACAATTATTTTTCAAAGTGTTTTTTTACTCGGAAATGCATCATTTGTTTTTTGATAGAAACTATTTTAACATTAGTACATCAAAATAATATATAAATAATAAAAAATTAAAACAAAAAAGAAATAAATTCTAACAATAAACAAGTTCAAACTCAATGTCAAGCACCCTATTAGATAACTCTGATACCATTTATGAACGCACAAGAAGAAACGTTTCACAAAAAAGAGAGTTGTATATTAATTTGCAATCTTAAAAAAATATAGAGTATGTAAGGTTTTATACATAAATTATCTATAACCTTCTCCTTTACATTAACTATTTTAAAGTCAAGGATAATATCACAATGTTAACAACCAAATTACTTATCCTTAAATATCATCAAGGAATTTTAGTTTGAGTCCCATCTTTAACATTACTCAATCATAAAACATTTTCTCCTCCTCCTTCTTCTTCTTCTTCTTCTTTATTTTTAGAGTAATTTATGATAGTCGTATAATATTTTGAAGGAATAAAATGTGTGTGTGTGTGTGTATTTGTGTGTGATCATTAGATTATTAGAAGGGTGAAAATGGTGGAGGCAAAAGTATATGAGAAGCAAAGTGGAACATGGTCCGGATGGTGTGACAACTATAGTAAAATGTATTAAGGTTGCTATTATTGTAAAATGTATAAATTAGAAACAAATAAAAATAATAATTTAAAGACGTGAAAACACTATTTTTATCTTTAAGGTGTTTAATTTTTCACATAAAGACAACACCTCCATGACTAAGTCCTTTAAACATATGAAAGAATAAAAAAAAGAAAACACATTTTCTTTTTGTATACATGTTTTTATAGGCTTGAAACAATATAATAAAATATTATGACTATTAATGAAACTATATGATTATTCATGCAATAATTATATTTTGATGCAAATATTAATTTTATTGAAATATTTAGTTTTGAATTAAAATATTATTTTATAAAAAATATCTTTAAAAAATAAAACAAACACAAAAAAAATGTTTTGAAATAACAATCGTTTTAGTAAAACTAAGCGGTATTCAAGGACATGGGCCAAAATAATCGTGGTCTTGGGCTTGGCATTGGAGAAACACATATGCGTTGCTTTTTCAACAAAACAGATCCTTAAAACCTAGCTTGAAACGATAAAAGGAACCCATTTGGCGAAAATGAAATCCTACGTCGTCGTTTCTAATCCAGCTAACAATCCAAGAAACCCTAGATATATACTTGCTGCATAACAGCAACGCACGCAAAACGCCTACCTGATTTCCTTCATCGCTTCCCTGCGCCAGCAGCCTCTTACCTCCTTCCCCTAACACCGCATCAACAGATCCAATGGTAACCCTCTGTTCCTCCACAAAATTATTCAAATCTCAGCAACAATACGTTTCTCTTCACAAACCCAATTGAATTATTGTTTTTTCTCTTTGGTTTTTGTAGGCACCGAAGAAGGAGAAGGCACCACCACCATCATCTAAGCCAGCGAAATCAGGAGGAGGGAAGCAAAAGAAGAAGAAGTGGAGCAAGGGAAAGCAAAAGGAGAAAGTCAACAACATGGTTCTCTTTGATCAAGCTACTTATGATAAGCTTCTCTCTGAAGCTCCCAAGTACAAGCTTATCACTCCTTCTGTCCTCTCCGACCGTATGAGGGTACAGTATTTCACTACGCTTTTCCTGAAAGCTTGCGTCCTTTTTTTATTTTAAGTGATATCAAATCGTGGTTTTTGTTTTTACGATTATGTTAGGATATTTTAGTTACTCGGTTTACATCTAGGTGTATAGTACTGACGCATGCGTAATGCTTATGTCATTGAAAATCTGTCGGACACATTTCCTGGAGGATCTTGACCGTTGTATTTGTGGGATTTATCGTTCGATGAATGATTTTTATCGAGAAGTTATGTGAAATTCGCATTATTTAATATCTACATTCATCAAAACATTTGCTCTGAACAGTGTAATGACTGGGTCCTACTTGATGCAGCTTGATGTTGTGTTTAGGGTATATGACATAAATCCCGATTACTGTTGTAGTTCTAGAAGTGAAGTTTCTGATTTGCTACGTGCTGTTGCCATTTTAGGGAATAATTTTTTTTCAGTTTTTGGTAGAAATTTTTGGAGAATTCTTGTAAGCTGTAATGTTAATGTGGTGGAAGAGTTTGTGAGATTTTTTAAAATAATGGATAGTTAATAAAAAAGTAAAAAGTTACTCAAAATTATCATGAATGGGATTGTCATTGAATAGGTGTTTAGGTCCTGTTTTTTCTCTCATTATTGAAACATTGTTCCTAGTGGTGTTGCGTTTAGCTTTGACAATTGGATGGGTGTATTGGTTAGCTTATGTGTAGTGTATATCATGTATATTTTGTGTTTTGGTTGTCTTTGGGATTTAGATGAGTTTGCAATTGGTGTCCCTCAAAAGTTTCTGTTGTGATTATAGTTTTATTTTTTTCTGTAATGGTGTCAAGAATCTGTAAAGTACTATATATGCCTTAATATTCTCATTGGTGAAAGTACATCAAGTTTGGTTTCTGTCTAACTTGGTCTATTGGGATGGTCTAAGAGGCTTTTTGTTACATAAGTATAGGTGCACCATGATCCTTCTTATCAAAAGTAGGATCAGGATTCAAACCCAGGTTATTAGGTACCGTGCCAAGTGCTTTTTTCATTTTAATACCTAACACTGCTCAGTCATACATTGATGTGCACTGTCTGATACTTTTTACAATAGAGTTCAGGCTAGAAGCTAGGTATTCAGCGCTTGTATACTTGTATCATTTTGGCTTGTGAGGTTCATGTTTAATAGGTTTTTGTGTGAAAATAACATCGACCATAGAACAACAACTGCTGTATGCCTACTATGATGTAACCTTGGTCTTGTGTATTCTACTAGGACATTGTCTTCTTAATGTATTTTTATTAGCATGCCTAATATGAAGTATGAATGTCTTACTCTGTTTTTGTGTTTTATTTAATTTTGTGTACTCATGGTTTTTTATTTTTATGTACCGTGCAGATTAGTGGATCACTTGCGAGGAAGGCAATTAGGGAACTGATGGCTAGAGGATCTATTAGGATGGTTTCTTCTCATGCAAGCCAGCAGATTTACACCAGGGCAACCAACACCTAGGTGTCTTATTGTATCTGGTTATTTAGTTTTCAGTAGCATGTTGCTGAGCTTCACTGCTTCTATTACTTTTTATTCAAGTGATTGTGATAACAATCTTTAGACGGTTCCTATCTTTTGTGCTGAATGAGTTTTTTCAGAGTTCTTGAGATATTGGTTTTGCATCTCTAGATTATTTTCCTTCCATGTGGCATGCACATCTTGTTCTTGGTCTTCTGTGCATGGCATTGCGTTCTGTTACCTTTTGTTTTCAGTTTTTTTTGGTTGTTTGTGGAAGTAAGTTGCACTGTTAGTTTAGATTGTTTCAATCAAGACAAACATTTTCCTTGGTGTTTGGTAAACTGCTCAAGATATATATGTTCATTTGCCAAACTGCAGCGCAGAGTTTCATGGTTTTGAATATACAGTCATGGAGGGTAGCAGAAAGGGTTTAGCATGTTGTGACTACTAGAATAGTATTTGTAGCTCCTCCCTCCATTGTTTTATTAGTTTTAACTATTATTAGGCCAGAATTCATTGCAGTAACCAATCCTGATGTAGATTGATTGGTGATGTCAAGTAATACAAGTCTTGCAAAAGTTGCTCCCTAAAGTAGGTAGGTGGGATGGCAAAATTATCCAATGGACAGATGGGATGGTATGAAGGTTATTCTCCTTGTACATAAACAGGAAACAGGGATGGGGTTCGGCTGCATCTTTCCTGTTCCATTTTGAAACTCATCTCTCCCGATTTGTTTACTTCATCAAGTATATCTGTCCAACAATGATCCTTTAGTATGGATTTAATGCTATGTAACTTTACATGTTGATTATTTATATTCATCAATTATTTCTGCTGTAGTAAAACTTTATGCATGGACTTGATATATATTATTGCATTGAGTTAACATGTGATTGCTATATTGTAATTATAAGAAGGCATATAATCTTTTTAATAGTTAAGAATCTTCGAATTTCCCCCCTGTACCGAACCAATAAAAATGAGGTGGGGATGAGGAGGTATAATCCGAAGATATAGGCAACATGGTCCCTATGCCCACATGCCAATATGCCATTATACAAAAAGGAAATGGCTCGTGATGCCTGGGATAAAAGTTGTGCTTTCCTTCCTGCAAAATATATCATGTCTAAATACTGAGTGAACTCGTAAAATTATATCATTTATTTAATGTTTAACTCGATCAAAATCTATTAAATCATAAAGTATAATAGAATTATAAATATTCTCACCACTAACCATCTGACACTGCCAAATTTCTCTTCAAACACCGTTTATTACCATACTAGTCATTTAGCTGTATCTGGTAATAAAATCCGTCGAGAATTCTTGTAATAAAATCTGTGTAGAATTCATGTGGAGCGTAATTTTAAATTGATATAAATTTATTTGTTTAACAAAATTATAGCATAAAATTATCATAGTCATTAAAAAAATAAAAAATCCGAATATCTAAATTATCGAATTTTTTATATTATGATTAGTTCATTTCATATTCTAATTTAAATTAAATATAATAATAAATATAAATTATAGATTTAGTGACTAAAGCACTTTCTAGATCAAGCTGAAATTTCCAAGGATGAAACTTGGTTTGTTCAAGGCAAATCTCAAAGGAGTGTTAGAATTACTCATGAGATTTTGCCTTTAGGATTGAAGAAAGGATTAAGTCAATTGTTTTTGAATTTTAAATTTGAATTGCTGTCACGTCTCCAGAAAATAATAAGAAAAATAATTGGATTTTCGAGGAATCCACACCTCCAAGTCTTAAGTTGAGAAAATTGTTCAGTGCTTTCCTTTATTCATTTCTGCTAATTATAGACTCAAAATAAACAACTTACCGGGTTCCAAGGACCCTAGATACGCCTACCCCCTGATATTCAGCTAACCGACCTTATTGACCTATTCTCCAACTTAATACTGAACATAAATTACACATGCACACACGGTAACTTAATTATTGGACCTTTAATTAATTAATTATGTAACCTGGTCACCTCAACCAGACTTACAAGACCCACCCGAACGAAACTGCATCAACTAAAATTGGACCAGACCTATAACCCAATAAATAACTAACCAGTACCCCAACCAGCTCGTCAATCCCTAACCATTCTCCAGCTGCCTTGAACTTAACGAAACAACGAACTGTCATAAAGCCTGCTGACGAAGAGACGCCTACTGCTGCTGCTGACATTGAAGAGACCATCCCTCCTCTTGCACGTCCCAGCCATAAATGGGCATGTGACAATTACATAATAGATTCTGCATTATCAATTGCTGCAGAATCTGCTATCAAGTGCCAATAATCTCTCATTGTTGTTAAGAGTTTGTTTTTGTGTCATTTCCAAGTTTCTTGTAAACCTTTAAATAGGTATTTTCAAATTAAATAAAGTATTGATCTCTCCATATAATTATGTTCTTGAATTTCTGTTTTTGATTCCAACAGTAACTGTTTAAAACAGTTACTGTTCAAATCATCAAATTCTAACAGATACTCTATTTCATGTTCTGCTTCTTCTCTCCAACCACCACAGGCTGCAAGTTGGCCCGTCGTAGAGAGATACAACTTTCCCATTAATGGTTTTGCAACACAGGAACTTACCTGCTGCAACTTGTTCTTCTTGTGTAGTATTACCAACCAAACCCAGTGTATTTTATGTTGCGTTGTGCTGTCATTATCTGTTCAACGTCAACCTGATTTTGATTGGATGAAGATCCGGAGGGCGAGCACTTCTGGTAACATTCAAAGCTTATTGTTATGCTGGTTAATATTGTGGTGCTTCTGTTAGAATGCAGTAATACAGTTGCTTCAGTCAAGTGGATTGGAATGGGTTGACAGCATTGCAGACAATGTTTTATCTGAGTTTCGGTGCACCTTAAAAAAGCAATTCCTGATAATGGATGTTTCAGCTTCTTTTTTGTTTGGAATTGTAAACCACTAAACCACTAAGCTGCTTGTTCACCTTTATTTCTCCTCGCGCAGTTTTGAAAGTGAAGAGCACGTTGGTCTTGCATGTGGAGACTACAGCTTGGCAGAAGCTCTTCATATATGGTGGCAAAGCCGAACTGGTGTAGTTGCCGTTGTCAATCGTGAAAATATGGAGGTTATTGGTTGCATGAGGAACAGTGACGTTTATCTTCTGCTAGAGAATAATAAACTGCTTAGCGAGAGACAGCAAGTTTCGAGCAAGATCTCTTCAAACCTTTGTTATTCTTCCCCCCCAAAGTGATGTGTTTAAGTACTCAGGAGGCTAACCGTGGAGTTCATTCACACGGAAACTACTGAAAAATACCTAATAGCACCATTGAAGGGGACCCGGGGGCACTTTTCGCGGCTGGAGCTCTTCAATTGAGAAACAGCTTCCTGCCAAAAATGGGCGAGAGATCTAGAGAAAGCAACTCCACTCAAATAAGTGCTAAATGTGACAGTAACTTAAATTAGGAGATTAAGGGAAAGAACTATATCTTAAGGGAAAGAACTATATCTTAAGGGAAAGGTTCACTCATGAATAGATGTTAAAGAACCATCTCACCTAAAAGTTTAAATTTATAAATGAGATCCCAGAATATAATTTATATTATTATCTAACAATAGGAAGGCCTGCGATTTATAGCTCCCGGCTTTCTGCAGCACAATACAGAACAAACCTAAATAGATGTGCGCACCAAAACTTGTCTGCCTCTTAGAAGATGAGCTCTGAGAAATGTAGTTGTATATCAAAGCTGAAAGAGGAATGAAAAACACTGTTCTGCGAGAATATGGAAAAATTGTAACACCCAGGTTGTTCTTCTCTCTTCTAGTCATGCATTATTCATCCATTTTCAGCCTGAAGGATGTGACAGCCCCACGCCATTCCCCCCATAACAAGCCATCAGGGAAAACCAAATGTATGATTCTACTGTCTTTTTCAAGCATAATTTCAGGATATAGTTTGATTGTCATCATAAATGTCAAACCACTCAAATATATAACATTAAAACATCAAAAGCCAAAGACCAAACTTGTGTATACATGACAAGTAAAGCTGGTGTGAGGTCTGATGATGTGTTTCTGCATGTAACTGTATGTGTTTAAATGATTATTGAGCATCCAAGTTTGAAGAAGCACAATCCCCTCCAGTTAAATCTTTTATTTTTAGCTTCTGATTCCAGGTATTACAGAATTACTCCACTTTGCTTTCAGATTTGCACTATGAAAAGCAGCAGAGGCTGGGTTGCCCCTTTCTCAACCTAACAAGGCCTCTGTCAAATCTTTCACACAAATTTCATCCACAATGCCTATTCTGATCATAGGAGGAAAGCAGGAAATGTAAACAATTTCAAGCAGGATACATACCAAAGCAACATTCAGGCTATACAAAATTTGTTTCCAGTCCATTGATCTGATGGAGGATTAATCGTCAAAGCTTTCAACTTGCTGCACTAATGTCAACCAGTAAGATAACCAGCACATCCCGCGCACTGCCCATCTCACCTTCCATTCCTATCATTAACTCAAGAAAGCCTATCCCTGAATCACTTGGTATTCCAGACTACAGAAGACCCACTTCTTCTGAATTCACATGGACAAAAACCATTCATGGCCTTCCCCATCAGAGCCATGGCAGCAATGCTAGGAAATTGCTTCTTCTGGAAATCTAGTGCCGGCTCTGAACTCTCTGGCTCAGAAACTACCGCAGCTTCAGGCTTCTTTTTCAGAGATGCAGATGGATTATGAAACCACCTCTGAACCCAAACATGAGACAGTGTTATTTCTTGCCTATTCTTTTCCGAGTAAATTGAATAGGATTCAGCTTTCCTCGGTAACTCCGCAATCTGATCTGACTCTTTCCCATCAGACTTGCTTGTCTTTGGTTCTGAACTAGTCTTACTATGTCTTTGCATTTTGTTGAAGAACTTACTAAAATTCTGGTGGGATGATGCTTCTTCAACTTTTGAAGTACCTCCTTTAAGACGCATAAACCATCTGCTGCAGGGGTCCAGTCTCACAGAAGTGTCAGGGCAATCACTAAATTTTGAATTTGTGGAGTGCTTGGCTTGGGGAAGGAAGCATTCTGCGTCCAAACTCTGGGTTCTTGAGCTGCTTGTCTCCATGTCATCTGGTGACCTTGCCACACCTGGAAATAAAGGAAGTTCTTCATTTATATTGGGTAATTTGGTGTTCATCTGTCTGCCCTTGGTTTCTTGTCTGACTGAAGGCATTCCAGCTTGAGAAGCTGGCAACTTCAGGCCCTCATTGATGCCCTACAAAGTTTATAACTAATCATGTGAACAAATGAGACGATGGCCTTGTGAGCCTTTGACTCTAGAAGTTATTTAGAGTTATGACCTCTTACATATATTCCTTGGCCTAAACCAAAGAGAAATATTAACAAAGCAAGGCAAAACAATTGTAGAATCTAACTATTATTTGTGGCAACGGCAACTAAAACATCTGTGTAAAATGCTGGCCTACCAAAAGTATATGAGTAGATCAAATATGTTGTCCTTTAACATGTGCACAAGACAATGTTTCTACCTTCACTAGTTTTTGTAAATGCAAGTGACCTTAGAAAATCACTAGAGGGGGCATTAAAACTTAGAGATCAGGTGGTAGTAAGTTACCTTATCTGATTGCAAAGAAGCCACACCTGCAACATGAAAAAAAATCTCACTAATTTGCAAATAAGGACCATGCTAAAAAGATACAAAACTCATTAACACTGTTCAAATTACGTAATTATATCTAGCAACTTCATCTGACTGTGCTCCAAAGCATAGATTGTAAACACTACAGTTTAAAGATTTAACAAAACCATCCATATAAAATATGGACCGTATATACCAGATAGATGGTTCTCACAGAAAGCATCCATATCCATGGTGTCAGTTTCAGCAGATGAATCACTCTCTTCATTGACAGCAGAAGTATTAGCATTCTCGGTATTTTGTTTTCCTTCAGCTAATGAATCATTCTCCTTAATAACTGCAGAAGTCTTAACATTCCCAGTGCTCTCTTTTCCTTCACTCCCTGTGGAGCTGTCCAGAGGTAGCAGCTTAACTCCTTGCTTGACATGGAAACCAAAATCCGGAGATATTTCAAGGAGTTTGGTCACCATTTTCCCCTTAAATTCAGTGGATATTGCTGAGTCTCTAAACATCTGAGCACTATCAGGTAAGTTCACGTCAGTCTTTTTTTTGAAGAAAAAGCGATGAGTGGTTTGAGTGTATATCGGAGGACCTCTAGAAAATTCTTCTTGGGAGTCTATTGTAGTACGTATTCTCAATGTCACCCCATCATGACTGGAGGGTAGTGTTGGTAGTGCATATGATCCATGATATAATTTTTCTGATTGACTGTCATCTCTGGTACTGATCTGCCTAGGAGGTAATTCAAAATCAGAACGATTTGGCATCATGTGAAATGACTTACCAAAAAAGCCATTATTGCTTGTTGAGGGATCACGAAAGAGAAGACCTTCATTTTTATTCATTTTCTTCTCATGAGCCAAAGATGTAGAGCCTGGTTCTTTAATGTGATCTGACCTACAGAAAAAGGGCTGAATTGGAGCCCTTCCAACCTCAAATGGCACAACATCTGGGGTTGACCTTACAAAATCATCCTGGACATGTGCAGAAACAACTCTGCTACTCCTTTCTAGCAAACTATTAGACTTGACCCGCTGCTCTGGAACCAAGTTGAGATCTCCAGCCTGAAACTGAGATTTTCTTTTTTGAATTTCCACCTCAGGATGAGCCTGTGCCGGTATTGAGGGTAGGTGATCCTCATTTCTCCCGTGGGAAACATCATATTCATAATTGGTACCAATTCGCGACTTTAAGGCTCCTTCGCGATTGCCAGAGGACTCAACATTCTTCAGATATAAAACACTCTCCCTATCTTGAGAAGGTTTGTACATCGCAAGAGATGACTGTCCCTCAAACATTTCATTCCTCAACCTTTTCGAACTCATTGTAAGGTTATCGTTCATGACGCTGATCCTTTTCCCCTTGTTTACTTCTCCAAGTCCCATGAAAAATTTAGAACTACCAGTTTCCATCTCTGGCCCGCTAAGTAAGCTGTGATATTTGCTCCCATTACTAACTTCCGGAGGATCATGACCTAATTGGCTTGGAGCTTCATTTGCTTTCCTGCAACTCGTGTGCGTCCAATGAGACATCCAAATAGACTGGCACTGCTTCGTAGACTTTCCGGGAATATCATCCCTATCTTGATATGACTGCAGCACGCGATCAGACATGATGAAGTGGGATTTACAGAAGAATGCAGGCTAATCACCTGAAGATGCAGTCAATCAAGCACTGTTAGACCTAGTCACCGCACAAGCAATCATGTACCACCTGACAGCAGCATCTGTACAAAGTTCAAGACTTCTTGATTAAAATTTCTGTCCAACAATAATTAAAATGAATATATGAAAATAATCCCAATTTGTCAAAATTATCTCAAATTTGCAAACTTCAAAGGTATCAGCGTCACAACTCACAACATGTGAATCGTCTATTTTTTTATTAAAAAAATCTAACTTTTTATCCAAAAAGAAAATAACAAAAACAAGATTTCACTGCAAGCATCTGACTTTGGTACATGTTAACCAAAAACAAAATAAATCGCACTAAAGGAAATGAAAAAAAGAGAGAAGATTTCCACTTAAAACAAGCTTACACTACGAAGCACGAACCTAAAAGTCTAAGAGAAAATATTACTTTATCTATATTACTTGCACGCTCGCTCATGAACAGATAAAAAAGAGGTAGAATGTGTGAGCAAGCTTACAGTTTTATCAGCTTCTTCTCTGATTCCCTCTGTAATCATGGATCAATGGATGAAAACATCACCGGGGTGAAGATCAGCTTCTTATTAACTTGAAGCCCTTTTCGGAGGGTCTGTAAAAGAGAGGAGAAATGTATGGAGCGGTGAGGAAGAAGAAGGAAGAATCTAAGGAGTGGCTGGTTGGTGCTGGAGCTGTAGCGAGTTTGTTCTTTCTTTTTGCTTTGCTAAGCCACAAACTCATAAGCCGACGACATAAAACTGACCCCACTTACCTGCACTTTCCAACTCTGGTCCTCTTTCATCTTTATATATATATATATATTTTAATAATTTAGCATCTGATTTGCTTTTTCAAAAAGAAAATAAAAAAACTAAGCAACAGCCATAAATCACATTACAGTTACGTTCTTTCATGTCGTTCCTGGATTATAAGCAGAGACCACAAGGTTTATCGTAATAAAGCTTTTACGATTACTAAACTTTAATTAAGTGAATATTAAAGGTTTTCAGAAATCTGGAGCCATATTATAAGTAAATAATGAGAAATCCAGAGCTATTGAATTATACTGTTCAAGAATTCAATATTACATCACACTGTTTTTCAAAAGTTTTTTAAAAAATATTTACGATTATTTTTTATTTTTTACTTTAAAATAATTTTTTTTAAATATTTTTAGATTATTTTAATGTATTTTTATAAATAAAAAAACACTTTAAAAATTAATTTCAATCTACACATAAACATTACATATACTTTGTAGCTCACTGTGTAAAATAATTAATTGTGTTTCTATCATCTTGTACCACGAGAATGGGCCAAATGGATGCCATTCTATAACAATCTGAAGGAGTGGAACTGATGGTTAGATAGGTTTGTTGTTTTGTTGACTTCTAATATCAAATAGTGATCTTCTTTCACTTCAATCAAGCAAGCACATAAGAGAAATTGATAGAATCAGCAGATTAAAAAAAAATACAACAATTTGATTAGAGTTACTGAGAAAATGACACTTGGAAGTTGATAAAAGTACCAAGATACAAAGCAAGATTAATAAAAAAGATTATAAATAGAGAGAAAGATTGTATCATGGTGAATTATTTGTTGTTGTTACACATGTGATCTCACTAGTTGCACAACAAAAATAAAAGATATATCAACTTGATGTGATGTCGGTATTTCTGAATGATTTTCTAGAATAAAAAATTTATGTTGAATAACCACTTAAATAAGTTGAAGTTGTTGATAAAAGCAAAGTAAATAAGTTGAAGAAATCCCTCTATGATTTAAGCAAGCTTTGTGTACTTGAAATACCAAAATTGATAAGTATTTCCAAGAAAATAGTGTTGACAAATATCTATATGAGTATGTAATGTATATGAAGAAAGAAGTTAATGGAAGCACACTATTTACATGCATATATGTCATTGCTCTAATTTTCATCGAAAATAATGCTACCATGTTTGAGGATTTCAAGAAAAGTATGGTGCAAGAGTTTATGATGACAAATATTGATTTAATGGCACTTTCATGGCCTCGAAGTGATACAAAAAGAATATGTGATTTTTACATCCTAAAACAGTTACACCAAAAATATTCTTAAGAAGTTCAAGATATAAAATTACAGTCTAGTATCAACTCTGGTTGAAAGTTGGTTGGAATAAGGAAAAGTAAATAAAGAAAAGTTGATATAACCTAATTTTAAAGCTTAATGGAAAACTTAAGGTACCTGACATGTATCAGACCATATATACTCTATAGATTAGGACTTATCAATAGATTAAAAAAACACCATATGAGTTTAACTTGAATGTAGCCAAAACAATTCTCCACAACATCAAATGAACGATGAATGAAGATATGTTCTCTACTTCAAATAAAAAACTTTAATATTTTTGGTTACTCAGATAATGATTAAGATAAAGATATGGATGAAAGAAAAAACATAACATGATTTGTCTTTTTTTTTTTATATAAGAGATACATCTTTCAGATAATCATTCAAGAAACATTTAGAAGTAATGTTATTAAGTTGTGTAGTCGAGTATGTTGTTGTCAACTCAATTGTGTGTCATTTAATATGGTTAAGGAATATGTTGAAGCATCTGAGATTTTTTCAAGAAAATCATATAGAGATTTATATTGATAATTGATTAGAGATTGCACTAGCAAAAAACTTAATGTATCATGAAAGAAATAAACAAATCGATACATGACATTATTTTGTCCAAGAACATGTGAAAATAACAAAGTTTAAATGATTGTTTGCAAAACAAATGATCAAATTGTATATATTTTTTTAAAATAATTGAAGGGTGAGACATTTACTAAATTAAAATTCATGTTTAGAATAATATCTCTCAATTAAGTTTAAAGAGGAATTTAGTATAGTAAACTCATTCTTCAATTATTGACCAATCACCTTTACAATGTCACCAACCACTACGTTCACACTTGAATTTTTGATTTTTCATGTTTTTATTTTGTATATAAATAGATAGATAAACTCATGATTATTGTTCTTGAAAAAAAAAAGAAAAAAAAAAGAAAGGGTTTTTATTTTGTAGATAAGGATTTATCTTATCTAAGGGTTTTTAAGTCACCCTCATGGTTTATCCCATCAACCGGTACCATCATCTATGGAGAAAATTATGAGAGGAGAGCAAAGAACACTGCAATTCTAAGAGAAAATAAGAGAAAATAGATAAGAGCATTTACTGCCATTAAATGCACAATGATAATAGGTTGTGTAATAACCCAAAAGCTACCAAACAACCAGTGAACCAAGATGTGTGCAGAAAAAGAAAAGAGAAATAAAGTCCAAAATTAACCTGCTGATTCTAAAAATGTTTTTGAAAATAAATAATTTTTTATTTTTATTTTTGTTATGTTTTATATTTCTTATTATTTTTGATATGATAATGTCAAAAATAATTTTTAAAAACTAAAAAATATTATTTTAATGTATTCTTAAAAGAAAAAAAACTTTGAGAACAAACTCGATATACTAGAAAAAGTAGATAGATAGAACGAGGTATGCTACGACTAGTTTATTTTTTTACCTATATATAAAAAATAAGTTTACATGATATCAATGTTTAAAAAAAAAAAAAAAAACCAAGGAGTATAATAACAATAAGATATCACAATTCTCACCAAAGCATTAACTTAGAAAGCAAATAAAAATAACAAAACAAATATCTCATGTGTCGTAACCTATATTTAGGTTATTTCTTAAAATTTATCTTTATCTTTTTAAAATTAAATTAAAATTAAAAATAATAATAACAAGAGGAATAGTGTTGTGGGAAAATTAAGTTGGAAATTCTTAATAAAATTTGGAGCCTAATTGTATATTGTTGTGCTCAAAACTGAAAAAACAATATAGATTCAATGTTAAAATAAATGATTATTGGACAAATATACACAAAACTTAAGTTGAAGCACATAATTATATTTTTAATAGGATAATTTGATTTAATCATGGGTCAAATTAAAAGTTTAATTATGTTTAAGAATCAATTTTAGTTCAATTAAAAGATTTAATTAGATACAAGGAATTAACTATACTTTAAATGAGTTAAATTAATTTTATTAGATATCTAATTGGTGAAAAATAAGTTTGGGGCTCAATTTGGGCTTAATTGTAAAGATTGGAATTTTATGAGTCCAATTTTAATTTTTATGAAGTCAATTGATTGAAATCAGGGGTAAAATTGCAAGAAAATCAAAAGTATAGGATCAATTGGAGGTCAAATTGAAGAAAATCATTGTCAATGACCTTTTAGCAAAAGGTGTCAAACTATGAGGACCCAATTGATTGAAAATACAGGTAAAATAGAAAAAATAAAAGTTTAATGATTTATTAGAGGTCAATTTGTATAAATCTAAGACTAAGGATCAAAATAAAAAAAGACACGGAAATTCAGGAGTGATGTTAAAGTTTGATAAGAGCACAATTGTGTAAAATCAAAAGTTTGAAACCAATTTGGGTGTAATTAAAATAAATAAACAAATGATGAACTAAGTTGAACTTACTCAAAACGACATCATTTTGAGTAATTATTTATCTTCTCCTTTCTTTTGGTAAAAAATCTTATCAGATGGCTACTTTTTAGAGACATTTAATGTTTTTCTCCCCATTAAACTAGGCAAACCATTTACCACCATAATGACCTAACGTTATACTATATCTTGATATGGTTCTTTTTAGTTGATTGTCACTACAATCATCATGTCACCCCCTAAAAAGATTAATTGAAGATCCTTTAATTGTCAAAATTTAGCAGTTCATGATGACTACTTTGAGGCAATGTTTGATATCCATTCAAGTTGAATCAAGGGTCAGATTTGTCTCCAATAAAAACAAGATATCTATTTTCCACTTTCTATTAATATGGGTAGATTTTATGTCCTTAGCATTAAGAATTTAGGTTCAAAGTTGGCAAGAAAATCAACATTCTCCTTAATTTTTCTTATTCGTTTCATCTTTCTCCTCCTCTATTGCCATAACCCTAGCTTATACGTCCACCAACCACCTTGCCACTAGTTTCTCCAATGACAACTTCACCACAAGCCGCCAACACAACCACCAACTGGCCACCTCTATGTCAGGAATAACAACCACAAGTTTTTCCTCTCCACTACAAACCTTTCTTCCAACGGCCAACACCATCCCTATGTGCCATCGGCTACATCTTCTATCCTCCACCAACACCTTAACATCACAACACCGATCACTCACACAATATATATATATATATATATATACATATATATAATTTAAAAACACTAGATTTAACAAAGATAAAAAAAAATTAAGTTAACTTTGTTACTTTCAAAACCATAGAAAATAAAAAAAATTGCTGGATGAAATTGAAAAAACCCCTAAAAAATAAGAAAAAAGAAGAAGCAAACCCAAGTTAAATCTCTCAAACTCATAACATGTTATATTGCAAACTTGAGTTCAACTAAGAATCTCAACACCCTCCTAATTAAATCCTAGAGAGTGAAATTAATAAGATTAATTTAATTAAAAAGCAAAAATCCTTTTAAAGATTCTAAACTTAACAAAGATAAAAAAAAAGTAACCATTGTTATTAAAAAAAAGAAAGATAAATCCCATATAAAGGCAAGAAAATGAATGTTAGAGGATAAGATCACAAAATAATGAGCATAAAAAAAGAAAACGAAAACAAGCCCAAGTGAATCTTGTAAATCCAAGTTAAACTCTTAAATCTGCAACCTGGTAAATTCTCGAATCAGGCTAAACATAAAAGCTCAACACCCAAATAATTATTGGAGGATAAAATTAATTACTTAATTTAATTTAAAAATAAAATTCCTTTTAAAAAGTTAAATTTAACAAAGACCAAAAAAATGAGGCAACTTGTGTTATTTTCAAAATGACTAAAACATCTCATGGAAAATGAATTTTAAAAAATAGAATGATAGAAAATGAAAAAACAAAAGCTTTAAAAATTGGAAAAAAAACAAGAAGGTATGGGTTAGATTTTAAAAACTGGGGTTAATCTTTTAAACTCATAATTTGTTAAATTCTAGACATGAACTCAATTAAAAAGCTAAAAACATGACCAATTAAATATTATAGGTTGAAATAATTAAAAAAAATCAATCTAAAAAATTATACAAGTTATAACAAAAAAAATAATATTAGATTTGATAGGAAAAAACACAAGAATGATGAAACTATAAAACAAAAACAATTTCAATAACCATCTCAAATAGTAATAAGAAAAAATGGGAACCAAATCTCACTTATGAAAAAAAAATTTGGGATGAAATTGAGAAAAATATTTAATTTCATTAATTATTTCAAATAAACATAATAGGAACAAAATGTTAAGGATAACAAACTTCAGAGGTTGATTTGATTTTTTTGAAGGTTAGTACAAAAAAAATGAGAAGGAAAAAGAGAAAAAAAAAGGTCACACACGTTAAAACAACAATTACACAACATTCATCACTTATATATGGAGGAGATGTTGAGACACTTTAGTCACTATCTTGGAAGCAAATTTTTTGTAGATAATGTCGGACATGTCGTCCAAACCCAATAAAGTGTTCACACATTTTCACTTTTTGTTATTAGAATGTTTACCAAATTACTTTGTTGCTCTTAATGACATATAATAACCTATTAATTCACTAAAAGTAAAAGATGCTTGCTTGGGAAACATTGACAAAATGAATTTATTTTGTTTTAAATTATTTATTTTAATATTTTTAGATCATTTTGATGTGTTGATGTCAAAAATAATTTTTAAAAAATAATAATAAAATATTATTTAATGCATTTCTAAATAAAAAACACTTTAAAAAGCAACTCCGGCCACACTTCCAAACCCTCCCCCCCAAAAAAAAAAACTTAAATAAAAAACAAAGCTTTTTAAATATTAAGAGACAACTTAACTGATTTAAAATTAAATCAAAGACTGAAAATCATATTCATCGAAGTTAAATGTTTTTTTTCTTCTTTTGATAGTAATAAAATAATTATATTGTGTAGTTAAAATGCAAAAAATCCCTACCCTTAAAACAAAACCAAATGCTTTTGCATACAAATATCAAAATAATAATTTTATTGGGAAAAATCACAGTGAAATGGGTAGATGCATAGCAAAACTTCAATCACCTTTAGCTTTTGTGATCATGTGCCAAGAAGAAAACAAACAACTCTCCCATAAAGGCATGGGCAGGAGCGAAAACTGCTCATCTACAATGATTTTGTGCCATTAATTCCAATAATGAATAGTAAAAAGGGATATTTCTTTTTTGTTTGAGAAATGATAATTAATAACTAGCTTCGTGCATGAGCAAAAGCATCTACAACAGGGTTAGTACAGTGATTTGTGGAGTCAAATTTGAATTTTGGACAAGGAGAGGTTAATTCATTTTGTTTTGATTAAAATGTTGTCATAAATAAATAAAATCAATGGATGTTTCTAATTAAATCAAAATCAATAATCAAATCAAATTAATCCTAGATTGATTTATTTTAGACATTCAGCGAGTCGAATAATACGTTTGCCAAGTCTTGAATCCTTCTCCAATCCAGTCACCACCCTCACCATGAGATTTTGTTGACAAAAGTGACGAACGTGTCAAAAGTTAATTGGTGAATCCACTGAGCTGTGGAGTTCAGGTTTCAATTGATTCTAGCAAGAGCTGTAAAATTGATAAACCACGGGATTAGGAGCCAAATTCGGATCATGTTAGAAGGCTAGGCTTGGCCTGGGAGAGCCGACGCGACTCAAATCTGATTTGATTAATGTACATCTGTTGGGGGGTGTGGACTGCTACGTGGATGGTTTATCTACCAGAAATCTATGTGGCTGTGATTTGTCCACGTGTCGAATTCTATTTAACTTATTTTCCAACTCTTAGTTTAGAGAGACTCTTATATTCTAACTCAGAGAGAAACTCATCATTGACATCTATTCCAAGTATTAAAATAGTTTGAAATGAATGATTAACAAGGTTTAATTAATAGTTGTTTCAAGTTTTGATATTATCTAAAGCAGATCGAATCCGAGGGTAAGAAAATTTATATGGTTTGATTTGAACCTTTTGTTGGGTTATAATGTTGCTAAATTGATTTTTACATGTTTTAGAAGGGCTTGCAGGGTGATTTTAGCTTTATTTGAGGTGACAAATGAGTTTTTTGGGTTGAAATCCATGAACTTCATTTTTTACTAACATCATGATGGATAGAATTTGAACTAGTAGGCAATATGTTATTTGTTTATTTTTTATTTTATTTTTTTAAAAAAAAACTACACATCTAAGGTGTTTCTTTCACGGGCCTAGTGCACTAGACTATAGGCCCACAATATTGGGTTTTTCTTTCTTTCTTAGATATAAATTTATGAAAAAAATATTATATCACGTTGAGTTCATAATCGAAATCATAAATTTGATAAGTTAAGCCGCTACATCTCATGTATGTGTTTGTGTATGTGTGTATATATATATATATATATATATATTAATGTATTTTTTTGTCCCTCAAACTTCAAAGAAAAACATGATTTTATACTTTATTATAAACAATTTGTTTTTGTTTTCTCATTTCCACAACCTTCTATTTCTTTATTTTTTATAAATATTTTATATAAAAAAATCCACATGTATTTTATTGTCATTTAAATATATTAAATAAAAAATAATATGATAAATTTTTTTATAGAATTTAATGGGACATGTTGGTTGACTTAAGAAATACACTTGAACTAAATTCATTTTTATCTCATCTTTCTGTTTTTTTTCTTTCCAAAAATTCATCCATTGTACTAAATTTTCTTTAATTTCTATTTTTGACTTTTTAAAGATGATATTTAATCTTTTTTTTTTAAAAAAAATCATGAATAGAAATAAACTGTGAAAAATACTAACTTCAAGTCTTTTAAAAAATAGATTTTAAAATTTAAAGTCAACAAAATCATTAGAAATAGAAGGTTGATATAAAAATTGTTGTTGTGAATTCTCATCCCATTTTTAAAAGGCCGATTGATTCCACTAAAGTCCTATTTGCTTTTATGGTGGCAAAATGTTTTTGTAAAATTATTTTTTTATTTTTTATGTGTTTTTAGATCATTTTGATATAATAATATATAAAAATAAAAATATTATTTTATGATTCCTAACTGAAAAGTATTGTAAAAAGTAATCGTTTCTATAATATCAAACAAGCTCTAAATGACCACAGTAGAAGAGTCGAAGTGTTTCGTGCTTCATACACTTCTTACGTACACAATTCTTATGTACACAATTCATGAGTGTGTATCTTATCAAAATATGGAACTTTTCACTTCTTCTTTTTTTGCTTACGGAATCTTAATAGTGTTGGTAATATTAGAGTGGTGAGTACAACAAGAAGTCTTTGAGACATAAAGATCACAAGTGTTTCGTGCTTCATACACTTCTTACGTACACAATTCTTATATACACAATTCATGAGTGTGTATCTTATCAAAATATGGAACTTTTCACTTCTTCTTTTTTTGCTTACGGAATCTTACTAGTGTTGGTAATATTAGAGTGGTGAGTACAACAAGAAGTCTTTGAGACATGAAGATCACAATCTTTAAGATGTTAATTCCCCTCACTATGTTTGTTGTAGGGATAAAACAATATATGTTTAGAATACAATAAAGCTTTGAAACTTATAGAAAAAAAAAACTTTTATAAGTTTTTCAAGAATCTCCATTTGTTTTTGATGAACATAAATAACATTTTTGTAGAGAAAAAAAATAAAGAGAGAAGATGATTGTTTTCTAATTAATTTATGTCAATATCAAACTGACATTTATAAGGAAAATATTACCTTTCAGATTAATATGTTCATATAAATTTAAAGGCACACATGTATAGAGCAGCTATGGATTTGAAAGGCGTGCCTCTATAAAGTGTTTATTCATGCATAATTAATTCCAAAAATTAATTAATTAAATTAATCCTAAATAATGTATTTTTTCTTCATAATGTCAAGTGCCACACACACACACACACACACACACACTTTCCCTTTAAATATTTTCTCTAACATTCATATCTATTGATAAAAGAAATCTTTCGACTACACATATGATCTGGTTAATCTAAAATAAAAATTCACTATTATTTTAGTATTAATAAGACCTTGTACTACTCCTGAATTCATGAATATTTACAAAGTTTTTCTTACTTTTGTTAAAGCGACACAACTTCCTACATTCATATAGGGAAAATTTTCATCTCACATAGAGATTTCATTAAAAATGTTAATCACTCATCCTTCCATTTAGTTTGAATACTAATTTTATAAATCTCTTTTTCATACACAAATTAGTATACACCACTCTTAATAATAATTTGTTATTACTCATGAAACTTTTGACTAGCAAAAATATTAGTAAAAGTTAGGTTCCTACTATTAGTAAGTTTAATTAAATGATCTTAAACCTATATAAGCACAAATACTTCCAACTAAATCTCTTGAGAGACTTTTAGTGAATAGATATGCTTGATTATGGCAAAACTCGACATACATAATGGTAATTATCCTATTAGAAACTTATTACTTTATATACTCTTGTCTCAAATTGATATGTCTAGATTTTTCACTGTAAATTTTACTATATACCTTAGACATAATTGTTTAACTAATACAATATAAGAAAATAGATAATATCGATTGTGGCCATAACTTAATATTCAATAACATATTTCTCAACCATTCTGTCTTATTTGATTTGATTGTTAAAGCTATGAACTTCAATTCTATTGTAGAATGAGTTATACATTTTGTTTTTTTTTAAAGTTCAAGAAACAACACCACCTCTTAAAATAAATACTCATCTAGAGGTTGACTTATTATCATTTATACTAGTTATCCAACTAGTATCATTATAACCTTTATGTATAACTAGGAAATTATTATAAAATGAATTGAAATATATAGTCACTTTCAAATAATCAAGCACTCCTGCAGTTGCTTTCCAGTTATCCATACTAGAATTACTCATGTACATGGGCAATTTACATATTGTGAAAGAAAAATCTGGTTTAGTACAATGTATGACATATATTAAGCTACCATTTGCACTAAAATTATATTAAGTATTGATATACTTGTATTTTCTATCAACTTTAAGAAAACATCAAATAAAGTATTTGATTTTTTTAATATTTAAATGAATAAGTTTATTTAAAACTTTCTTAATATAATGAGATTGATAAAAAGCAAACCCCCCAATTATGTTTTCTTACTTTGATACCCAAATTATATCCACCTCATTTAAGAATTTTATTTTGAACTTTTATGTTAGATATTTCTTCATATCATTAACAACATTTATGTTAGTACTAATAATGAGCATGTCACCCATATTATCATATCAAAATTGTTGTAAAATTAAAATACATACAATCATTAACATTATTATGTTTAAAATCATATTCTAAAATTATATAATGAAATTTCTCATGTCATTGCTTTAAGTGCTTATTTTAATCCATTTAGACATTTTATTAATTTTAGACTTATGTTCATTTCTTAGTAGAGCAAGGCCTATGTTTGTTCTACATAATCCCCAAAAGTTTATGGAAAACTATATTAATATCCGTTTGATGTACATACAAATTATAGATTGATTATAAAGCTAAAAATACTCTTATAGATGTTATACGAGTCATCAGAGCATATGTATCAAAATAATCCATTTTTCCCTTCTATCTAGAGTTTTTGGCTACTATATTTCTTTAAAATACTTTTATAGATGTTATACGAGTCACTAGAGTATATGTATCAAAATAATTTATTTTTTCCTTCCGTCTAGATTTTTTAGCTACTATACTTTCTTTAAAATACTCTTGAAGATGTTATACAAGTCATCAAAGTATATGTATCAAATATAATCTATTTTTCCCTTCTATCTAGAGTTTTTGGCAACTATATTTCTTTAAAATACTTTTATAGATGTTATACGAGTCACCAGAGTATATGTATCAAAATAATTTATTTTTTCCTTCTGTCTAGATTTTTTAGCTACTATACTTTCTTTAAAATACTCTTGAAGATGTTATACAAGTCATCAAAGTATATGTATCAAATATAATCTATTTTTCCCTTCTATCTAGAGTTTTTGGCAACTATATTTCTTTAAAATACTTTTATAGATGTTATACGAGTCACCAGAGTATATGTATCAAAATAATTTATTTTTTCCTTCTGTCTAGATTTTTTAGCTACTATACTTTCTTTAAAATACTCTTGAAGATGTTATACAAGTCATCAAAGTATATGTATCAAATATAATCTATTTTTCCCTTCTATCTAGAGTTTTTGGCAACTATACCTTCTTTAAAAATGCTCTTATAGATGTTGTACGAGTCACTATTATATTTACTTTTAATTGATAAATCATAATGTTTTCAAGTTTGTTGATTTTGAAAGATTTATTTTGCTGGATGAACATACTTTTGAGATATTTGACATTGTGTTTCAAAAATCTTTTTGAAAAAAAATATTTTTTTTATTTTAAATTAAATTTTATTACTGTATTTATATTATTTTCATATATGCTGATATCAAAAATAATTTTTTTAAAATAATAAAAAATTATTTTAATATATATTAAAATAAAAAATATTTTGAAAAATAATTTTAAACACACTAGCAAACAGGCCAAGCCAAAAAAGCCGTTTGTTAGGAGGAAAAAAGGCTGACCACTTAATTTAAGTGGCGAAGATTATTTGGTTGAGGCGTGAAAAGATGGCTTCAAATCAGAGGTTTTGTTATGAGGAAAATGTTTTTTTCTGCTTCTAAAAATCATATTAAATTTCCCCGTAAAATTGTTTTCAAAATCATTATTAACTAAGCTTCTTTTCTAACTTCAGTTGAAACATCATCACGTTCGACAACATTATTAACTGTTCTACGGCAAATTTTATTTTTTAATACTGAAATGGCAGATATCTCTCTGTTTAGTATTGCGTTTCAAAAATATTTTTTTTTAAATTTAATTTTTTTAACTTTTATTGTTTTATTTAAATTAATTTTTTAGTATTTTTAGATTATTATCATGTTTTAATATAAAAAATAATTTAAAAAAATAAAAAAATGTTATTTTAATTGTTCATTTATCTCACTTGCAACCTTTTCACCTTCCAACATCTCATAAAGATACTGTAACGATTTGAAAGTATGATTGAAAATGTTTTTATATTTAAAAATACATTAAAATAATATATATTTTTAAAAAATATTTTTGATATCAGTGCATAAAAATGATCTAAAAATACTAAAATATTTTAATTTAAAATAAAAAAAATTCATTTTTTTTTTCAAAATTACTTTTGAAACACAATCTAAACACTCCCGTTTTATCGGAAGGATTTCGTTACATAAGACCTTACAATTACATCTACAGCCAAGGCAGAAATGAGGCTGTGCGATGCTCTAAAATAAAACATCAACCGCAATGAAAGAATATGAGTTACCGCGGGCGCACCCTGTAACTTTGCTTGTGCGAGGTGCCCTCCGTCAAACTGCGGTTCCTTCTCAATAGAGTGTATCTAGGAAGGAGTCAGATTTTCACATACACCACTATAGCGCTTCACACATGGTTATATACTTTTTTTTAATAAGAAAAGTTATATATATAGGCTTTTTAATGCGTGTTTATACATAAGAAAATTAAAATTATAAATTAAAAACATAATAAACACACACATATAATTAAATAAATTAAAAACAATGCATGTAAAAAATATTAACAATAAATAAAAATGAAAAATAATAATAAAGATCAAGATATTTAATTTTACAACATGAGTCATGATCCAATTATGTTGAATGACTTTATTTATCAAAATTAATTTTTTATTTAATCAAATGATAATATGAATAAATACACATGAAATTAATTGAATAAAATCAAAGCAAAAAACAATATTATATAAGGCTACACATATTATAAATATTATCCAAGAATAAATACTTTTTATTTATATAAAACATAAAAAAATATATGAATTAAAATAATCACTTCATAAGGTAAATTCATGCAAAATAACTAAAAAATAATTATGCTTTCAAAGAGGCTATAAAAAAAATAGAGAAGAAATATTAATTTAAATCAAAATAAAAATATTGAAAAATACATATAAAAAAATTAATTAGAAAAACAAATTTAGAAAAAAAGAGAGGAATTATACACTACTAGGCCTGACAATACACGCTAACCCGCCTAACCCATTTAATAAGGGCATGCGTGTTTGGCCCCTTGATTTTCTTATAGTAGATAGTTGCTCGCCCTCTTTTTATGGAGCACGAAAAATCAAGATCGGAGGCTTTTAGATTGAAAACCTATTTTTACTCAAAACACCTAGAAAATACCTTAGAAATCTTGTTAGACGAATCCATGACCTTAAAAAATCACCCTAAAGCCTAAAATCAATTGAAAACCAAAATATTTATGATATCATATGTATTTTTATGTACTTTTAAGATAAAAGAACTAGGTTGAGCTCCTCTTATCATATAAAACAATTGACACAAAGATTAGTAGTCGAAATCAGTGTCAACAATATCTTTTATCTCTATATCACTAGTAATCAACAACTTTCTCTCTCCTCTCTCAAACCAAGAATTATAGAAAAAGAAAAATAAAGTTTTGGGTCAAAATTAATTTTTATTGAAACTTTAAAAAATCCAAGGATCCATTTTTATAATTAGTAAAGAATGAGGACTAAGTTAAAGATTTCAAAAAGGTTTCTAAAACACCACTCATCTTCTTTGTGATTTTCGTTTTAGTCATATGTCTTTCAATTTCATCTTTATTTAAAAATCTAGCTAAATTAGCCTGTAATTAAGTCCTTAAAGGGAAAAAAAGAAAAAGGATGGAAAAAACTCATGGGTATAGTGAATCCATAGTGCCTATAAATCTTAGTCCACAGTGTATAGGGGAACAATATTTCCCTACACCTTTTTGAATATTTGTTATTCTCAAATAATTCAAAACTATGTGCAATAAATATTCTTGCTACCCAATTTTGACTTTTTTTTAAGTATGTTTGAAAAAAAATATATTTTTAATGTTATTATGTTATTTTCAATATTTTCAGCGTCATCTCAAAATGATTCAAATTTTAAATGTCATTTTAACACATTCAACTTTTAAAGTGTTATTTTAAAAATCATTGATTTTCTTCTTTGAGTTGACATTGATGTTGCTCTGTTTATAAAAATAACAAAGTAAAATATATTTGGACAAAAGACCAAAGTTAAAAGAAAAAAAAAACAAGGGATCAAAACAAATACACAAAAGATGGGGGTATTTAAGAGAGAAAATATGGTGGGGGGGATTGAAGAGAAAATTTTTAAAGGGTCAAAACATATTTTTACACACTCTCTTCACATCCACACAACATGAAAAAACCTAATTTTTTAAACTAGTCGCCGACCTTAAAGGACCAAAGTTAAAGAGAAAATATAGTTTAAGTCGTCGAGCTTAAACTACAAAACATCATTTCCCCCTTTTTCTTTTATGGTTTGGAGACCATTACCAATTGACCAACTTCACTACCCGAAGCCACTAGCACTGCTCTCATCCTCTACCTTGTTACGTCTGATCCTCTGTCCACCTCTTTTCACTTCATTTTTTATTTGACTGAACCTTAAACCATGAAACCCCCCTCCACCAGACTGTACTCCCTTCTCCACAACTACAAAACATCACATTTGTTCTTCATCATCAACCTTTTCGATGTTGCACTTCCACGTTCGACAAAATGACTAAGCTCCTTTTTTTATTATGCTATTGAAATTTGATGATTGTTTTTTTTAATAGTTTATTTTTTAAAAGGCTTTAACACATTATTTATGCATCCTGTCATGCAATGACATTCATGCATCATTGATATATATATTTTGAACGCTTAGACTGATAATGATTGATACACGTGCCAACCTATTATCTTCTAAGCCCCCATATTTCTTTCATAAGGATGATTACTAGGGCAATAAGAGACATTTTTTTAGATCAAGTAGTAAATCTACCCTTTTATCTCACATAACAAAATCAAAACCTATCTATAGGGCGTATACTCTATAATACATGTTTTGTATGAAGTCCAAGTCTAACCATAAAGCATGATGAATTACATGTTTTAAGAATAATAAGATGGTTATCAGTACTAAATTCACCATTGTGGAATAATAAGATGGTTATCAGTACTAAATTCACCATTGTGGAATATGGATAAAATTCTGAATTATCACAATTATTAGGAGATTGCCCCATATACGATGTAAGGAAACTATCACCAATCAAGAATTTGAATTGCACAGTAAATGATGTGAGGAGATTATTGACCCATAGTTAGAGTAATAATGAGGTGACATTTTCTAGGAAATATGGGCAACTACTGAAAATTATGAGAATAAAAGTGTTCAACTCGACACTAAAGCTATGGTTAACTATTGGGATCCCAATTACATTTGTTTTTTTTTGGGATATGGATCTATGTTTAAGTATAGAAGAATATAGCATGTTGATGAGATTTACTAACCATGAGTAAAGTCTACTTTCCCTTAAAAGATAATCAGGTGATCCCTGAATTGTCAAAACTACTCAGAATTCATCATTTTACTAGATTGTTAGAGAATGATAACAGTCTAAAGTTGAAATTGTTACAAGCTGAGCTTGAAAAGAAAAGGATAGAACATGGATCTGTGACAAAAAGAGATGGATTGATTGACCTAGGTATATTTGGTCTCATATTACTTACAAGCTTAACAACTGTAATAAGTTTAGAAGTTGCCACTATATATATAGAGTTCAAAAAAACTCATATTAATCATGTTATTGCTGTATTGGATGAAACTATCCTAATCCTCAATCATTGTAGAAAAACAGGGATATCAGCAATGAAATGTTGTAGACAATTATTATATATATATAGCTTCTCCATGACCACAACCTCTTAAATTAGGAATCACCCTATTAGGACTTGAGTCTATTTGTCACAACTCGATTCCCAGATCCATGTCTGATATATAGATGTTGTTCCCTCTCCAAGGTTCCATTACTCATGCGAATCCAAACTTACATACAAACTTATTCTTTAAATAGTTATCAAAATTCAATGCAATGTTAATAAAAAAAATTAATTTCATAATATAATTTGATTGTCTTAATATAAGATTTAAATACATATTGTTATAATTATGGAGCACTAACTAGATATAAGGAAAAGGCATTGATTAAAACCAAAATATCAGGTTCTGAGAGTACAACAAAAATGACCTACTAACAAGCCACAAACATGAAAATAATAAATAATGAGAGGGTGAGTTCAACAACTTAGTGAGTAGATAACATTCAATATACATTTATAAGATAATACAACAATGAAAAATATATTTACGAATACGACTTTAAGTTCTTACAAGAGAAATATATTTATGAATACGACTTTAAGTTTTTACAAGAGGTTTCTCAAATAGGTCATAACAAGAATATTATAAGGTAAAGCTGGTTAGAAAATCAAAATATAATGAATATGAGACTCCATACTGTGGGATAAGTCCACACAATTTAGTTACTTCCCTGACCAACTAGGATTTTAGATACGATAACACTACCTTGTTAGCATGAGTATTCTAACTAGCATACTGTAAGTTTATATCATAATCAAACAAACACAATCATATTTCAAGGTCAACTCATGAAATCAATCAAATGAGGAGCTATCGATTCACAAATATATATTGACTCATATCAAAAATTTAGATTCTACAATTGATTATGGTTTATCGTAACAAAATGGTAATCAACATATATATTATCAATAAACACAATCCAATTCATATTAACAATTCAAATATTGATAATATTTCTCATGCATATTAAAAATTATCCACTCACTTGTCTCAAAAGCGAATAAAATTCAAAAGCAAATACCGAAAGAAATCCTACTCTAATGTCCCGCAGGTAGAATATTGGGATTATCTAAACACAAAAAGAGATACTAAAAAATGAACCAAAAGAAGTAAAATCTATTTAATAAACTTATCTAAGAGTTTAACTCATAATCCTATAAATTTTTGAATCAAACTATCTATTTTTCTCAAAACCTGAAAAATTAACGGTCTCCTAAAATCTAATCCAAAATAAACAATTCATAAAATTGATAATAATTCACTAAGTAAGACTCAATTATTCAAAAAACCAATCTAAAAACTAATATTTCATCTAGGGATCATTCTGTATTTTTCTCTAATTTTTAGAGGTCAAAGTGTGATTTTGTCAAATTGAAGGACTAAATTGAACACCTCATAAATTCATAACTATACTGAAATTGTGCTTATATTCACCCTTAATTCTGTTCAGAATCTCAAATTTCACTAAAAGGAGCAAACTGTATTTTTCAAAAGTTCAGGGACTAATATGTAATTTTCATAAATCAAGGGACCAAACTGAAATTTCATCATCTTCAACCTCTAGACTACTGTCCAGATTTCCAGCAGAGTTTTTTTTCTCATAATTCTGCAATATTGTTTTACACCCAACACATCACTTAACCTCAAAATTTCCAATCAAATAAACAATTACCCAACGCATGTAATCCTTAACATCTCAATCAATTCATCAATCAAACTCAAAACAAAATCTTAAACCCTAATCTTTAATAAATTAAAAATATTAACTAATAACAACATTTATACATATTAAAACATAAATATTATCTTAACAACTTATTTCTTCTACTTCTTTTCCCCTTCCCTTTTTTCCTTTTTCCTTTTCCCTATTTTGTATTCTTTTTCTTTTTCTTCTTCTTCTTCATCTTCTTCTTTCTTTCTCTCCTCCCGATTCTCTCTTTTAAAATTTCAGACCTCTCTCTCTTTTTTATTTATATCTACAAAGTTTATACAATTACTGCAATACCCTTCATTTATTTATACCTAATTCTAAACCACTAAGGGCATTGTTTCCTTTTTCTTTTTAAATTTTAAAACACTACAATCTCCCCACCATATAACGTAACTAAATAAAAAATGTTTGAATACGTATTGAGATTAATGCAAAGATGAGTATACTCCTCGCGCATCGTGTCCTCGAGTTCTCATGTCGCTTCTTCACTTGAATGACCTTTCCATTTCACCTTCACTAAAGCTATATCCTTTGACCTAAGTTTTCTCACTTGTCGGTCCACTATAGCTTCTGGTTGCACGTCATAGTCATATCATCTCTTAATTCAACTGGATGAACTTCTAATACATGAGATGGATTCGACATATACTTTCATAGCATAGAAACATGAAATACAGGATGTATGGCTGACAAATTTGGTGGTAGGGCCAATCTATAAGCAACTGCTCTAACTCTCTCCAAAATCTCATACGACCCAATAAATCGAGGACTTAAATTGTCTTTCTTTCCAAACCTGAACACTCATTTGGTTGGTGAGACCTTTAAGAACACACAATTACACACATAAAACTCAAAGTCACGCTTCCTTCTATCCACGTAACTTTTCTGCCTACTTTGAGCTGTTTGAAGCTTCTTTCTAATCACCTCTATCTTTTTTGAGGTATTTTGAATCAACTCTGGTCCCACTAGCCTTTTCTCACAAACCTCAAACCAAAAAACAAGTGATCTAAATTTTTATGCATACAAAGCCTTATAAGATGCCTTTTCTATATTAGTTTGATAACTCTTGTTGTAAGCAAATTCCACTAATGATAGGAACTTACTCCAACCAGCTCCAAAATCTATAACACAAGCTCTCAATAAATCCTTTAAGATTTGAATAGTCCTCTCAAACTAACCATCATTTTGAGGGTGAAAAGTTGTTCTTAGCTGTATTTTAGTACACTTGGCTTCTTGAAACTTCATCCAAAACCGCGACGTGAATTGTGGACCAACAATTTGTTACCTAACTACAAATGGTTAACTAACTCCAATTGTTACTACTAGAAATGGTTGTTATATATTTTTTTTTATTGTTGTTGCCTTCATTCTCATGCTAAAAGCTTACCATTGATATTCTTTAATCTATTCAACTTTTGTTACGATTTATTATACTAGGCTTTGTTGAATTAGCAATTATACTTGGTTGCCGTTGAAATTAGAGGCTAAAATCCATTTCTAGTTTTTGATGTTTTGTTTGTTAGGATTATTGCCATTCATGTGGCCAATTATACAACCCATTATCTAGAAGAGGATGCATGCCATTGTAGAAAAAAGGCTGCAACTTGGTGGGTTATTAGCAATAAAATGGTGGGTTATATCTTATAACATGGATATAAGCCAAAATGTGATTAAACTTGTGTTGAACTTGTGTTATATCTTAGATACTACTGTGGTCTCCTGGAATCACGTATAACATGGCGAAGGGAGCATTAAGTTTAAATAATCAGCTCGAGAGGATATATAGCTCATTTAGGAAATATATTGGATCCAGCCAAAATTAATTTCACTCTGAATGAAATTCAGTAGCCAATGCAGGAAAATCATTTAAACCTATAGAACAGGCTTGCATTTCGTGAACAAAATGAGTTAAAAAGCATTCTAATATGCGAATTAAATGGGTCTTCCTTATCTACCATTAAAAATGCTAAGGCAAGACTGAAGTTTACATGTGTAAGTGCAAGTTAAAGCTCACCATACCATGAAGAAAACCTTCAACGTCTACATTTCCCCCACCATCTCGTCCTTGTCTAGGTGCCCCGTGAACCAACCAAGCTTTTAGGCCATGCAGGAAACATTGTTACTTGCAGATGATTTCTGACCACCATATTTCTGTCAGAACAAATCAAAATCAAAATTTTATCTCAGGTGCACCAGTAATCCTACAACATTATAAGCTGTTCCGGATGTAACCACTTAAAGCTCACCTGCTTTCCAATGTTGAATAGGATACACTTGTGTCTGATCAAGTATCTAATTTGGCACCCCATTGTGACGAAAACAATAAGAGTCCAGGAACAGAGCAAAATAGACCACACGACAGGAACATCAAACACGGGAAAGAATGTCATCACAAAAGCCATGATGAATGCCCTTGTGAAGGAGTACCTAGATACATGACAGCGAAAACAGTAGATTATTTTCAGGAACAGATAAATCCAAGATGGATCTGCAAAAGCAGCCCAATGGTGTTGGGGAAAGTGTTCGGATAGTAATTTATCCGATCAAACAAACTACCATAGATCACTAGCTCCCTAGCAACATGGTTCTATATAGAATCTGTATAAAACTATGAGAACCACCAACATTTAACATTATTCCTGCCAACTAAGGGCGATATAATATTTAACAAAATTGACTAAGAGAGAATAGTTTATGATTGAATTCTCAAATGTCTACTTGAAATCTTTTATCAGGTTATAGATAACGGTGGATGAAAATAATAAAAATACTAAAACTGTATTAGTACATAGATATACTTCATTACCAGAATTTGAACTCTGGAAGTCGGCGGATGAGTGGCTTGAATTCATTGAAACACTTAGTCGGAAGCAAAGGACCATCTGAATGTTCATGTTCAGGATCAACCAGAAGTGACAAAAACCCACTGAGCAAATTCACTACGTATACCCCGAGCCCATAAACAATGATGTAAAACCCTCGGACGTAATAAAGTCTTGAACAATAGACAGCCACTATAACAAGAGTCCCGATCCACCTACAGACAGTATGAGGTGTAGCCCTATCCAGATAATATCTATACATCCTCCATGCATCATGTTCCCATCGAGCAACAGGTGACACCACTGAGGCACCCTCGTCCCCAAATCCTTCCATTAGTTTTAATCTTCACACCGCAAATTTTACAGTACAAAACCAATCAAACCAGCATACAAATCCTCATATTCAAAGATAATAAAAAAAGCATAATAAAACAGAACAGAGCATGTCCCTGGATTTACCAAGATCGTGGAAAAGCTTTAATGACTATATAAACATGCAAGTGAAAAACATTCATTCAATTCAAGCTTCACATTCAATGAAAATGTTCTAAATTCATGGAAACATCAATTTCAAGAATCAAAATCTTCAGGCATACTCTCCACTTTCCAATCAAATCAACCATTAACACCCATTTATTTGAAAACAAAAAGGCACGAATAACTCCAGAATCACATAAACGCACCAAAATATACAAAAGAAAAGAAAAAAAGAATCCCTTAAAGATCAATATTTAACCATTGCCAAAGAAACCCAGAACAAAACCTATAGCCCCATAATCTTTCACTTCCCACCTCTTAGAAACCGAAATGTAGTTCCCAAGCTCCAAGAATACAATATCTCAATCAATCTAGTCAGAGTTTTAGAATCAAGAAACAAAGAAAATCCCCAAAATGTAAATGCCTAAAGAGAAAAAAGGACGTAAAAGAAGGGAAATCGATCCATATTGTCAGGAAAAAATGGAGTAGAGGTTAACCTCGAATAGCCTTTGTTTTGGCGTTTGCTAAGCAATGCAACAAAAACTTGTTGCAAAATCGTAGTAGACAGAGTTTGCTCCTGCAAGAAAGAAAGCAGTTTATTTTCTTTCAAGAATTGCAACACCTGATACTCGTGCAATTATAACCACCCCAAAGCGTACGGAAAGATGCGGTGGTTGAATTTTCCGTACAGAAAGCTTATTGTCTAGATTCTATATTCTCTACAGAAAGTTCCGTCAATGCATCTTGGAATAATATTTTGATGGGTTTTTAGAGGGTCTCCGTCTCTATGGTGTAAAAGCCAGAAGAAAGGAGGTGGCAGGTGAAGGTACAGAGCCTAGAGCTCTAAGGAGGGTTTTTCTTCGTTTTCTTTCTTTGTCATTAAACTGATTTCTGGCAACTTCAACCAATTAACATAGGGCTGGCAGGGGTCCCTTATCTCCTCCACCTTCGCCATGATAAAGAGCTCGATGGTGAAGGGGTAAATGAATTCAAAGCCGAACTTACATCCCAGATAGGCGACTGACAAGTGCATGCACTGAGCTGAGGTAGAAAGAGACAGCTGGCGGGAAGACAAAACACTCCATTTCTTGCATGAAGAATTTAATTAAACCAAAAGCAAAGATTGATATAACTTGGCAAAGCGTTGATAACATGGTTAACAAAAATTGATTGCAGTTAAGGCCACCAACATAAGAGAGGATTTACCAACCGATTTTACGTATCAACGCAAAGCACAGAAGAAATATCTCAGTAGTCCCCCATGCGCAATCCGCTACAAATATATCAGTTGGAACTTGGAACAAGCGCTTGACCCAGAAAAAAATAAATTTAAACCATTCGAATTTAAAGTCAACTTGAAACAGAGTCGTCCACTACTATCTGGCTGTCACAACTTCCGGGACTACAGAAGCATACACTAATGGCTAAAAATGCCACTTTTCATGACTACCACAAAGGCAACTAATACAACTGCATCAAGCACTTTACATTTGACAATATTCGTTCTCAGAAACGTAAAAGAATCTTTCTTCATTTGTATATAAACAATAAAGTTTCACTTCTGCAACATCAGCACTCTGCCATCATAAAATGCCAAGGCACAACTGAACTTTAGGTTTGTAAGTGCATATTAAAGTCCATCACAACACGAAGGAATGTCCCTTAAAATGGAAAAATCAATTGTCGTGAATCTTCATGTCTAAATATTTCCTTCCATCTGGTCCTTTTTCTAGGTGCCTATCACCCAGCCAAGCTTTAGTCCCCACGGGAGCCACTGCTACTTGCAGAAGATTTCTTACCACCATACTTCTGTTAAATACCAAACAAACCAGAATGTTATCTCACATAACAGCAGTCCTACTGTAAAGAAAGGATGTTACAGCAACCACAGTTATTGGAGGTGTGAATAAAAGGTGGTTGCGTGGAAGAGAAAAATAGAGGTGTAAAGCACTCAGAAACTCACCTGCTTTCCAAGACTGAATGGAATATATTTGTATTTGATCATATGTGCAATTTGGCGCCTCATTGTAAGGACAAAAAGAACAATCCAATAACATAGCAAGATAGGCCAAAAGACAGGAACATCAAACATGGAAAAGAAGGTCATAACAAATGCGATGATGAATGCCTTTGTGAAGGAGTACCTGAATGTAATGGCAGAAACAGCAGGTTATTGGCTAGCATAGATGAATCAAAGATGGATCCCCAAAAGCACCCCTCAGTAGCTGAGAAAAGGCTTGGGATAGAGAAGCATATGATCTTAACCAAACAAACTACTAAAAATATTTACAAAACTAGAATCTGCAAAAATTATGAGAACCACACATGTATATTGCCAAGTGTCCAAAAAAAAACATGAAGGGGCTACATATAACCAAAAAATCCTCGAGAGTGAATCACTCATGATGGAAGTCTCAAAAGACTACTGGGAATCATTTATCAGGTTATAAGGAACAACAAAAGCAATTACTCAACAGGATAACTGAAATGATAAGCATACCAGCAGCATGGGGGTATTTACAAAACTAAATGCCACGAGTGGCAAAACTGTTTTTATTACCAGAATTTAAACTCAGGAAGTCGTCTAATGAAGGGCTTGAATTCATCAGAACCCTTTGTCGGCAATGAAGGACCATCTGAAGGGTCAATTTCAGGATCAACCAGTGGTGACAAAAACCCAATTAGCAAATTCAGTATGTATATTCCAAGCCCATAGGCAATGATGTAAAATCCTTGAACATAGCAAACTCGCAAACAGTAGATAGCCCCTACAACAAAAGTGCCAATCCACCTGTAGACCGCATGAGGTGTAGTCTTATCAAGATAATACTGATACACCCTCCACACATCATGTCCCCATTGTGCAACAGGCGATGCCACAGAGGCACCCTCAGCCCCAACTCCCTCCATCCAATTTAATCTTTCACAATCCTGTCGATTTGATAATACAAAACAAATTAAACCAACAGCACACTAAAACAACACAGAAAATGCAACAGATACCACTGCCCATATCTACATGCGCCTGTACACTACCATGTTCATTTCATCTGTAAAAGTATGAGCTTGCTTCCTTTTGATCAATACCCATTCAATTTCACGAACCATAATCTTGACAAGTAATTGATTTCCAATCACCACAAAAAAGGCATGAATCTTCTCAATTGCTACCGAAATCACATGAGATGAAGCAAAATATAAACTGCAAACCGATAAATATTTACCAAATTTATGTTCAAAAAGAAAAGAAACAGATTTACAAGAGCCCATGTGCCAAAATGGATGCAAGAAACATAAAAACTATCCAACACGCTCAAAACACTTCACCTTCCCTTTTTTATGAACCCAGACTACGTCAAAAATGAAATCTAACATATTTGAAAGAAGCCCAGATGATAAATGCACAAAGAAAAGCACAAAATAATAATCCAACACCCTAAAAACCCTTAACTTTCCCAAAAATGAGGGACCCAAAATGCATTTAATGAGCTTCACTTAAGTAACCAAATAAAAAAAGGTACAAGATCCGTGCAATCAAGAAACAAAGAAATACTTTCAAGAACCCAGAAAATACAAGAAATAGATCTATAATTAACAGAGCATATGAATCGAGAACCATAAGCTTACGAGCTGATTGGGTGGCAAGAGATATGGAATTAAAGGCAGCAAAGAATCAGATAGTAGATGTAAAAAACATCAAGTAAAAATAATGGAAAAAAATATGTAAGGAGAAAGAAATAAAAAGATTGATTATGATAGTAAAGAAAAAAAAAAGAAGAGGGGCTGACCTTAAATGGTCTTCTGTTTTTTGGAGGGCTGAGGACTGTGAGAGATAACAGCGGAGGAACACAAGGTAATATTTGGAGGAGAAATATGTGCAGATCGATCTGTGAGAGCCAGTGCCTGCTTGCAGGGATATGTTTGGTATTTTCCTAGTTTTTAAAATTTTATTTCTGAATTTTCATTAAAAAAACAGAATAAAAAAAGAAGCGAAGAGGGTATTATTTTATGAGTAGTGTTTACGGAGGAAGAGGGTGTTTGAAAGATAGGTGGTGATGTTTTGTGGGGACACTCCCATAAGGCTCATCTTTATTTTCGCAACAATTTTGCAGTCAAGACTTAAAATCAGATGTTTGAAGATAGATTATTTACGTTAGTCAACATTTTTTTTTTTTTAGTTTTCATTAATCAAATTGATGTTTCAAAAAATTCAAGTAGTTTAAGATTAAAGTTTATATTTTGAATTATTTGTTAATCTTTTGATATTCATTATCCATGACCAGGTTAACTAGTGGTTGGTGTTTAAAGCTAGTAAAATGTCACAATTGGTGAATTTTTAGACTCTCTGCTTTAATAAATATTTTTTTATAGAAAAATATAGTGATATTTTAAGGAGAGATTGAAAATAAATAAGTAGCGGAGAATCCAGAATATATTTTTATATAAATAGGAGAAACCAAAATATAAACAAAATATATTTGATGCGTCAGGATAAAACATCTTTAACTTATCAAAATAAAATATTTTTGACTTATCAAAATAATCATGTAGTCTAAAATTATTAAAGCTAAAAAAAACATGGATTCAATGTCTAGCTAAGCGAAGAGATGGTAAGTCTAGTAGCTCATCAGATTGACTGAGCTTAAAGATGGGGCGAGTCTAGTAGCTCATCAAGCTTATATATGTATGGGTTTAGGGTCTGAAAGCTCGTCAGACTCATACATATCTAGATTCAATGCTTGGATAAGTCTAGAGATAATTGGTCTAAAAACTCGTCAAACTCACATATATATTTAGATCTAGTGTCTAACTGAGCTCGGATATAACGAGTCTAACAACTTGTGAGACCTATACTTGTCTTGTATTAGGATCTTGTAGTTCGCCAGACATATATACCTAAATTCAAAGTATGGCTAAGTCTAGGGATTGTGAGTCTAGTTACTTGTTAGACTCATACATGTTTAATGTTTGATTGAGCCAATGATAGTTGGTTTGTAAGCTCATGAAACTTATATATATATATATATATATACAATCAACACTTAGTTGAACTTGGAGAAGATGGGTTATTACCATGTCTTTGGTTATTCTCTTTACAAAAAAAATGGTCTAAGTAAAAGCAAAAAGTATTGATCAATCAATAACCTCTCAAGTCTTTGTTTATTATACATAAAGATCTTAGAAGTCTTTGTCAACAATAATTAAATCTTTTATCTTCTTCATAAAATTTTGCATGTCTCATATAGAATCGTTGAGATCTTCAAGTCTAAATAGTTGTCTTTACTATATGAGGAGGTGCCCTTTGGAAAGTAAAATAGCAGCTAGCTCTTAATAAGATAATCAAGTGGAATTTTTTTAGATATATAGGTACATGAAAAAAATTCATTTGACGATGGGAAAAAAATTGTAATTATGGTTATTCTTACTTATGACTTTTCCTTTACTTTCACTTTCTATTATTTTTTAAAATCAAATCTTACAACAAAACCCCAAATCATATTTGCTTTAATCCAAAAAAAGAAAAATCTATTTTAGACATTTCTTTTATCAGAGTCTTTTTCCTTATCTTTCTTTAAGAAAATGGATTCTAGAAATGTCAAATCTATTTAGGTGCTCCTATCCCCGATGAGGAGTTTAGGTTTTAACTCAAGCTCGAAAGAAGCAACAAGGGATAAAGGTTCATCAAACTGGGTTTCAAGACAAGAAAGGGTGTAATGTTGGCACCATTCCCAAATAAAAGGTGATGAAAACTTCTTACATGAATCTTTCTCCTACCTCTGCTAGAGATATCTAGGATAAAGGGTCATATACAAGTCCTTCTCTTCTTTTTTTTGTTAGAGACACTCGAGAGAGAGAAAGTTTGCCTTAAACTCCTCGGGATGACATCCCTAACAATGTTAATGTTGAGGATGTAAAACTTATAACTCACCACCATCTTGGAGAGTACGTGACAAATGTCTAACCTTATGAAATGTATTAAAAAGTAAGCTATAAGCTCCACTTAGGGCTATTTTGAAATCATTGCCCTAATTTGTATATATACAATGGGGTATTATTTATCTCTCCAAGGGTTGACGAAGGAGGTGCTAGATTACTATCAGTTGGGTCCAGGCCAATTATATCCTAATAGATTGACAATTATATCTTACAATGTTTTTAGAAGCTACTACAAATTGGTTGTTGACACCAATGGTGGTAATGATATATGATGATTCTTCATCTTTGCCAATATAAACAATAGCACTATAAAAGAACATTTTAGATAGAAAGTTGACATATGTCAAGAAGTGAAGGGGAAATGGTTGGTTATAAGATTTATTAGGATGCTTAATCTTAGAAAAGGACTATAACTAATTTAGGGTTGTTCCTACTATTGGAGATTCCTCTTAAAAAGTAAAGAACAAGCCTCGTCTGAGCTTGGATGAAAAGAAAAATTATTTTATGATAGCCTTAATTTTAATTGAATATAAAGTTAATACGATGCTCAAAGGATACTACTATATTGTTTTGCATAGTATGTTATTTCAATGCCTTATTCCTAACCTTTTGTGTTGCTTTACTTATAACCTTTAATTTGTTTTTGTCTTCGTAAGACTAATAGATGAAGAAGAATGAGAAGTTTCAGTAATGCCTATTAAAAAGAGTTTACTCTGAAGGTCTTTGTCTACCGAATTTGGTGGATGTCTAGGTGAAAAGGTGATGAGGGAATCCCCTATCATTATTGGTAAATTCCTTATTCTTTAGGGTTTTGTCTCTAAGAATAAAATGGTGGGGTTTATAATTTATGTAAAAGACATAGGTAGTGAGTTTATCTAGCCAATAAATAAGTAAAGTTGACTCCCTTTACAATGATTGTAGGTTCGAAGACTCATTTTAAGAGGAGGAAAGCTTTACCTTAATATAAACTTAAGCTTTAGCCATATCGATAGAGGTTTCTAAGTCAATATTTCCTCCTTTTCAACGTCCTATATTTATTGGATGATAAAAAACAATAGTTTAGGGTTCCATTAGGGTTGACTCTAAGGAGTTCAATGATGATTTGCTGATTTGGCTCATGAGCCTTTTAATTCTCCAATTCCAATGAAAAAAAAGAGGCTTATAAAGGATATTGTTGGTGGAATGTCATAACTTGAGGAGACTAACTTTGAGGTGGTGAAAGTGACGAAGAGTATCCTTACCATCCCATTAAACACTTCATAATGTTTGATGAAAGTGTTTTTTTTGTAATTATTAGTTTTAATTGGTCATGTGACTTTTAACATAAGGAATTCTCCTATTTCAATTTTGGGTTTGTTTTATGATTACCATTTTTAACATTTACCATTAGCAAACCTTCATGATGTGCACCCACTCTTGAAGGCACTAAGAGACCTAAATAAGGTATATGAGGAAAGTCATAACCTCAAACAAGACAAATCAAAATGCCTTTAAACAAATCTAAGAAGGGAATATTGTTGTAAATATCGAGTTGTAGAGTCTTAAAGTGGCTTATTCAACGCGGAAGGACGAAGCATAAATTTTTGCCCTTGATCTTGGATATAATTAAAAATAAATTTAGCCTGCTTATAACAAAGTGGTCTCTTTAAGATAAGAGCTCCTTGTAATAAAGACGTTATGAGCTAGTCTATCGACTAAAATTGTTGTTTTGAAATAAGCATAGCATTCTCAAATTGTTGGAAGTTTCAAGGGACTATTGGGGAGCTCCAATAATGTTTTAGAGGGTTGATATAATTAACCATGACGGTGGGAGACAAGATATTTCTTGCCATATACACATGTATTTTTTTTCCAAGAGAAATGTTGGTGGATTTCAGTGTAACTTTCCATCTCATCCATATTCTTGACTTTGCAGACATATTCCTAATAAGGGTTATTGATACCTATTGTAGGGAGTACCTAATTGAAGATTTTAGGCTAGATTATTAATTCCTTACACATACAAACACACATGTTTTTTAATGTCTTGGTCATATAGGGTTGACCATTGCAACGTACTTTAGTAGAAAATCTCATCTATAAAGTTTAATTATCTTAATGTTTGCTCGTATAGATATAAATCCTTTCTATAGAGATCTTATATTGATTCAATGCTTATACTTAGTTGAATATTTAAAGATATAATATCCATACTTTGTTGAGTATTCTCATTTTTAAGATTTGAATTGTTTGAACTTAACAAGGTTTAAAATGGTTTTGTCTTTTTTATATAATTGAGAAGAGGTCTTTCTTATAGGTTTCCTTTTATTAATCCGAATGTCTTTTTTCTATAATTGAGAAGAGGTCTTTCTTGTAGATAGACCTATTTGATTTTATGTTTTGTAGGTGGTTTATTGACAAAACACTTCAATGATGAATTATTTAATGACCAAAATTGTTCCTCGATTGCATAGTTCTCAAGAAACAAACCATATAAGACATCTAGTCCAAACTAGACCTTGAGAATGGTAAATTAGAATCCAATAATGAATAAAACCTCTCTAAAATCTTTAAAGAAGTGATAGTTATAAAGACTGACAAGGAAGATATTTATTTAAAGAGATAGGTTGGAGAAAGTTTTTGAAGGGAAAACAAAATTGGTGATAGATGATCAAGAGAGGCATGAGACCTTGAAAGAGATACAAAGGAGCTTGACTAAGTTGCATCGTGTTTCTTAATATGGTTATTTTGGTAGGTTCAAGGTGTTATTATATATTCCTTATAACTAATCAATTGGTTACATGTAGGATTAACTTTTCTCATGTAAATTTTATGTAATTTATTAATAATAACCTAATTATCTTTAATATTCATCAAATAGTTTATTAATGAATATAGTACTTGTTTAAAAACTCTAAAGCAAAGATAAAGTCTTCAAGACAAAAATGATTTGCAAAAGAAATTATAAAGTTTTTATAATTATGGTATTCTTATTGCATTAAAATATTGTTTTCTAAACATCAATTAAAGTTATTATGACTGGTTATTATTTTGTTTTATGAAAGGGAGCAATTGTTATTTGTTAGAACTAACATGCAAGTTTGTTAGATGACTTGTACACTAAACTAACCTATATGAGAATTTTATATGGATAGATCTCCTATATATATGGAAAAACTCATGTAATGATTGTATAAGTAATCTTTAAATTTGAGATCACTAACTTATCTTATATAGAGAGTATTTGTATTTCAATCCTGCTACACGTTGTCCTAATCAAGGGTAACAAATGAGCAAATATTAGGTATAACATAAACTATTTAATGGTATATAGTAATCAAGAGATTATTTATCACCCTAAGTGAGTTAAAAAAATATTTCATGTGTTCTCAAATAGTATTGATTGTAAATTCTTACTCAAGATAGAATGAGATTTGAAAAAAAAATTAAATCTTATTCAAATAATCAATGATTATGGTGTTGATAAAAAAACATGATTTTTCAAATCTTATTCAAATAATCAATGATTATGGTGTTGATAAAAAACATGATTTCGTAGAGTAGACACACTACATGTTATAATATTTAAATCAGAACATTATTAATAAAGGGATAATAATTACACTACAAAGCTAGTCATTGAAAGATTATATCAAATTACTTAAGACTTTTTTAATATTTGAGAGATCATGACATATTGCTTGACATTGTACTTGATCTTCAAATATAAATCAATCAATTATTTAATTGATAATAAATTAATATTTTTAGTATAACTTGATATTTCTTCACCCATGCTCTTTTATCCAAACGACTCTAATATCCATTTAAAACAAGCTTTAAAGACCTTACGTTGAACCACCAAAATTATTGAAAATCTCTCCAAAAATTTCTAAATGGCTTACCAACCATATAAACAACAAAGGAAAATAGGATCACATCGCCCCCCTTTCATGTAACCTATAATGGTTTAGTGATAAGAAAGTCTTAGTTAAGATAGTTGTAGTAAGTTGATCTTTCTTTGCTTTTATTCAATAAAAGCATTAATAACTTTTAACACTAATAATTCCAACAAATTTTGATGGAAACAACACTAACCCAAAGATGGCAAAGGCAACAAAATTTTGTCTTTATCTGAAGTTCAATAAGCTTCCATTTAAAACTTTCATTAGTTGCTCTATATTGTCCAATTTTGTCTAAGCATAACAATTTAGTGACTTCAACAATTATGTCCATAATTCTTTATCTGAAATAAACTTCGTGATGCTTTTTAAGAAATTCATAATTTAAGCATACTCCTCAATAATAGAGGTTATACCAATGTTTTTAAAGGTGAAACATCTATAATATGGATTATAGAAAATGCAACAAGGCTTTAACTACTAAAAATATACAAGAATCTTCATTAGATGAGTGATGCTTCCATACATCTTCTCAAAAAGACTCTCATCCATATAACCCATGATTAGCACAAATTTGTCTGTTATTTTTAGAACAATGTACTTTAGTTATATATGGTAATTCAACTAGTTGCATCATTTCAAGTTTTTGCTCGTATTCAGAAAAAGTTATAAAGCTATGGTTTCAACTCTGAAAAATCTTGTAGAGTTCAAGACTTTTTATCAGGTATGCCTTAAATAAAAAAGAATTATTAGAGAGTCAAACATCCTTAAGGCAGGTTCTAATCACTATATAAAGGGTAGACTTACTATTTGCCCTAAAAATGGTCCATGATCTACAATTTAGGTCCTTTTAATCATTAAAAATTCATTTTTGGTATAATAATTTAATTGTATTATGTTTTAGGTCATAATTAGAGAGATAAGTAGTGAATTCCATGATGAGAGAGAAAATCATTGTTCAAATCATTTTTTATAATTAAAATGGTCTTTCTTGGTATCCACAAGTTTCATGCAATGATAAAGGCTTCATAGCGGTTTCTTATAGATATTACTTGAAAATAAATATAAGTCATTGAAGCTAAAACAAATTTGGCTTGATTTCTGTTTTTTAGACCTTTTTTAGGTATTTTAGGTAAAAGGGTTGGTTTGTTGGTGTTTGAAAGGTGATGAAGAGTTTTTTTTGGTTGAAATTTCTTAAAAAATAGGTTTTTTAGGGGGGAAATGATGACATTATTTTCTAGCCACCACTATAGTGATTGTAATATAGGCTTCCAAGTGAAATATGGTCTGCTTGGTAAATGATATTTTGCCTTTTATTTTTTATTTTTTTAAATGAATGACAGGTTGTCTATTTTTTATTAAAAAGAAAAACAAGCTCAAGTCTGCAGGCTCAGGCTTGAATTCTCACCTATATGTTTGGGCTCTTAATTACAATGGCTTAGACGTGTTGGGTATAAGCTCTCAAGCCTCTCTTTTTTTTCCCTATATTTTAAATGTAAATTTAAGGAAAAAAAAACTATTTAACTTAGTGGAATCTATGACTTGTATCACAAATTTGACGAGTTATACAACAACACTTGAGTTATTATAATTTTTTTATAATATTGCTTTTTTTTAGATAATATATTTTTTTAATATATTTTTTTAAAATAATTTTTAATTTTGTATTTCAATAAATATCCCTTTATTATTATTATTATTATTATTATTATTATTATTATTATTATTATTTCTTTCTTATTTAACCTTTTTTAAATAAAGTTTTCTTTTAATGGTGTTGTGTGCATTTAATTTTTGAAAAGATTATTCTAATTCACCTATATTATTAATGGTATAGGTGAACTTTATTTTAAAAATAAAAATATTGATTTTCTAATAATATTTCTAATATGTGTAGTCTTGCATTATATTTTTTTATTCAACCAATTTAATATATGTGTCTAATTATATTATTATTATTTTATTAAGAAATTAACGTTGTCTAACACAAATGAGTAAAAATCATGTTTTGCAAAAATAAATTTCTTGATCTATATATCTCTTGATTTTTCCATATTTATTTTTATTTATCGATAACATTAAAGCATGTGGTCTTTTTATTGTAGACAAAACACCATGTTACATTATTCACATCCTCGTAGATTATTGTTCACATATTGTATCTTTTGATTTTTCTCATCTAGTTCCTCAAACTTTTATTTTTGATAATTTGACCCTTAATTGAATGTTAATAGCTTATGATTTCTTAGGAGAACAAAACATAGAAAGAAGGAGGACCTAAATGAAAAACAAAAAAAATAAAAAATGGTGATGTGTCCAAAATTTTTTTAAAAAAATATTTTGGTTCTTAAGATTTACAAATAAATAAATTTTATTTCCCTTAAAATGTCTAAGAATCAATTTTGGTGCATAACTTTATTTCTCTTATATTTTAACCTTTTCTTAGAGAGAGAAGAGCGAGATAGTTGTTGGATTCAGACATTAAAGTGAGAAAGTCAATGTTTACAATGATTTCAACTACCAAAATTGTTTATCTTGGTAGTAAGGGGTTGCATTTCATGAAAGGGGTTTTACTTAGGTATTTCTGAATCTTGGAATTCCCTAAAAGTCCATATTGCGATATGAAAAGAAACTCATTCTAAAAACTTTTCTATGTTTGTTCAACATTGTCTTGTTCATATATATTCTACCATTTTGTAGAGAAATATTGTTTTGATTTCATAATATTATTTTACATCTTCAAAGTGGATGCATGACTTGGATTCAAGTTGAAGGTAATGTATTTTAGCCAAATAATACAAATATCATCTTAAGATAAATGTGAATAAAAACAGTCATCTACGACATGTATATTAAACAGGATTAACCTTGCTTTTATGTTTTTTTTGCAACAATATGCACTCTTCATCAATTCCTAACAAATTTATTGCTTAAATAACCTATTTTTCTTAGTTAAAAAAATCTAACTCTTGTTTGCAAAACATGATTCACATGGAATGAAAATATTGTTCACTAGACTATATAATGCTTAGACTGGTAATTATTGGTATAATGTCGAGCCTTTATATTTTTTCATGAGGGTGATCACTAGAAACAACGAAATACCATTTTTAGAGACCAAATAGTTAACCTACCTTCCATCTCATGTAAAGATGTTTCAACTAACATTTAAGGTGTATGGTCCCTACATATTGTTTTGCATCAAGGCAAACCCTTCTTCAACCATCATAAATTCTGGATTTATAGGGGACATAATGGTCACCACTTAAGAAATATATGTTGTAGAGTTTGAGTAACAATCAAGAATTTTGTTCATCATGCAAGAGTTACAACCACATGTTATCCCTTGAAGGGCAAATTCATTTAAAAAGACATGCACATATATTTAAACATGTATTCCTATAGTTTTAAATGAAGGTCCCTCAGATGTTTCTTCGTAAAGAGTCAAGAGTGGTCAACATCTATTAATACAAAAAACAATTTGCTTTAATTAAAATAAAAATGCTCATTACTTTTTATGAGTTGGTAACAAGAGCCTCTACCTTACCATGAAATCAACTTGTGACCCATGCTAGGATGTCATCTAAGAAGTTCAAACACATTCATCAATAGAGACTACATGAAAATTCAAGTTTCTTTCCAATAGATATAGCAAGTTCATGTGTGAACTCAGCTTCATGAAGCATCAAATAAAGAACCAATATTTTTTTTGAGTTTTTTTATACGAATCATGGTTAGAAATGAATATCAAGTGTCATTTGTTTTGACTGACACTTCAAAACCCCATCTAAAAATATCACTTGATTCCCCTCCTAATCATGTGAAGTTTTTACGACATTAATAAATGAAGGAGTTTTATGCCACGACACACAATAAACAATGTTATTTTATGCATAATATTGTTATCAAATAACAAAAGATCCCTAGTTTGAAGAGACGACATATCATTACAGAATTTAGCCTGATGGTTAAAAGCTCAAAGCATTTTGCGCTACAAGATGATGAGACTCTTAAAGCTTAAGTTTTGATCGCCTAGCCACAAAAGAAGTTTGACTATATCATTACATTATAACTAAGTTAATTGAATCAATAACTTGGAGAATGAAGTTGTTTGATGAAGTGAAGATTGCCTCAAGAAGAGTCCCTTCATCATATGAAAATGGAGATTTATTGCTTATATTGCATTTCTTATACAATCTATGAGGGTAATGATAACAAGGATATCGTGTTTGCCGAATTCAACAGAAAGCTCACCACAACTTGAATTGATAAGGAGAGTAATGTCATGGAAGCATAAATAATAAAGGACTACAATAAAAGACAAAGAAACAAAAAAAAATCACCAAAAATAGGGTGTTTTGACAACGAAAGAGTCTCATGTAAGCTCTACGGTGTTTTGCAATGTTGGAATTGTGCTGACAAAATAATATTTTTCTAATAAGATATTCTTCAACTTCAATACTAGAACTATTGATATGGCATGAAAAGGTTTAATCCATCAATATTTCTCATCTCAATTCACCTTTTATGGATGAGAAAGGGGCACAATGAAACATAACATTGAAAGTTTTGTTCCCTAAAGAGCAATTGCTCTAAGGCATCATTTCCTAATTGATGTGGTTTGAATAAGAAATATGAATAATTGCAAGAATCAAGTCTAAAAGATGGTGAGCAAGAGGCAGATCAAGTTGTTGAAGGATAATGTCATCACTAGTATCGACAATAAATAATTATGAACATAACAAAGATCGATAATTATTGACAAGACATAAACGTTTTTTGGAGAAACTGATTAGAGTGTCGCATTGTCAACAACATTGTTATGGAATCTCTTTGGCCATCGCTTTGTTTTAAGGTTTAAAACATTGTTTCAATGAAACATGTCATTTCATTATCTTTTTTTGTTTTAAAATCAAGAGATGTTTAACATTTTATTTTTGACAAAATATTTTGATCAAACTCCAACATATAAGGTTTGTCATTCTTGAAAACTAAAAGGTTGCTCTTTGATCGTAGAAATGAATCAATGTTTGTTAAAAATTATATCATAAACAATATAGGCTGACCAATCAATTTCTGAGCTCATTTATAAAATTTGAACCACACATCATAGAGCTAAGCTTTACCTGTATGTATATTGAAATGTAATGTAATCGATAGTTATGGACCTATGAATCATGACTCTTATAAGTCCAAATCATTACGTTGGACAAGGTTAAGATTTATAGTTCTAGCCGACCATGCTTGAAATGACAAAAGACCATATTTGTTTATCCCCTTCACTATTCTTGAAATATGTATCCGTTGTTAATCCTGATTTGAGTTTGATAAGATATTTCTTTGAAAAAATAGAATATGGATAACACCCTCACACTGGGACAAATGAGAGATTTTTAGTTGAGAAGATAAAGATAACCTTAGAATCAATACAAAAAGGAATACTAAGAATGAAAGCCTAACATTGAAGAACATGTTAAATTAAGGGAGGACGCGGCAAAATCCAAAAGTCAATGTCAAGGACAAGGAAAAAAACAAAGAAAAAAAGAATATTGAACTACACCATATTTTTTGGTATCTATGATAAAACCTCATGTTGAGGAAAAACTTACTTAGATTATTGTGACTCCAAGATAGGTTATTAATCAAATGAAGATTTTTAGTTGCTTTATTAGTCTTTGTTAAAGACAAAAAAAATTGAGAAAGTAAGATGAGAAATGATGGACAATGAGTTTTAGTATTTCCTTTTAAGTATGAAATTATCAATGAAAGGAATGACATAGTTATGAGTGGTCTAAAACATTGATTGATTGATAAGAAAATCTTGTTAAGTTGATGAATAGTTGATGGTGATCCTAGATTGTTGAAACCTGTAAATACCTTTGAGCATATGAATTTCCTTTTCTTTCAAAGTCATGAGCCCTAACCTCATTACATGTTTTTAAAAGCTTTTTTTTTATTTATCAAATATGTGATTTAATTGATAAATGGCTTTCTCAAAATTAGTAGAGCGTTTTCATAAGGGTCACGACTTTATGAACAGTTACACGTTAATAATCATGCTGATAAAGTAAATGATAAAAATGAGACAAATCTTCAACTAAACCTCGAGTCTTTACGTGAACCTCTTGTTGTTTAAAAATCAAAAAAGGTCACCTCGTCACATATCATCAATTGATATATCCAAAATCAAAAATTAAAATTAACACAAAAAAACCGTTAGAAAAACTATTTTGATCTCACAACGGGTCAATTTGTTTTTCAAAATACAAGACAATTAAAGGACTACACATATTTAATATCATATGTTGGGTTTTTGACCAAAGAAACTTGATTCTTAAAACACTTTTAAAAATTACCATCTCTTTAATTTCATTTCAATAAGTAGACTTGCATAAACATGATCTTTGAAATTTATATGTTGATTCTAGAACAAAAGAGTTTTGCAAATAAGAAAAATATTGATTGAGTTTGCAAAACTCTTGATAAAATGACAATGATAGTTTCTGATCATCGTTGAAAAATTTAGCAATTGAGGACAGAACAGTGAACCCTATAAGAGGATACAAACAATATTCCAATTAGTCGGGGTGCAAAAAAAAAGCAAATGATGATTTGTGAAATTCATGAAATCTATGATAATAAAAAATTTATCTTGATGAAAAATTGAAGAACAAACACATTCAAATCAACTAAGTGTAATGTTGTTGAATAGGAAACTCATGATTTAACAAACTTCTACAACAATTTAGAGTAACTTTGGACTTCAAAAATATTTTCATATTGCTTGACTATCTGCAATATAGTTATGATTTCTAAAAGATGTTATCACATGGTCCATATTGTTAAATATTAGAAAGAATACGCACCATTAAGGCTTAGTGTGGAGCAATCTATTTTGAAACTAATCAATTCAATGTGCATTTAATTGCATTAGTGTGGAGTGTGGACCGAAATTAAAGGGAGGGGACAAGATACCAAAATATATTTTTTTCGCCTATATAAACACACATGTTCACACAAAACAATGAAATGGAAGCAGAAATAAATAGAAGAAAATCTTGGGAACCCAAACCTATTTAATTTTCCCGTTGGCCAACCCCTAGACACAGACCACTCTCAACACCACCGATCCTAAAAACCCATACCTCAACCTCTCTCTAGATCTCTAGCCACTTATTCATGCGCCATCAGTGTTTTTGTATTGTTCCTGAGTTCATTTTATAATTTTATATTATTCTTGACATTCTTGAAGTACCTTTTTCTAATCTTGTTTATTCTTGAAGTACCCTTTTGTAATCTTGTTTATTTAAATTTGATTGTAAACTTGTAATTTGTACATGTGTAATGATAAATATAATTAAAAAAATGTGTGTGTGCTGTTGTTTTGTTTCAAATACTTGATAAATGCATACATATATTTATATATGTATAAGATAAAATTTTAATAAAAAACTATATTTTATTTGCATATAGCTAAGCCTCTAAAAAATACAAAAAGAAACATATCGTTTCATATTTTTATTCACAAACCAAAAAATACGTGCTTGCATAATAATCAGTTTAGTAAATCCTTGAGAATTTGACCAACATTTAATTATTTTGTAAATTTAATTAATGAGAAATAATTAAATAAAATTTTGATATGAATATTGGACCTATAAGTAGACTGACATTTAAATATCTAGAAATTAAAAAATCCTAGAATTATTCTAAGTTTTAACCAATTATTAATTGGAACATTTATTTTCACAACGCATGAATTGCAAAAAACTTATCCATTTTCGAGGATAGTTACACCCTATTAAGGAATCTACATGGAATTTTCTCTTAAAATTTATTTTGGGCTAACGCTTCCATAATAAAATTCAAAGAAACCAGATTGATTCACATAGATATATTTTACACATCCAAACCTTTGAATCATATCAAATTGCACAATACAACTTATCTCTAGTAGGGTGCGCTAAAGGTGATAATACCTTTGCTACCTATAACTATTCCTTTACCATTAAATCTTTGACCAGACTAGTGCACCTGAATTTTTCTAACAACCAAACAACTAGGTTGCGACTCTAACAACATCCCCCAACACTCTACAGAGACATGCAACAACTTGAGTAAAATATATTTTAGAAATTAAGAGCTTGAATATAATTAATAGAAAGATTATATTTATAGACTTGGAAAAACTAAGTAAGGAATTTATCTCAATTTTTTTAAAGTATAACCCTCTTAAAATACAAACAACACCCCATTAAAATAAAATAAAATAAACATTTTTTTTGTTATTCTTTAGTAAATTCAAAATAAATCTTAACCACACTACATGTCTTTATAGACAAACCATTATCGTTGTACCCACCATATGAGTGGACGTTACGTCCTCAACATTAAGCAGTGATCATCTATAACCCGATTCCTTAGGAGGAGTAAAGACAACACATACTGCCATAGAAAAATGTCACGTATATATCCGTGGAGGAAAGAAGCTCTGCATGGACACCAGAAATGCGCACATGCAACGGGCGAACATTGGAATTTATAATTATCTATACATCTAAAACAGATGATGAGTTGACGCACTGTTCACCAAGAAACAAATCATTATTCACGGTTACTATTATGCACAATTTTTAGGTCAATTCAGTTTATTCGGTTCGAGTCGTCCGATTCTTTTGCTCTACTACTTTTTTTTAAACAGTGAAATAACGAATTTCTTTCTCAAAAAAGAAAAAAAAAGGCCACTGGACTGAGGGGCTCGACAGTAATTGCACAATTCCGGCCCAGTCTGGCTCGCCGGTTTATTTATTTTTTAATATTTGTTTGCACAGTGAAATCACCCTTTTATCCCTAGAAAACGACAAAACCAAGGTCTATCCGGGAGGGGTGTCACAGTAATTTACTAATTTTTTAATATTTTTTTCCGTCGATTTACTGTTGTCGCGTCGTCAGACGCGCGATACATTTTCACGCTCACGCGTGTTTCGGAAGGCGCGTGTGGTGTATTCCGGCGTCCAAAAATACCCAACCGGCATCTAGCATAATTTTAAGCCATGTTATCTTCCCCCGGTGCGGTGCGTGTCAGTACATGGTGGCTGGAGACGTGTCAATGGTCATTCGAAATTTTCCGACCCTTTTCTCTCTCCTACCTGCGCATGTTGACGTCAGCGCAACTGTTTTTTAATTTAATTTCAATCCCTAAACCTTTGATTCGTTTTTTATGGTCCTTATTGCTATTATATAGGTTTTCTTTCATTTCAATTTCGTCCTTCAGTTGAAATTGATTATATAGTGTAGTTTCATTTAGGTCCTCATTCTTTGAATTTGCAGATTGGTCTGGAATCCTTAATATTTTGGTATCAAAGTTTTGATTTATTCTAATTTTATCCTTCCATGCAAATTTATTATAAATCCTTAATATTATTGGTATCAAAGTTTGATTTTTTTCAATTTTATCATTCCATGCAAATTAATTATAGATTTAAGTTTCATTTCGGTCCTAATTGTTTTAATTTCCAGTTTTATTTTAAATTATTTAATTTCATCGGTATCAATGTTTGGATTTATTTCAATTTTGTCTTTCAAATTAAATTTATTACATATGTTTTTTTTTCATTTTATACTTTATACTTTTAATCTTGGATTTTCTTTTAGTGCCTTTATTTTTTTATACATATTTCTTACATAGTTCCTATGTTTGTTCATGTTTATATGTACATGCTCTTAATATTTGTTTCCAATTTTTCTGTATTTCCAATGTTATGAAGTTTTTTTATTTAATGTTCAAATTTTAATATGTGCAGGTGATCATTTGAGAATTAATAATTATTATAATTTCTCTTTTTTTCCTTAAAGTCAAATAATTTCTTAAAATCTGATAATATTTATTTTTATTTTTTCATCTATTTTTTTTAATTTCTTTTTTGTTAATATTGTTAGGTTTTGAATTTTCTAATTATTATAGATAAGATATTCAAAATAATCGTAATGATTATTTGTTAGTTTTTTTTTCTGTTAAATATGTTAGACTAATTATATTTTTGGATATTTATTTAACATTAGCGCCTTAATACATATATATATATATATATATATATATATATAACCTAGGTTTTTTGGGAGAAAAAATTACTATCATTGCTCTAATTTTTTTTTAATATAATAATATGAGTAATAAATCTTATAAAATAAAAAATTATTGAATATGTTTTTCTAACAATAATTATGGTCTCGCCAATTTTTATTATTTCCACTGTTGTTAAGGTTTTTTTAAAATATTTACATTTTAATTTATGTTGGTGATTATTTAAAAATTTATATTTATTATTTTTATCTTTGTTGTTTTTTAGATTTTTTTTATTTATCTTTCAAGTCAAAAAAAATTTAAATCTACCTATATTTATTTTTATTTTATCATTTATTTAGGTTTTTTTCTTATAAATATATGAGACTAATTATATATTTTAATATTTATTTAATATTAGCACTTGAAAATATATAGAGAGAGAGAAAAAAAATGACCTAGGATTTTTTAAAGAACAAAAAAATAATATGAGTGTTCTTATATACTTTTAATATAATAATATGAGGAATAAATCTTATAAAATAAAATAAAAAGGATTTTGCATTTTAATTCTAATTTTGTCCTCTTTTGTTTAAGCTTATTTCTTAGAAAAAATTGATTCTAGGATTTTAGATTGTTTTTGTAGAAAACAATTCTTTAATATTTCAAATATGATATTACTAGGGGGAAAATGCAACTTACAAACAAAATGGGTAGAAAAATTTACCCAAATTATCTACAATTAAAAAATATATGGACCACTTCTCCTGAGTTTCGATTACACTGTTCCTTTTAAGTGGGAAAACAAATCATTTCTAATAGATTTGATCTATTACAATTTTATTAATTAAATATGAAAATAACCTTTAAAATAACCTTTCTCTTTATTTTAAATGCATTATATATAATAAAATGAATATACTAAAAAACTAAATAATTGAAAGTCTTGTAGATTGATTATTTTGCTCTAATGTATAGCGTTATTTAAAAAATCAAGAACTATGAATATTTTTTGACATGTCATAAATTTGCTTTTGTCTGCGACGAAGCATAGGGCAACTGACTCATATATTTTTTATTTCTAGATAATTTGACCAAAGTTTTTCACCTGTTTTGTGTATGTGTAGCTTCGTATATTTTTTTTATTGATGTAATATTAGAAATGAAATATCATACTTAAAAAAGTTGCGGAAATTCATTTTTCACAAAAACAACATCGGTTAATGAATTATTGATTATTATTCTTATTATATTGTTAAATTGTCACAATTATTATAGCTATTATTGTAATAATTATTGTAAATAATTAATATTTTAATCATTACTGACAATATTATCACTGCCAATGTCATTATCGTTATAAAAAGATTTTTTTTTATTTTCAAAGATTTGTTCTTTATATTATTATATTTGAAGTATTTCAGAATACTACGATTAAATTAATTTTAGAATTTTAATAAAAGATTACTTCATTTTTTATATAGTGAGAACCGAAAGTTTTGTAAGTTGATTATTATATTAATATATATAGCATTATAAAAAAACTAAGATCATTAACCTTTTTTTGCATGTTAAAAAATTTGTTTATGGCTATGGCGAATTGGAGGGCAATTGGCTCGTATATTTTTTCATTGTAGATAAATTGTCCCAATTTTTCCACCTATTTCGTCTACGTGTGACTTCGTATATTTTTTTATTAATGTGATATTAGATATGAAATATCATACATAGAAAAGCAACAAAAGTCAATCTTTAAGAAAAATAACATAAACTAATGAATTATTTTGATTATTATTGTAATTGTTACTATCATGATTGTTATATTATTATAATTATTGTAGTTGTCATTATAAATATTATTATAAATAATTCATATTCTAGTTATTATTGCTCATACTATCAATGACACCATACTTATTGTTAGAAAAAGCAATTAAATTATTTTTTTATTTTATAGGATTTATTCCTCATATTATTATATTAAAAATATTTCAGAACACTGATATTTTTTTTTTTACAAAACTAAGTCATTTATATATATATATATATATATATATATATATATATTAAGGCGCTAATATTAAATAAATATCAAAATATATAATAGTCTCACATATTTATAAGGAAAAAAACCTACAAATAATCATTATCATTATTTTGAATGCCTTATCTATAATAATTAGAAATTTCAACACCTAAAAATATTAACAAAAAAAGAAATTAAAAACAAAATAAATGACAAAACAAAAAAAAATATTATTAGATGTTAAAAAATTATTTGATTTGAAGAATAAATAAAAATTAAAAAAAAAACAAAACAAAGAGAAAAAATAATAAATATGAATTTTCTAATGATCACAACACAAATTAAAATTTAAACTTTAAATAAAAAACAACCTTAATAATAATAGAAAATCTTCCGAATCATGCCCGAGGTGACTACTTTAGACCATATAATGCCTTTTTTAATTTGCATACTTCAGTTTCACATGAGGACCTGGTTTTCACACAAGGTGGAAATTCCATATACACTTCTTCAAGATCTGCATTTACAAAAACATTCTTGACATCGAATTGTTGTAAGGCCTAGTCTCGATTCATTACTATAGATATGAGAATCCGGATGATGTTTATTTTTGCAACTGGGGCAAAAGTTTCTTGGTAATTCACTCCATACGTCTGTGTGTATCCCTTCACGACTAACTTGCTTTGTATTTATCAATACTCCCATCGACTTCTAACTTCACTGTGAATACCCATTTACGCTCAACTTTCTTCTTTCCTTTTGATAGTTGATATAACTCTCAAGTGTTATTCTTCTACAATGCCTCCATTTCCTTATTCATTGCCTTGATCCACTTTGGGTCTGCTAATGCATCCTGTACATTACTAGGAATAGACACATTGGATAATTGAGTAACAGTAAATGCATATGATTCTGATAATCTATGGGTAGAGATATAGTTACTGATGGGATATTTAATTTTGTTTTTGGGATCAGGTTCATACTATTTTTTTAGGACTCCCCAGTTTAGGGTTTGTGGGTATCTATTGGTCACATTATTTTCTAAGACAAGAATTTCATTTATCTCATTAGGAATAGGATTTAGGGGTACCTGAGGGGACTGAGGAGAGACAATCTCGATCTGCTTGCGTTTGTTGTTTCTTTTGCTATAGTGTGTGATAAATTATATTACCGATGTGTTTGCGTAAATTTTCATATGTAAAAATAATCGATATACTCATATGTTTTATTTTGAGTAAATTTGAAAATAGTAAAGGATAATAAGAGAAAAATGTGTTGAAAAACAAAATGTAATTATTACACTTTGACTTTGATGATATACTTAGAGTATGATTGAAGTTGTTTTTTAAAGTACTTTTTGTTTATAAATGCATCAAAATTAATATTTTTTTATTTTCAAAACATTATTTTTGACATCCGCACATAAAAATGATTTAAAAATATCTAATTATTTTTGTTGCTGCCCAATTTTTGACCCATTAATTTTTCTGTTTCGAAAAGAATAAAAAAATACCAAAACAATCAAAAAATCCAAAAATATTTGGGCACACCAAAATATTGAAAGAGACAAGCAAGGATAAAAAAAAAACATGTTTTTTACTATATATACATATGTCAAGATCAATATACCTAGTTTTTCTAGCGACCTTGAATCAAATAATTAGTTGCAACTCTAACAACCTCTCTTTGACACTCCACAAAGACATGCAACAACTTGATTAAAATATATTTTAAAAATTAAAAACTTGAATATAATTAATAGAAAGATTATATTTATAGACGTAGAGAACTAAGTAAGGAATTTATCTTAATTGTAAAGTATAACCCTCTTGAAATATTTGAAATATATACAAACCACACCCTGTTAAAATAAAATAAAAAACACGTGCTTTATATAATTCTTTTGTAAATTCAAACCACATCACACATCTTTCCCAGACACACCATTATCATTGTACCTACAAAATTAAAGTCGTCAGCATTGAGCAGTGGTCGTATATAACCTGGCTCCGCAGGAGGAGTTAAGACAGCACATGCTGCCACAGAAAGCTGTCACGTATAGATGTGGAGGAAAGAAGCTCTACGTGGACACCATAAACGCGCACATGCACACGCGGGTCATTAGAATTTATAATGAGTGCTAAATCGGATGCATGCAAGCCGTATATAAATTAAGGTGCCCCTTTGAATTGCTAAACCTCGTTGTTCTTTAATTTCTTCTTGAGTTTATATAGTATCTGACCTATTTACTTCTATTTCAGTCGAGGCAGGATTGCATATGCATAGCATTACACAGCCTTGGTCTGGGTAAAGTTAATATCCCCTAATTGTCATTTCATTTTGAGAGGCTAGAGCTTAATTACTTGTAGAAGTGTTGGATTTTCCGAGAATGGAAGCAAAGAAATTGGGCCTGGTCCTCGGCATAAGCACTATTGTGGCAGTTTTTACTATGATTCTTCACCTCCTTGAAGCACCACAAGTCCAGCATGCGCTTCTGGGGTAGGGTTTTTTTTCTAATGGTGCTTGTCACCTCAAGCCACTTTCTCCCAATTAGCTGGTTCTACTACATATTCAAAATCTCTAATAATTAAGTTGCTAATACTTCCAGGGAATTCAATTTCATAATACCTGTAAGATAAAATAGTAGAGACAATTATATTGGCCAAAAAGATGAATTAGCCGTGTGTATTGTTCTCATTATATATATGGATGTTTACAGTGATGGAAAAGATTACAATGACTACAACCGTGACTTTCGGAGTAATCAACTATAGACTTCTAAACAAAACATAACAGCAGAGTTTGACAGTTTAATAAGGATTGGTATTCTAAGGATTGGTATCCTTGTCATCTTTAACACCTTCCCTCAAATTATTGGGTAAGGAACAGACCAATAATTTGTCACGTAAAGCACAGAACCGATCAGCAGTGTGGCCCTTGGTGAAGATATCTGCAACTTGATTGCGGGTGTTGATGAAACGAACTACGATATCTTTGTTAACAACCTTTTCTCTAATAAAATGATAATCTATTTCGATATGTTTTGTGCGTGCATGGAAGATGGGATTAGATGCCAGAGATATTGCACTGAGATTATCACACCAAAGTATAGGTGGTGAAGGCAAGGAAATGTGTAGCTCTCGCAAAAGCATACGAATCCAGTATACTTCAGCTGTTGTTAGTGCCAAGCTCCGATACTCTGCTTCTGTACTAGACCTGGAGACAATAGGTTGTTTCTTAGAGGACCAAGAAACTAGACATTGCCCAATAAAGATACCATAGCCAGTTGAAGAACGCCTATCATCAGGATTACCCGCCCAGTCCGCGTCACAGAATGCATGCAAGGCCACCATGCTTGGTTTATAGTGAAGACCAAAATCAGCAGTGTGTTTTAAATAACGAAGAACTCTCTTCGCAGAGGTCCAATGTGTGCTGGTGGGAGCTTGCATATGTTGGCACAATTGGTTTACTGAATATGCTATATCAGGACGTGTTATGGTAACATATTGTAGAGCCCCGACAATGTGTCTGTATTCAGAGGGATCATCTAATAGCTCACCATCAGTCTTTGACATCTTTGTTCCAGAGACGCAGGGAGCCATGTAAGGTCGAGCGCCTACCATATTAGCACGATCAAGTAAATCAACAATATATTTAGATTGTCGTAAATGCAAACCTGTATGGTTACGTGTAGCCTCTATCCCCAGAAAATAACTCAAGTCACCCAAGTCCTTCATCACAAATTCAGATTTCAGCTGTGATATAAGTGAGAAAATTGTTGGATCGTCGTTACCAGTGACGATGATATCGTCAACATATACCAGTATAAACACATGCAGTGTATCTCTATGAAGAGTGAAGAGCGAGTAATCCACATGTGAGCCAGAGAACCCGAGATCAAACAGAGCCTGTGATAGTCGAGTGAACCACGCACGTGGTGCTTGCTTGAGGCCATAAAGGGAATGATGCAGACGACAGACAAAGGTAGGATGTGCAACACTGATAAACCCCTTTGGTTGTTCCATATAGACTTCTTCATCAAGATGTCCTTGTAGAAATGCATTAGAGACATCTAGTTGTCTTGTAGTCCATCGAAATTGAACAGCCAAGGCCAAGATAATTCTGACAGTTGTTGGTTTGATAACTGGGCTAAATGTCTCAAAGTAATCAATTCCACACCTCTGGTCAAATCCTTTGGCAACTAATCTCGCCTTGTAGCGATCAATTGAGCCATCAGGTTTCTGTTTGATCTTGTAAACCCATTTGTTGCGCACAATATGATGAGATGAAGGTCGTGGACAGAGTGACCATGTACCATTGTCTAATAATGCTTTGAACTCGGTTTCCATGGCGGCTCGCCATTCTGGTTTTGAGCTTGCCTGTGTATAAGTGGTAGGTTCAGGTGGAATGACAACTGTGTGGAAGATTTGAAGTGGGTGTCGTGAAGAATAATGGGCCATGTAATTTGGGAACTGGCGAGGTCGAGAATGACCTGTTTGTGAGCGAGTAACAATGCGAGGGACATGAGATTGCTCAACAGGGGCTGGTGAATCAATAATGGGAGGAATGGTAGAAGGAGTTGGATGCATGGGTAAGTCCTGATTTGGATGGGGTGGAGAATCCAGAAAATTATGAGTAATTGGAATTTGAAGAGGAGAAGAAGACATACCAGTGAGTGACGTAGCAGCGGGAATCACGATGCCATCAGGGGAGTGAATTGGTGTCTTTATCTTGGCTGGAAAATGTGTTTCATCAAATACCACGCTACGGGAGATGTAGACGCGTTCACTTATGGGATCAAGACACCTGTAGCCTTTTTGACTAGAGCAATAGCCAATAAACACACATGGAATACTACGATATGATAATTTGTTTTCAGCATATGGGCGTAACAAAGGATAACATCGACATCCAAAGTTTCGTAGAAAAGAATAATCAGGTGCCTTTTTGTATAGTTTGAAGAAAGGATCATCATTATTTAAAACTGGCGTGGGTAACCTGTTGATTAAATATACGGCAGTTAAAAATGATTCAACCCAAAATTTCTTAGCAAGACCAGATTGTGCAAGTAAAGTGAGTCCCATATCAACAATGTGACGATGTTTTCTTTCGGCAATCCCATTTTGTTGAGAGGTATGTGGGCATGTTCGTCTATGTAAGATACCATTGTCCATGAGATATCGAGTGAAATTTGACGAAATATATTCACCACCATTATCGGTTTGGAAACTTTGAATGGGAGTTGAAAATTGTTTTTCCACAAGTAGGCGAAACTGAATGAAAGAGTTGAAAACATCAGATTTATTGGCAATTGGATATAACCATGTGAATCGGCTAAAATCATCAATAAATAAGACATAGAATTTAAAACCACTAGGTGAAGCAAGTGGTGCAACCCAAACATCTGAGTGAATCAAAGCTAAAGGGCTAAATGTCTCTCGATGAGAGGAGGAAAAAGGTTGTTGGATGGATTTTCCAAGTTGACAAGATTCACATATAAATTGTTTTTGCAGTGAACCAACAAGAGGTAAATTGGACTTGAATGAAATGTGACGCAATACTGATTCAGATGGATGACCTAAACGTTGATGCCAAAGAAAACTAGGTGCCTTGATTCCCATAAAAGCAGTTAGCCCTCTGCGCTTATTGTGTGATAATTTGTCGAAGTTGATAGGATAAAGCCCATTTTCACTCGGACCCTGGAGGAGCATGATTCCCGTCTGGTTGTCCTGAACAGAGTAGGTATTATGAGTGAGATGGAAAGTGACATCATTATCAACACAAAATTTGTTAATAGAAAGAAGATTGGCAGCAGCTTGAGGACAATGTATAATGTTCTTAAGAAAAAGGAGTTTGTCACGAGAATAGACAATAGATGAACCAGTATTTTTAATGGACAAACCTGCACCATTACCTACACCGACAGTCTCATTACCATCAAACGGGCGTTTGGAATCCAAGTTCTCAGCATTATTAGTTATGTGTGCATTAGCACCACTGTCCGCAAGCCATTGAGAATTCAGAAATTCTGAGTTAATATCAGCAACCATGGCTGCCAGGTCTGTAGGAGGGTGGCGACCTTGGAAGGAGAAATCCATTCTTCGAAAGCAGTCCAATGCTTGATGATTACTGCCTTTACAGATTTGGCATGGAGAGCGATTACCTGGATTGGAGACAGACCGAACATTCTTGTTTGATGTGGAGGGGATAGGTTTTGAAAAGAAGTTTGGCCTTGTAGCAGTGGTGTTTGAGGATCCAGAGTAATTTATTTTTCGTCTTGTAGGCTGAAATTTCTGTCGATTTGTGAATAAGGCAAAGGATGATGTTTCTGGTGCAGGATTTACTGGAGCATGTCGATTCAGAATTATTTCATGATTCAGTAGTTCAGACCTGAAATCAAAAAATGACATAGAGTTTTCCCGAGTATGGAAGGAATAAGAGGTGATAAACTGGGTAAAAGTACTGTTGAGACCCCCAATAACAAAGGATATGAGATCGTCATCGTCAACTGGCTTTCCCACAGCAGATAATTGATCTGCTAAAAACTTGGCTTCAGTCAGATACGAAGCACAAGACAAAGAACCTTGTTGGAGATTCTGCAATTGACGTTTCAGGTGAGAGATACGAGACTTTGATTGAGAAGCAAACCGATCAGCAAGGGACTGCCACGCCAGTAATGAAGTGTCCAAGCCATAGAGAGAGGCTACCAGTGTAGGAGAAATAGAGGAGATGATCCAACTCAGCAGAAGTTGGTCACGATTCTGCCAAGTAATGTAGGCAGGGTTTACAGATTTATTTGTGGCAGCAGTTTCATCAGTAAACATCGCAGGGCAGACATTAGTCCCATCAATGAAGCCAAGCAAATTGTGACTTTTGAGAATGGGTTTAAACTGAGCAGTCCATGCAAGATAATTTGTCTCATCAAGTTTGATAGAAACAAGTTGCGTTGGACTGGGAAATATAAATTGGGATGAGGAGGAGGAACCAGACTCAGCCATGAGAAAAGTGATAAAGCGGAAGAAGGATCTTTTAAAGCGTAAGCTATATTATTGCTCTGATACCATGTAAGATAAAATAGTAGAGACAATTATATTGGCCAAAAAGATGAATTAGCCGTGTGTATTGTTCTCATTATATATATGGATGTTTACAGTGATGGAAAAGATTACAATGACTACAACCGTGACTTTCAGAGTAATCAACTATAGACTTCTAAACAAAACATAACAGCAGAGTTTGACAGTTTAATAAGGATTGGTATTCTAAGGATTGGTATCCTTGTCATCTTTAACAATACCAGCCATGCTAAAAGGAGCCTCGTCTTCAGGGAAGTATCAACAGGGAAAAGCTGGAGTTCTTTTGCCAAATCTAACATCGTGCCATGAATCTATGGGTCGCTCTGATCTTCCTGTTTACTGCTGCCCACCAATGAATCAATCAGATGTTGCTTTTATTGATTTCTAGCTTCCTGATCCCTCATTGCCTTTGCGAGTACGACGGCCAACCCATCTTCTCGACGAAAACTATATTGCCAAGTACAAGAAGGCTATAACCATAATGAAGTCTCTTCCAGACAGTGATCCTCGGAGTTATACTCGTCAAGCCAATTTGCACTGTCTGTTCTGCACAGGAGCATATAACCAGCAGGACTCCAATTCTCCACTTAACATCCACAGATCATGGCTGTTCTTTCCCTGGCACCGTATGTTGATCTATTTCCACGAACGTATCCTTGGAGGTCTCATAGGAGATGACACATTTGCTTTGCCATTCTGGCCGTGGGACATTCCTGAAGGAATGGTGATTCCTGAAATGTACATGAACGCTCCATTTTTCCATGAAGCACGTGACATTTCTCACTTTCCACCAAGTGTGGTTGATTTAGACTACAGTTGTACTGCGCCTAGCAGTGACGACTACGGTTGCTTCGAGAGTGGGTTAGGGCCCGAAGACCAAGTTTACACCAACTTGGTGATGATGTACAACCAAATGGTAGCAGGTGCAAAGAAGATGGAACTCTTCATGGGCTGCCCTTATAAGGCAGGGGAGGGAGGGTCTTGCATTGGCCCTGGCACCTTAGAGCTGGCCCCTCACAACACTGTGCACAAGTGGATAGGGAGCAATTTGAATCCGGGAAGCAGGGAGGATATGGGCGTCTTTTAGGGTCTGTTTGGTATTGCGGTTGCTGTTGTGGTTGAGGTTGAAAAAAAACAGTTTTAAAAAAAGCGCTTTTTCTGCGGTTCAAAATAAACAGTGAGTGTTTGGTTAAAAACTGTGGTTGAGTCCGAGGTTGGAAAAAAGCAGTTTTGTGTGTTTGGTTACCAAGTTTTGCATGTAGTTGTTTACATATACACATTTCTCTCTGAATATATTTTTTGTATTAATAACCATATTTTTTTAATGGAAGGAATAGACCAAGTAAAAATGACACTTCTTTTTTATTTATTCATCAAACTATTTGCAATCCTATCACGAACAATATCCATACGTGAAGGCCTTTGCAATTCTTGACTATTGTCTCGCGCTACAATATCTGGTTAAAAGTCATCTGGTATATAATTAGGATTACAATCATATTGAATAAAATCATCATCATGTTGCGATCGCCTTCGAATAAAGTTAGAATAAAATAAAAAAAGTCATAATTCATCATCTCTTTAAAATCTTTTCAATAATTCATACCTTAGCTAATCCTATAAAATAATTTAATTAAAAAATCCAGCTAAATTATTACCAAAAAATTCATGTGCTCCTGGCTAACTATAATTGACCCCTCGAGCATAGATTATTAATATTCTTCAATATTCCTTTGTTTCCTCTTCACAAATATAAAATACAAAATACATTATAAAAGGAATGCATGAAAACTGTTACTTAGCAGAGATTCTATAAACCGAAAAAACATAAGCAGAAAAAAAAATCAAAGTCTTTTACAGGAAAAAAAGAAGAAAAAGGCTTCCTCCAAAAGCAAAAAAAGTGTTTTGTTTTTGTGATTGTACGTACAACAAGAGGATTCTTTCTTTCTTTGTTTCTGTCTTTGTGATCTTCTCCAAAGATAAAGAGAGAGAAGGGGATATGGACTGTGATTTATCCTTGTATTATCTCTCTTGAATTCTCAGCTCATTCTGTCCCATTTCTTGCATCAACTACCGCCTGATGATGTCATCTTTCTGACATGTAGATAGATCATCATCAGTAGTTCCCTCTTCTCTATGTTCTTGTCTGCCCTTCTTGAGCTTCAAGGTCCTGCACAAAGATGACCGATGGGTTTGGTCTGCACAAAGATGAATTGTCGAAGTTTTGTTGCAAGGGAGATGGGTTGCCGGTCAGCAAAAAGATAACAAAAATCGTGTTAAGTGTCGGTGGAATGCAACCAAGGCACGAAAAAAGCTATTTTAACCTGCTGCTGAGAAAACGCTGGGTTGAAACGCAAAAGTGGTGGGCCATATGCACTGTTCACGTGGTTTACTCCCGATTTTCTACATTACCAAACACTCGGCACATAGCTTTTTTTCAAACGTGGGTAGAACCACAAAACCAAACGGGCACTTACTCTGCTGCTAGAGACCCTATTTTCTATCCGCACCATGCCAATATCGACCGTCTCTGGGAAGTCTGGACGAAGCTCCATGGGAACAAGGTTATCACTGATCCTGATTGGCTAGACTCCTCCTTTTTCTTTTATGACGAGAAACTGCAGCTCAATAAAATCAAAATTCGCGATGTGCTGAGTATCACAAGGCTGAGATATGCGTATGAGAAGGTCGATTTCCCTGTTGAATTTCTGGAATGAATAACTCAAGACAGAGGACTGCAATTGATTTGCTGATATGTTTGCTGGTATAATCAAAGCTCAAATGGAAGACTTAATTAGATTAAGTTGTTCTGGGCTATAAATAGCCTTACAATAAGATAAAAACAGAATGAAGGAAATGTGCAGCACATGTTCTAAACATTAGAGACGTGGTGCAAGACTCAAACTGACTAAAGTTTATCAACTGACATATTCCTAAAGAATAGGTCTTATAAACAATCAACTGACATATTCCTAAAGAATAGGTCTTATAAACAATATTAAGATAACCATGCTGACTTCTACAGCTGTAAAATAACATGAAAAACGTTAACATTCTCCCTTAAGCTGAATGTTATAAACAATCAGTTTACATTTGAACAACACCCAACAGCTTCCTCAGGTTCTGAAATACGTCCAGCTTCAACGGTTTTGTAAGTATATCAGCTACCTGTTCTTGAGACGAACATTTAATTAATTCCACAACTTCATCTTTGGTGAGCTCTCGCAGAAAATGAAATCGCACATCGATGTGCTTGCTTCGCCCATGTAGTACTGGGTTCTTTGAGAGTTTGATGGCAGAACTGTTGTCACAAAATATTGCAGTGGATTTCCGTGGTTCATGATTGAGTTGCTGCAAAATTCTTCTTAACCAGACTGCTTGACATGCACTGGATGCAGCAGCTATGAACTCTGCTTCGGTAGTGGATAAGGTGACCACGGGTTGCTTTCTTGAACACCATGAAATTGCCCCTGCACTTAACATAAAAACATACCCTGTAGTGCTCCTCCTGTCATCTTGATCTCCGGCATAATCACTGTCAGCATACCCAATTAATTCTTGCTTTTCTCCCTTCCTGTAAAACAGCCCAAAACTCAGTGTGCCCTTCAAGTAACGTAGTATTCTCTTGGCAGCATTAAGATGCAACTCAGTGGGTCATTCCATAAATCTGCTGATCAATCCAACAGCGTACATCATGTCGGGTCGCGTTGCAGTTACATACATGAGACTGCCCACAATTCTTTTGAACAATGTATTGTCAATCGCGACACCTCCTGCATCCTTCATAATCTTAAACCCAGGAACAATGGGATTTTGAACAGCATTACACTGACTCATATTAAACCTCTCCAGCACTTCTTGAGCATATTTGCGTTGACTAATAGATATGCCTCTTGATGTTTGAAACACTTCTAAGCCAAGGAAATAGCTCATTCTCCCGAGATCAGTCATCTCAAATTCAGTCATCATAGACTGCTTGAATGACCTGCACATGAGTTCATCATCCCCCGTGTAGATGAGATCATCTACATACAAGCATACAATCAACATTTTACCTCCATCACCTTGCTTGACGAACAAAGTGTGTTCATGTGGACACTTTGTGAAGTTTTCCTTCATAAAATAGGATTCAATACGGCTGTACCAAGCTCGAGGAGCTTGTTTGAGGCCATACAAAGCCTTATTCAGTTTGTATACCTTGTGCTCATGCCCCTTTTGTACATAACCTTGTGGTTGTGCAACAAAAACATCTTCAGTTAAGTCTCCGTGTAAAAAGGCTGATTTGACGTCGAGCTGAAAAACAGTCCATCCATGTTGAGCTGCGATTGAAAGGATGAGACGAACTGTATCCATGCGAGCCACAGGTGCAAAAACTTCAGAATAATCGATCCCATACTGCTGACAATACCCCTTCGCAACCAACCGTGCCTTATACTTGTCTACTTCTCCCTTCTCATTAAGTTTAGTCTTGTAAATCCATTTGACTCCAATTACCTTCCCAGTTATTGGCACTTCTGTCAACTCCCATGTATTATTTCGTTTAATTGCAGACATTTCTGCATCCATTGCCTCTTGCCACTTGATGCTTTGCACAACTTGATCATAAGTGATGGGATCGAGCTCTGCAAATAAGACCAAATTACCTTGATCTTCTTCCTCGGCAAAGTTAACATGACCAACATAATCATTCATCCAACTGGGCTGTCTTCGAACACGTGCTGTAGTGGCAGTGGTGCTAGAGTTAATTACCCCACTTTGTGCAGATTGATCATGATCTGCAAAATCTGGAGTCAAAGGAGCTGCAAAATCTGAGTCTTCAAAATCTGTCTCCCCTGCATCTTCTTCTGATGCCCTTGCAACTTCTCCAACAACATCATCTACAACATCATCTTCTCCCCTTGCACCTGCTGCAGAAGTATCAATTTCATTTGCATAATCATCACCTTCATTTTCATTTGTCTCCCATACAAGATCAGTCATAGCTGGTTGGTGCACTTGAACATGTGCAGCCCAATCCCAAGCTTTATCTTCTTCAAAAATCACGTCGCGACTCACCACTATCGCATTAGATTCTGGATTCAAAAGACGATATGCCTTCGATTCCTCACTGATTCCTAACAGAATACACTTCATACTCTTGCTGTCAAGTTTGACTCTTTTGCTGTCAGGAATGTGGACATGCGCTATACACCCAAAAACTCGAAAATGCTCCACAGATGGCTTAGACCCGCTCCATGCTTCTTCAGGTGTCATATTTCTTATCGCAAAGGTTGGACTTCTGTTAAGAACATGAATGGTCCAGTTCACGGCTTCTGGCCAAAATGTTCTCGGAACTTCTTTTCCTGTCAGCATGCTACGAACCATGTTCATAATGGTTCGATTTTTCCTTTCCGCAACACCATTTTGCTGCGGTGTATACGCAGCTGTTAGTTGCCTTTGAATGCCATTTGCCTTGCAAAAGTCTGTGAATTCATTTGAGTTGAATTCACCCCCTCGGTCTGTACGCAGACCTTGAATACTTAGGCTAGTTTCCTTCTCAACTTTAGCTTTGAAACTTTTGAAGACATAAAATGCCTCTGACTTCTCAATCAAAAAATACACCCATGTCTTTCTACTACAATCATCAATGAAAGAGATAAGATATCGTTTCTTACTGTTTGAAGTTGGTGTAATCGGCCCACATATATCTGAATGCACAAGTTGAAGAAGTTGAGATGCCCTCCAATTGCTCCTGGTTGGAAATGAATTACGCTGCTGCTTGCCCACTAGACATTCTTCACAGATTCTTGAGTGTGCTTGGAATGATGGTAACCCTCTTACCATGTGCTTCTGTTGAAGAAGTTTGAGACCATTCCAACCCAAATGCCCATATCTACGATGCCATAACTGTGATTGATCTTCTTCAATTGTGGTAAAGCACTTCTGTTCTGGAGTGTGTATGTGAGCCAGTATGGTGAACATTCGATTTGAGGACATTGTTGTCTTCCATATCAATCCTCTTTCTGGGTGATAAATGCTGCAACTCCCATGTTTGATGATGAACACGAGACCCTTCTCCTGCAATTGTCCCACTGATAGCAAATTATTTTGTAAGTCTGGAACATAGAACACTCCTGTGATGACTTGCATTATGCCATTGACTTCCATACGAATATTTCCCTTCCCCAGCACAGCTAAGCTTGAATTATTTCCCAGCTTCACCGATTTTCTGAAATTATTGTCCAAATCAATGAACATGTCCTTCTTGCCACACATGTGGTTGCTGCACCCAGAATCCAAGAACCACAATTCCTTTCTGTCAATTTCTGCTGCATCTACAAAGGCCATTAGCAACATTTCTTCCTTGATTTCTGCATATAATCCCCTTGAATTGTGATCCTTCTTTGGACATTCCCACTGAAAATGTCCAAATTCGTGACAATTGTAACATTCAATGGTGGATTTGTTGAAAACACCCCTTCCTCGTCCTCTTCCTCTGAAACTGCTGCGTCCACCTCTCCCACTTTGATAGATCTCATGAGAGATTTTTAGAGCATGTTCTTCCACTGCGTGACTTCCCATCCTTTGCTCATGTACAAGCAAACTACTTTGTAATTCATCAATCGATAAGATATCAAGATCATTTGACTCTTCAATGGAGCAGACCACATAGTCAAATTTTGGATTCATCGATCTTAATATCTTTTCTATGATAATCACATCCCCCATCTTTTCTCCATGAATCCGCATTTTGTTAGCAATTGTGAGTGTTCTTGCAAAGTAAACATTCACAGATTCCCCTTCCTTCATATGCAGCATTTCAAACTCTTTGCGAAGAGCTTGAAGTTGTGCACGCTTCACCCTTGCTGTGCCTTTGTATTTCTGTTTCAGTGAATCCCATATGTCTTTCGCAGTATCTTTCTTCAGTATTGTCTCCAGGATTGATCGATCAATGGCCTGAAACAAGTAGTTTTTGGTCTTCAAATCCTTCAGCTTCTGATCAGCAATGATCTTCTTTTGTTCATCTGTGC